>JAQFVV010006319.1:0-291387 GCA_028023455.1 Epiperipatus broadwayi | reverse complement strand
CCTAAAAATTGATGAATTTGAATACTTTAACATTGCAGTTCAGTATAATTTAGCTAATTCTATCGAAATTTGACCAAATCAGTGAAAAAATTCATTAAAAATATATTACTGTATACCAGCATGTTCATAGCGCGTTTTAAGCTTGGAAATGAAGCCTGGTTACAAATTTTTAAAAATTGATGAATTTGAATACTTTAACATTGCAGTTCAGTATAATTTAGCTAATTCTACCGAAATATGACAAAATCAGTGAAAAAATTCATTAAAAATATATTACTGTATACCAGCATGTTCATAGCGCGTTTTAAGCTTGGAAATGAAGCCTGGTTACAAATTTTTAAAAATTGATGAATTTGAATACTTTAACATTGCAGTTCAGTATAATTTAGCTAATTTTACCTAAATATGACAAAACCAGGAAAAAAATTCATTCAAAATATAGTACTGTACACCAGCATGGTCTTAGCGGGATTTAAGCTTGGAAATACAGCCAATTTACACATTCCTAAAAATTGATGAATTTGAATACTTTAACATTGCAGTTCAGTATAATTTAGCTAATTCTATCGAAATTTGACCAAATCAGTGAAAAAATTCATTAAAAATATATTACTGTATACCAGCATGTTCATAGCGCGTTTTAAGCTTGGAAATGAAGACTGGTTATAAATTTTTAAAAATTGATGAATTTGAATACTTTAACATTGCAGTTCAGTATAATTAATATAATTCTACCGAAATATGACAAAATCAGTGAAAAAATTTATTAAAAATATATTTCTGTTTACCACCATGTTCATAGCGCGTTTTAAGCTTGGAAATACAGCCTGGTTACAAATTTTTAAAAATTGATGAATTTGAATACTTTAACATTGTAGTTCAGTATAATTTAGCTAATTCTACCTAAATATGACAAAACCAGTAAAAAAATTCATTCAAAATATAGTACTGTACAACAGCATGGTCTTAGCGGGTTTTAAGCTTGGAAATACAGCCAAATTACACACTCCTAAAAATTGATGAATTTGAATACTTTAACATTGCAGTTCAGTATAATTTAGCTAATTCTATCGAAATTTGACCAAATCAGTGAAAAAATTCATTAAAAATATATTACTGTATACCAGCATGTTCATAGCGAGTTTTAAGCTTGGAAATGAAGCCTGGTTACAAATTTTTAAAAATTGATGAATTTGAATACTTTAACATTGCAGTTCAGTATAATTTAGCTAATTCTACCGAAATATGACAAAATCAGTGAAAAAATTCATTAAAAATATATTACTGTATACCAGCATGTTCATAGCGCGTTTTAAGCTTGGAAATACAGCCAGGTGACAAATTATTAAAAATTGATGAATTTAAATACTTTAACATTGCAGTTCAGTATAATTAATATAATTCTACCGAAATATGACAAAATCAGTGAAAAAATTTATTAAAAATATATTACTGTTTACCACCATGTTCATAGCGCGTTTTAAGCTTGGAAAAACAGCCTGGTTACAAATTTTTAAAAATTGATGAATTTGAATACTTTAACATTGTAGTTCAGTATAATTTAGCTAATTCTACCTAAATATGACAAAACCAGTAAAAAAATTCATTCAAAATATAGTACTGTACAACAGCATGGTCTTAGCGGGTTTTAAGCTTGGAAATACAGCCAAATTACACATTCCTAAAAATTGATGAATTTGAATACTTTAACATTGCAGTTCAGTATAATTTAGCTAATTCTATCGAAATTTGACCAAATCAGTGAAAAAATTCATTAAAAATATATTACTGTATACCAGCATGTTCATAGCGCGTTTTAAGCTTGGAAATGAAGCCTGGTTACAAATTTTTAAAAATTGATGAATTTGAATACTTTAACATTGTAGTTCAGTATAATTTAGCTAATTCTACCTAAATATGACAAAACCAGTAAAAAATTTCATTTAAAATATAGTATTGTACACCAGCATATTCAAAGCTTGTTTTAAGCTTGGAAATACAGCCAGGTGACAAATTAATAAAAATTGATGAATTTGAATACTTTAACATTGCAGTTCAGGATAATTTAGATAATTCTACCGAAATATGACAAAATCAGTGAAAAAATTTATTAAAAATATATTACTGTATACCAGCATGTTCATCGCGCGTTTTAAGCTTGGAAATGAAGCCTGGTTACAAATTTTTAAAAATTGATGAATTTGAATACATTAACATTGCAGTTCAGTATAATTTAGCTAATTTTACGTAAATATGACAAAACCAGTAAAAAAATTCATTCAAAATATAGTACTGTACACCAGCATGGTCTTAGCGGGTTTTAAGCTTGGAAATACAGCCAATTTACACATTCCTAAAAATTGATGAATTTGAATACTTTAACATTGCAGTTCAGTATAATTTAGCTAATTCTATCGAAATTTGACCAAATCAGTGAAAAAATTCATTAAAAATATATTACTGTATACCAGCATGTTCATAGCGCGTTTTAAGCTTGGAAATGAACCCTGGTTACAAATTTTTAAAAATTGATGAATTTGAATACTTTAACATTGCAGTTCAGTATAATTTAGCTAATTCTACCGAAATATGACAAAATCAGTGAAAAAATTCATTAAAAATATATTACTGTATACCAGCATGTTCATAGCGCGTTTTAAGCTTGGAAATGAAGCCTGGTTACAAATTTTTAAAAATTGATGAATTTGAATACTTTAACATTGCAGTTCAGTATAATTTAGCTAATTTTACCTAAATATGACAAAACCAGTAAAAAAATTCATTCAATATATAGTACTGTACACCAGCATGGTCTTAGCGGTTTTAAGCTTGGAAATACAGCCAATTTACACATTCCTAAAAATTGATGAATTTGAATACTTTAACATTGCAGTTCAGTATAATTTAGCTAATTCTATAGAAATTTGACCAAATCAGTGAAAAAATTCATTAAAAATATATTACTGTATACCAGCATGTTCATAGCGCGTTTTTAGCTTGGAAATGAAGCCTGGTTACAAATTTTTAAAAATTGATGAATTTGAATACTTTAACATTGCAGTTCAGTATAATTTAGCTAATTCTACCGAAATATGACAAAATCAGTGAAAAAATTCATTAAAAATATATTACTGTATACCAGCATGTTCATAGCGCGTTTTAAGCTTGGAAATGAAGCCTGGTTACAAATTTTTAAAAATTGATGAATTTGAATACTTTAACATTGCAGTTCAGTATAATTTAGCTAATTTTACCTAAATATGACAAACTGAGTAAAAAAAATTCATTCAAAATATAGTACTGTACACCAGCATGTTCTTAGCGGGTTTTAAGCTTGGAAATACAGCCAAATTACACATTCCTAAAAATTGATGAATTTGAATACTTTAACATTGCAGTTCAGTATAATTTAGCTAATTTTACCGAAATATGACAAAATCAGTGAAAAAATTTATTAAAAATATATTACTGTTTACCACCATGTTCATAGCGCGTTTTAAGCTTGGAAATACAGCCTGGTTACAAATTTTTAAAAATTGATGAATTTGAATACTTTAACATTGTAGTTCAGTATAATTTAGCTAATTCTACCGAAATATGACAAAATCAGTGAAAAAATTCATTAAAAATATATTACTGTATACCAGCATGTTCAGAGCGCGTTTTAAGCTTGGAAATGAAGCCTGGTTACAAATTTTTAAAAATTGATGAATTTGAATACTTTAACATTGCAGTTCAGTATAATTTAGCTAATTTTACCTAAATATGACAAAACCAGTAAAAAAATTCATTCAAAATATAGTACTGTACACCAGCATGGTCTTAGCGGGTTTTAAGCTTGGAAATACAGCCAATTTACACATTCCTAAAAATTGATGAATTTGAATACTTTAACATTGCAGTTCAGTATAATTTAGCTAATTCTATCGAAATTTGACCAAATCAGTGAAAAAATTCATTAAAAATATATTACTGTATACCAGCATGTTCATAGCGCGTTTTAAGCTTGGAAATGAAGCCTGGTTACAATTTTTAAAAATTGATGAATTTGAATACTTTAACATTGCAGTTCAGTATAATTTAGCTAATTTTACCGAAATATGACAAAATCAGTGAAAAAATTTATTAAAAATATATTACTGTTTACCACCATGTTCATAGCGCGTTTTAAGCTTGGAAATACAGCCTGGTTACAAATTTTTAAAAATTGATGAATTTGAATACTTTAACATTGTAGTTCAGTATAATTTAGCTAATTCTACCTAAATATGACAAAACCAGTAAAAAAATTCATTCAAAATATAGTACTGTACACCAGCATGGTCTTAGCGGGTTTTAAGCTTGGAAATACAGCCAAATTACACACTCCTAAAAATTGATGAATTTGAATACTTTAACATTGCAGTTCAGTATAATTTAGCTAATTCTATCGAAATATGACCAAATCAGTGAAAAAATTCATTAAAAATATATTACTGTATACCAGCATGTTCATAGCGCGTTTTAAGCTTGGAAATACAGCCAGGTGACAAATTCATAAAAATTGATGAATTTAAATACTTTAACATTGCAGTTCAGTACAATTAATATAATTCTACCAAAATATGACAAAATCAGTGAAAAAATTCATTAAAAATATATTACTGTATACCAGCATGTTCATAGCGCGTTTTAAGCTTGGAAATACAGCCAGGTGACAAATTATTAAAAATTGATGAATTTAAATACTTTAACATTGCAGTTCAGTACAATTAATATAATTCTACCGAAATATGACAAAATTAGTGAAAAAATTTATTAAAAATATATTTCTGTTTACCACCATGTTCATAGCGCGTTTTAAGCTTGGAAATACAGCCTGGTTACAAATTTTTAAAAATTGATGAATTTGAATACTTTAACATTGTAGTTCAGTATAATTTAGCTAATTCTACCTAAATATGACAAAACCAGTAAAAAAATTCATTCAAAATATAGTACTGTACAACAGCATGGTCTTAGCGGGTTTTAAGCTTGGAAATACAGCCAAATTACACACTCCTAAAAATTGATGAATTTGAATACTTTAACATTGCAGTTCAGTATAATTTAGCTAATTCTATCGAAATTTGACCAAATCAGTGAAAAAATTCATTAAAAATATATTACTGTATACCAGCATGTTCATAGCGCGTTTTAAGCTTGGAAATGAAGCCTGGTTACAAATTTTTAAAAATTGATGAATTTGAATACTTTAACATTGCAGTTCAGTATAATTTAGCTAATTCTACCGAAATATGACAAAATCAGTGAAAAAATTCATTAAAAATATATTACTGTATACCAGCATGTTCATAGCGCGTTTTAAGCTTGGAAATGAAGCCTGGTTACAAATTTTTAAAAATTGATGAATTTGAATACTTTAACATTGCAGTTCAGTATAATTTAGCTAATTTTACCTAAATATGACAAAACCAGTAAAAAAATTCATTCAAAATATAGTACTGTACACCAGCATGGTCTTAGCGGGATTTAAGCTTGGAAATACAGCCAATTTACACATTCCTAAAAATTGATGAATTTGAATACTTTAACATTGCAGTTCAGTATAATTTAGCTAATTCTATCGAAATTTGACCAAATCAGTGAAAAAATTCATTAAAAATATATTACTGTATACCAGCATGTTCATAGCGCGTTTTAAGCTTGGAAATGAAGCCTGGTTATAAATTTTTAAAAATTGATGAATTTGAATACTTTAACATTGCAGTTCAGTATAATTTAGCTAATTCTACCGAAATATGACAAAATCAGTGAAAAAATTCATTAAAAATATATTACTGTTTACCACCATGTTCATAGCGCGTTTTAAGCTTGGAAATACAGCCTGGTTACAAATTTTTAAAAATTGATGAATTTGAATACTTTAACATTGTAGTTCAGTATAATTTAGCTAATTCTACCTAAATATGACAAAACCAGTAAAAAAATTCATTCAAAATATAGTACTGTACACCAGCATGGTCTTAGCGGGTTTTAAGCTTGGAAATACAGCCAAATTACACATTCCTAAAAATTGATGAATTTGAATACTTTAACATTGCAGTTCAGTATAATTTAGCTTCAGTCTTCTCTACCCTCAGCCTTTTTTCTGTCCATCCCTTTTGTGTGTATTTATATTGACATATTAAGATCCTATTCATGAGGGGTCAGACAATGACAATAATATTGCATCAATAAGAGATTTGGGTGTTTTATCATAGGATTTTCTATAGTATGAATGGCTGAAGAGTTGGAAGGTGGAGTAGATTATAGATTTGTCTATTAAATTTTGAAGATTTGCTATCTTAATATAAACTGAGCACTGACTATATATTAATAATATTATAAATTATCCAAATTGAAAAAAATAACAATAAAAGGAAAATAAAGGAAGCTATGCTAATATATAAATACAAGAAGGACTTAATCAATAGGCATGCAGCAAACATTAAGATCAGAGAATTATGGGAAAATTAACATTTCAAAGTATTAGTTGACAAAGTTTACGAGGATAGTTGAAAGTGCTCCTAAGTGATGATTATATTTTTGTACTTTTTAAAAATTTTTGATTACTGATATATGGGAGATGATGATCCAGTTCAGCATGAAATATGCATATTAAAGATCAATTATCTTTTTCACATATATGTGGTTATATGTATTGTTTGCATGAGATAGAGTAGATGGCAGAAGTTAGCTTGAATATTTGTGTTCAAATCCCCTATAATTATATAGATCTAACCACTTCAGCTTCACCTATTTATATATAAAAGTAGGTTGAAGTAAAAAAGGATTCCCTCTTTTCTTCATAGCATAAGCTTGTGTTTAAGACCTGTAGAGGTCCCTACCTTCATATTTTTTAGACGCTTATTCCTAAGGTTACAACCTTAGTAAATATTATAATTATATAGATATATTTAATGATGTGTTCTGGATTAACCATATTTAATAGAACAAAATAAATTTCTTACCAATATTTCAATAAGTAATAGTTATCCCCAACTGGGTGAAAAAAATATATAAAGTAATAATTATATGTTTATAGTATATAAAATTGTTTCACATGGTTGTTATATCATATGGTTATTGATTAGTGTGATTTACATTTAGCAGAAGAAACTTTTCCAAATAGTTGGTGATTTTATTGTTTGGTCACATTTATTAATGCAGTTTTTGTTTTAATAAATTTTTGAAGCTTCCTAAATAGACTTAATCATGATTATTACATGTGGATGTAATTTGGTATTTAATAAATCTAGGTGATGGAAATTAAATTAAATTATTTTCCCTATGAAAACAGAAAAAGATGGAAAACTCATTTTTCTGATATTTTTATTTCTAAACAAACAAAAATACCTTATCATCCTTTATTTATAGGAAATCTACACATACATACATAAAAACATCATCATCCAATTTAAATCATCTCTATACCCAAATCACTTTTTATTAGAGCATTGTTACTTCCAAATACATCTGAATTAAGAAATGAAATTAAATATATATAAGTCTTGCTAATGAATGGTTACAATATCATCACTGTAAAAAAGACAATGCACAAAGCAAAGGACCCATAAAAAGAAAAAAATGTAATATAAAATGGATTCCTTATATAAAAGGAACCACAAATAAAATTGGAAAGGTACTAAAATGTTATGACATAAAAACGGCATTCTCTACTGAGCAAAATATTAATAATAATACTCTAATTAAACATAAGGAAAAATTCCACCAATAACCCAATGAGTCTATAAAATCCCATTTGGCATGTTCTCAACTACATACATAATGAAAAGCAATCAACATATAAATACTAAAAACGATGAACACATTAATACAGAAAAAAAATTCTCAACATCTTCAGCACTTGCTCTCAATGTTTTAGATCCTAACTATCATGTAGACTTCTTAAACAGCAAGATCATATCCACATGCAATAACAATGATCAAAGAGTATTTAGAGAAGCAATAAGAATTTTTAAAAACAAATACCAATAAATGTGATGAAACAATAAAATCACCAATTATTTGGAAAGTTTCTTAATGCAAATAAATATAAAAAAACTACTGCTAAAAGTAAATCAGATTATTCAATAACCACATGACATAACAACCACAGGAAACAATTCTATATACTATATCCATGTAATAATTACTTTATATATATTCATCCAATTTTATCAGTCTTAATTTTATTAAAAATCATTTTTATACTATTATTGTAGTACTTTAAACCAATCTGTAATTGTAAATGATTTCAAATTGATTAAGTTAGGGATATTTTACCCTGTATACTAATGAATTAATGTTAAGAGCTATTAAAAACTAAAAATATTTTAATAGAGATCATAATATGTTAAAAGTCAATGTTAAAATTAAACTTTAATGACTAAGTTTAATTTATTAATGCTGAGTATTAGTATTAATATTTAAATTACTTGCTTAAAATATATTTTATTTAAATCTTTTGCTAATAAAAAATGTATTTTATTAATGCTAATTATAGTAAAGATTAATTCAATGAAATAAATTTTAAAACAGTTAATCAGAAAAAGATAGAGTTAATTTATTATCATTAAAAGCTAATAGTTTTAAATAAAAGAATATAATAATGAATATATGTGAGTGTTCTTGCATTAAAACATTTTATCTTTTACTCTATTGTTTATAATATAAAAAAAAATTCTTAAATTCTTTAATTCAAAATATTGAAAAGTGTTCTGGAAAATTCCATGATAAAGAGTATATAAAATTAAAGAGTAATGTAAATTAAGTTGTGTTAAAAATAATGTAATTTCTTATACAATATTTTCTTTTATTATAAAAATATTATTTTCTAAATAATTCTTAAAATATAATATTTTCATTAAATATGAAGACAATTATATATATGAATGTATTTTAACTTTGTTTCCTGGGAGACCACTTAATTTTTGAACTGTAATTAATTGTGTCAAATTGGATGTGATTTAAATACCAGTTTTTAATCTTCAAAAATAGTCACATGTTTGAGGAGTATAAAAGATAAAGATCTGGGCATGGTTGCTTATTTTTTTACTGCTTACTTACTTCTTACTTTAGTTATTTTTACTGGGGGAAATTTATTTGATTGTTAATTAATTTTATTCAGTTTAATTGGTTATAACAAATTTTTATTTTACTTAAAGTTAAATATGTATTGCTAATTTCATTTTCATCCAAGTACTAAAGTTCTAAGCTAAAATTTACTAGGAAGTTAAAAATCTATATCACATTTAAACATGATGGGAAGTATAAATACTTATTTTCAACAATTGCTAAATTATTTTATGAAACGTTGGTACTTCAAGAAAATTTTCTATGGCTCACCATGCTTATGAAAGAACTTTTATTGTTTTTTATTTTTTTATTTACAATAGACTATTATCCATTCAACATTCTTTATGAAATAATATTAAGATTATTAAAGACTTTGTACTCTTTTGGTATTTACTAACAGTTCTTAATAGTTTTAAAATGCATTAGCTTAAATATCAGAAGATGCTGAAAAGAATAATAAATTTGTTAAAAGACTTATAAAACATTTATTTTTCAGCAATTCATATTTAAAATATATTTATTTTAATATTTTTACATCTTTAAATAATGGTTTTCTTTGGAATAATTCATCTTTTCATAAACAAACTATTTGAATTCTGGATAGCAGACCTATTTATTGATAAATGGAAGTTAATAAATTATTCATTTGAATTTTGAAATGACATTTTAATTGCTTATTGTTATTTTAGTGGGTGAATGAAAACATTTGCTCACTAAAATATTTGTCTTATGTTTATTTCAGACTAGAGATAGAAAAATATTTTACAAGTCTGAAAAATTAAAATTAATGATTTAATTTTTTTATCTCAAAGTTATTACATGATCATTTATTGTAAAATTAATATTTGAATATAGTAATGGAATATTCATTTAAAATTTATTGCTGGTATTTTCATTTAACTATGGTCTGTATTAAATAATTAAAACAATTGTATACTCTATAAAAGAAAGATAAAGTGCTCATTGGTGAATTATTTTTTTAAGTTTACCATTGAATTAAATTTATTACATGTCTACTCTATATACCACATCAGTATTATTATCATTAGTATAATTAATGTTAAAGAAATTCATTCTACAATGAAACATGTGTCATATCCAAAGAATATCTATGCCCCTGTGTATTCACCATTAATTATATTTTCCAAGAACTGAATAAAAGAATATGATATTGTACAAAATATTTCTGGCTCTCTATTTAAATATATTTTGTGAAAACTGAATGACCATTAATCATATTGTATGCTCATGTTCATTAGGAAATCTGTTGCTTATACAAAATATTTTGAATGTTGTACATATAATTCTAAATTTGCTGTGTTTTTTAACAAAAGAAAAAAAATGTATTTGCAGAATGGTAATTGCTGAGACAATATCCTGTTGAATGTAGAACCTCCAGGATGAAGGACTTTTAATTATATATTTTAGTAAACTGGGTATAATTTTAAAATTTAATTTTATGCTACTGTAATTTACCACATATTTTATTTATTTATATTTTGTATTTTTGGCTGATATATTTTTATGTATTAATGTAAACTGTAATATCCAGAAGTTTGCATATTTACTATTTCATAATACTATATAATTTTAAAATGTTATTTGTCCCTTGCAATGAGTAATTCATTTATTTATTTAACTATGAGTTTATGAAAAAACCAGTGAAGATATTGTATATTCTTATTGCTTATTCCAGGCCATGGTTTTATTATGCCAGACTTGACAAATAATTTTTATTGTCATTGTTACACATCAGTTAATTATTATATTTTTTGGAGATTGCACATTAGTCTCTCTTGTTTTATTGTACATTAATATTGTCATTATATTACCCAAGGGATTGTCACTATGTCTCTATTTTATGGACATTTATTTCATTATTATATTTTTCAAGAGATTATAGCTGTGTCTCTCTTGTGGATGTTTGTTTTTCTAGCACATATTTTTATAAAGAGATTGTAAATGGGTCACTCTCTGATTATAGTATGTTCCATGATTTATATTTTTTATGTTTTATATTTAAGCATCAATGCTTTATTAAGTCAGTTATTATTGTTTCTAATAAATTTTGATGGCTTATTCTCATTTCCTTGTGTTCAGAGACAAAGTTCTATCACAATTTTTGCCCACAAAACATATGTACTCCCTTTGAATTTATCTCATTATTTAGTGTCATTGCCTTACTTATCTTTACCTCTAGTATGAATTGTGCCATATATATATATATATGATAACAGATGGCGTTCTACCAAAAACACCGTCAAGCATAGTTTTCTGTTTACATAAACGTCAGAGCGAGTATTCACGATCTCTAACTTTAATTCCACTTTCAGATCATGATTTCAAGTTAATAGCTTGAAATCATGATCTGAAAGTGGAATTAAAGTTAGAGATAGTGAATACTCGCTCTGACGTTTATGTAAACAGAAAACTACGCTTGACGGTGTTTTTGGTAGAACGCCATCTGTTATCATAAATACAAGCGTTAGCAAGTTTTTTAACTTGTGTTTTTTTGTTTTTCATATATATATAACCATGTATGGTATACATCCATGACTTTATTTTTGTGAAAATTGATATTGTTTTTTTGTTCTAAGGAACATCATATTTTCTTCTGCTGCATTCTTGAATATTCTGAGTATAGATTATGGATGGTTTTCATCTGTATGTCTGTTTGTCTGTGCTTTGCAAGATTGCAAAATGTAAAATAAATAAATATTTATTTAGAAATTAAAATTGTATTTTTGGGTCTCCATAAGTAATGTACATTACTTTTAGCATTTATTTTGGATTGCTAAAACATGCTTAGTATTTAAATAGACTCACTATTGGAACAACATAACAGTATGACTGTTGTGTAAACATGTAGAATCTTTTGTGATAAAGCTAGTATTAAGAAAAACTTTCATTTGTCATACAAAGTTAATAACAGTCAATTATAATTTAATCTGTAAATGTATTATTATCTGGAAACTTTAAAAATTAGGGTGAGGTTTGCACATCTTTATTTTCACAAGATTAGAAATATCTGGCTCAATTTTGCTTACCTAAGAACAAAGATCTGATTCATTATTGAGAAAATTTTAATATTTGTTACTTACTGCAATCGTATCAACAAATCCACTCTCGCACAAGTATCAATGGTGTTAAAAATTTAAATGCTTTCTATCCAGGTAGACAGCCAAAATAAAAACAAATCAATATTCTGAAATGTCAATCCACCATCACTAATAAGATTTATAAAAGACTTTTACAATTACATTATCTGAAACCTCCTCTGAAAATGCAAAGGGATTATGAATCCAACTTTGAACAGTAAAATCTTCAATACAATATTTTTGAAAATAATCATACAAAGATTTTAAATGGTTCTGCATGTCATTAATGTCATAGTCTGTTATTGGTAAATTGTTTTTTTTTTTAATTATATAGAGTGGAAAACACACTGAATTTCCTTTTCTTGATTTGTTTGTTAAGAAATGGTAATTTATTTTTAAATGCTCCTATTTTATTGATAACGGCAATCAGACAATTATTACGTCCCTGCAAACTCATATTTAAATCATTTAGCCATGAGAAATAGCCATTCATCATCAGTAAGATGATCTTTTATTGATTCGTAAGTAAAATATTTATCTTGGAGTGTTTTCATACCAGTACACACACCTGTGATTGGGAATCACTGATCTGGATAATATGAATGGGATGGCTCAGTCAAAATGGATATAAACAATAATATTAAATAATAATATATAAATGAATGGTTGCTGTATATGACATTGTTAGTTATGGTTTATAAGCCTTAAACTCCGGACTTTACCACTCTACTACCATTCCAACCTATCCAGAATAGTACTTAAAAATGGTAATATACATCAGGGTTTTCTGTTACCACTGTTTTAATAACAGTTACTATACCATCAACCCATATTATTCAGATGATAGATGATGAAATCCAGTCTTAGCACCAGTGTTGCAATAATAATAAGTACCACATGGAAAACTTAAGAATTACACACATAGGTATCCACATACATAAATATAATAAATAACTAAATAAATAAATACTGTACGTTTTAACCTTTTAAACAATAAATTCTGAAAATTATAAAACAAGATTAATGCTTTTTAGGTTTATTAAATATAACTATATCAAACTAATAATGTATATATAATTTTGTCATCAAGAATAGTTTTCATTTTGACTCAAGTTTATAGCAAAATTAAATTATTTTTTATCATAAATCCTACTTAAAATATTTTCTAAAGTACAAAAAATAATGAACATTAGTGAAAAGTAAAAAAAAAAAAAAAATACAACATTAAATTTTCCCGAATGTTGGGTCAATTTTTAGGTTTTTTTAATTCTTGAAAAAATAAAGAAACTTTAATAATTATAAACATAATCAAATGGCTTTATTGGTTTAGAGTTTATAAGAAGTATGAATACTGGAAATGCCAGAACTGGAATCTGTCTGAGGACATTCTGGAGTGTGACACTTGATGAATGCTTTAAAGAAGGATTTTCCAACTATTCTGTTCCTGTATCTTTTTGCCTTTTATTAATTTTATGGTACTCCCTTTTCATTATAATAATAAATAAACAGTTGAGAAGTGTATTGTGCAGTATGTCACACACATACAGGGGATGAAGATTCCATGAAGGTGAACCTTGATGGGGCATTGTTTGGGCAATTTCACTATCTTGAATCTTAACCAGACCCTTTGAGTTATTGAAACTGTAGTAAAAAGGCAATGCACTGGGTCCATGTCTGACAGACAGTATCAGCATGGAATATGCTGGAAATGTTGATAATGTAACTCACATTAATATCATAATATACTTATTTATCTGCTGTTCACTGTTCCCATGGGTCAAACTTTAAACATACACTAAGGCACAAATACCCAGTTTGGGTACATGCAGGGCATATTTAAATTTAAAAAAAATTCAAACTAAATTGAAACAAACCTTTTACCTTCACAAACTAAATATAAACTGTTTTGATTATATTGTGCAATGTGTGAATGAAACAGGAGCTATTTTTATTCTCTGATTGCATCAGACATCAAATATTTCTGTGCAAAATGAACTAAACTATAAATTCCTTATTATTAAAAATAAACTGTTAAACATGAAAAACTGGATTAAACGATTGACTAATATAAATTAACTTTAATCTAGTTCAGAATCAGTGGAAACAAAACAATACTGGTACTCTAGTCCAGAACTGAAGTGTACTTGGAAGTGATCAATAAAAAAACTAAAAATATATAAAATTATTTGCCTTTGAAGACATTATATTTTGGGGAATCAATAGCCAATCAAATATCAACAATTTTATTTGAGAGTGTTAAACACATATTGTAAATAATGCAGACATATCTTTGGATTTAATCCTTGCTTGGTCAAAATATTAAACGTAGATCAGAACTATCTTTGCAATATTTTTCATAAATATGGCCTTAAGTTTCAATAAACTTTATGGCAAAATAAAACTATTTTTATAATAAATAATATTAAAATTATGTTTTAGAAATAAAATAATGAAAAAATCATATAAGCTATAAATTTATTTGAGACTTTGAGGATCCAATTCCACCATTCTTGTTTGAAAGATCCTAGTGAGAACTTCATCCATATTTGCAAGATTTTATTTTTACAATTTGTGAATGTAAAATAGAAAGTTATTTTAACCTGTTCATGATCCAACTTCTTTCTTCTTATTTGAAAAAGTCCTAGAGAGAACTTCTCCATATTTGATCATTTTATTTTTATAATTAAAACTTTTGTTATATATCATATATTGATAATCTTCACATTATTTATTACAATTGTGGGCTTTCAAATGATAGACATTCTAAAAGTTGGTATTTGAATGTTGCAAAATAAGGAAAAAATACTAAATGAAATTATTAATTATAACAATGCCATATCGCATATGCAATTTTGTTCACTCAAAATGGTTAATACAACAAAAAATTTCTTATTTGATTCCCATTTATGACCTTCACGTTATTTAGGTTAGATATCTTTAAAAAAATATATCTTAAAATCAATAATTAAATTTATTATTTTTAAAATTTTAAAAGAAATTTCTTTATTGATATTAATGAAAACCATTATTTTTAGCCAGTAAAAAGGCTTTGCTTTGCTGTAACAAACTTTTTCCAACATATCTTATATTTTCTAATAAATTGTAATAGAAGCCATGGAGGTGTTTGTTTTAATATAAGTCATTTACAAAAATATTATATAAATAACTTAAACAAATTATTGAAAATAATTTTTATTTTCAAAACAAAATATTCAAAAATAGACATTTCCCAAACAATCAATCATGAAATGTCACATTTATTGAGATCAAAATAGGACAGAGATAGAAATTATTCTCATGAATTCTTTTTATTGATTTCTAGAGAATTCAGAGTTGATAAGTTTTTCTTATTTCTCAAAATTGTAAAAAAAAAAAAAAAAACTAAAACAAAAAATAAGTTGTGTTTACAAAACATTTCTTAAAAATTATGATACAAATTCTTTATTAACTCTCATATTATTTTCTACTTTATGTATTAATATGTTTTTTTGATATTTAGTCAGCATTACCAAAAATATAATTTGCAAATTAAGTATATACTTTTACTTGGTATTGGTGTTTATTTGTACAATACATAAATTTTATATAGAATTCTAGTTTTATATATATATATATATCATCTATTACCAACAAAATAAATGTCCGCTAATATCGTTAATACAATAACAAAACTTAAATATATTCCAAACAACGGTAAACAATTTATAATACAATATAAATAAAAACTCAATAAAAACTCATAAAGAAATATTTTCGATTATATTCATAATCATTTTCAACTCTTTTGAAAGTTGAGTTGAAAATGATTATGAATATAATCGAAAATATTTCTTTATGAGTTTTTATTGAGTTTTTATTTATATTGTATTATAAATTGTTTACCGTTGTTTGGAATATATTTGTTTTGTTATTGTATTATTGATATTAGCGGACATTTATATATATATGATAGTATAGATCTCAAAAATGAGCAAGCAAAACTATAGCAATTGCTAGAATTCATTTTAAAAGAATGAAATTTGATATAAGGCAAAAGGCTTTGGATGAACTTAAAATTCAAATTTGAAAGAGGAAGAATAATGTAATAGTTCTATTATTAAAATTTCTTCAAGATCCAAACCATTTACAAGAATGAGATGACAAATTTTTCAAATCTACCTCAAAATTTGATATTATTAAACTAGTTAAAAATTAAATGCAGAGATTATTCCAAAATAATTACACAGATGAAGTGGAACAAAGCAATTATGAGTGTGAGTCAGTCATTGAAGTAGTGACAGAAATATGACCTACAATTACTTTAGTAAGTTTACAACAACAGTTAGAAGAATTGATACAAGTTGACAATCTCATTCAGTCACAAAATTTTTTTAAAATTAAATTTATAATTTATTTGAAGCTATAGGAAAATTGACAAATAATTTGGAAAATTTGAAATCTGAATTGAACACAATAAAGCCTACATCACCACAAAATGAACAAAATTTTAAATGCTGGGTCATATTGTGTCCAAAAGAATTTGCTTAAAAGATTAATCAATTGATTTTTTAACTTTTTTAAAATATTATTTTTTGAAAGAAAATACCTAGATTTTATACTTAATACAGTTCATTTAAACATTGGATCATACATTTATACATAATTTATAATTTTCTATAAATGAAGTTTGATTAAGTTAAAATTGAATTTGAAAGTTTTTTTTTAAATTAAAGAATTTATTTTTTTGTTTTCTCTTTTATTAAAAAAAATATTATTTTTTTCTTTTATATAAATTGTTATTAAAGTAGTTTTCAAAATAGAAATGGGATTTTTATTTTTAATTGTTCTCTAGAATGTAAAAAAAATTATCAATTTCTCAAGAATGAAATGAGTTTGAGAATTGCATATCTCTAGGCAGGTCTGGCTTTTAATATGTAAATTATATATTCTAATTTCTTAAAAGTCCACCTAATACTGACATATTCAGATTTAGTTTTGACTTAATAATTTTAAAATGATTTCAATGGGAGAGGAGCTGCACATGCTAATCTAAAGTTGGAGAAAAACACAAAATAATAAAAAAAATCCATAGAGATTTCAGTGGTAGTGTAATGTCCAAAACATGTAAAAAGAAATGGTTTGGTAGCTATTAGACAAGAAATATTTAAGGAAATAAAAAAAAGCAGTATACTTTTTTACATTTGCTAAAACAACCCTTTTTTTTATTTCTCATGATGTAAGTTTGAATCAATTTAAAAACATCACATAATGGTATAAAAGAAAAAAAAATTTTTATACTAAAAATATTCTTCAAATGAATAAAAGCAACATTGAAACAAAAAGGTTACTTTTAGAATTCTGACAAGCAGTTAAAGGTGAAGCAAAAACGTGAATTATACTACTAAGATGGCTTAGCATTTTTGAGGAATTTCTATATTCTCATAATCATAGTCTAAAAAGTTATTTGGGAAAAAAGGTGGAAGATATATAAACAAAAGATATTCAAGATATGCAAATTGTCAATTAAAGAGTCCATTTTTTGAAAAGGGGAAAATATGATTTCTTTTGGTTTATAACAAGGATGCTATTAACTATATGCCAGGCTGTCTTGATCTTACATTTGGTATCATGTTGTTCTATACATGTAATAGTAGCCAAAAAAAATTCAAAAGTATGGCCATTGGATTTTTGGTATTCAAAAAAATGGAACTATGTTCATGCTTATCAAAAGTTCTTCTGTATAGATAACAATGTTGAAAGATTCACATGGAAAGGGATGCATGAGATTCACCATAGAATAGTGTTTGGCAGCCAGTTTGAGGGCATAGGATTTTATATACAGTCTTAGGTATCTGATTGGAGTCTAGTCTATTTTTGGATTTATTAATCAATCTACTGGTTGAAGGGGAGGAGGTCATATGAAAGCTTATCTGAAATGATGAAAAAAAAAGGTTTTAATAAAATTTTTAGTTAGCAAAGGAATGTGGGGAGGGTAAAACAAAGGTCTGTTGTCTTTGAATGAATTGAAATTTAGTTTATGATAAAATTGTTTTAGCTTTCTTGTGATGTGGCTATATTTAAATCCTATACTTCTAAAGCATTTTAAGTATTATTCAGTATTAGAGAGTTAAGTTTACATAAATAATGATTTCAAAAGAGAAATGAAGTCAGATGTGAAAAATTTATGAGAGCACAATGAGATTGATTTAGGATATATAAAGACTCAAATTTCAAGAGGCTTAATGCACATAATGTACTTTGAATGAAATATATCTCTTTGTAAAAAGATATATAAATATTCCCAATTCTCTGTATGAATCTTCCCAGACAATAATCACCAGCAAATCAGAATGTGCATGAAAGTCAGATTTAATGTTGTTGATAACTGATTTGGGTCCAACAATAAAAACGTCATCACCATAGTGGTGAGAGATGAGATTTGGAGTAATATTAAAGTATTTGGAAAAAAGATTGTTTTCAAAATGATTTAAATATATGCTGGACAGAATTACACTAAGAGGTAACTCCATGGCCCAATCACCAGTCATGTAATAGTGCTGTGCATCAAATGTGGTGATGATGTTGTCAACCAGCCAAGAAAGAAAATCGGCAATGAAGTTGATCTGCATTGAGAGTAATTGCCTTCTGAGAGTTTGCACTTTAATATATTAATAGAAAGTTTTCAATTAATAGAGCTGTATAATTCCATGATATCTAATGAAGCAATTTTATATTTGAGTTTCAGCTTTGAGCTTTTCATGCAATTGATAAACTCAGACAATTTAATGGTGTAAACCTCATATCCAAGTTGGTTCATTAGTCATTGGTTGACCATTTTTACAGTGCTGCAATAGTAAACACCTTCAAAGTCCAACATAATTCAGAGTAAACATTCTTGGGGGGTGAGGGTGAATAGACATGAAGGAATGTAATATTTTGCTTTTGTAAAAGGTTTATTGCAATATTTGAGATGCAAGCCAGAGATAAATTTATCTATATTAAGTTTTATATTATAGTTGAAGACTACCTTAATTTCAGTTTATTTATTTAAGACTTCATTTTATTGATAAATTCAACTTTGTTCATAAAAATAAATGTATTATTCTTAACTTTCTTAAAATAAGTTGTAGAGGTCTCAGAAAGGAAATGCTTGGTAGCAATAATATTTATCCTCCAATTAAAATTAGTAGCATTAATAGGTTTATGATGGATGGTCATGACAATATGAGTGATTAGTTTATCCTTGTTGGGATTATCTATGAAACTTGGCTCAATATTGGCTATCAGTTCCATCATTGACTGATTCCATTACCCTCCAATAAATCTCAGTCTGAATTCATGTGCAGTTCTAATGTTGGAGGGCTGAGTTTTATTGATAAGATTAACAAAGATAGTTTTATTCATTGAGGAAACCTCAACTCCATTTTTCAGTGAGAAAAGTGAATTTGGGAGAGAACTTTAGAAACAGCTTTGCAGATATATTGTTGCATTTAGCAGTGATATATTTCAGAATAGACACATTAGCAGAGATTCTATTAAAATGCTTTTTCTCTTTCTTGAGGTCATCATTACATCCATTAATAATCATGTTGAACAGGCATGATTGTATCTGCATAGTAATGTTCTTGTGATCGTAAACAGTCATACTGATTTTATTTCTGAAACAGTTAGGGGAGATATGGAATTGTGCACATGCTTGTAGAAAATTGAGATGTTGAGTAGAGGGCAGGTTAAAAGGCCGAAATCACATCTATAATATCGTAATAATAACAGATACATTAACTAGCCTTAAATGACCAGTGATATATGTATATGCACTGACATTCAGTTAAAGATGAAGCTAAAATGAGAATTATAATACTAAGGTGATTTAGCACTTTAAAGGAATTTTTAATATTCTTTTAATCATTTTCCAAAAGTTATCTGAGGCAAAAATGTGGAATATTCAAGCAAAAGTTACTCAAAATATGCATATTGTGAATTAAAGAGTTCACTTCTTGGAGATGGGTAGGCATGATTTCTTTTGGTTTACAGAATGGGTGTTATTTACTATATACCAGCCTTCCTTGATCTTATGTTTGGGTCCATGTTATTCTACACATGCAACATTAGCCAAGGAAGGTTCAGTGGACTTCTTGTGCTCAAGAATAATGGAACTAAGCAGTGTTAGGAGTCTGATGAGAGTCTAGTTTATATTTGAGTTATTAGTCAATAGGGGATGGGGATATGAAAGCTTAGCAAAAATGATAGGAAAAAGATATTGATAAAATTTTTAATTAGTGAAGGAATGAATAAAAGGAGAAGCTAGGGTCTGTTGTCTTTGGGTAGACTGAAATTTAATTTATGGTAAAATTGTTTTACTCTTCTTGTGAGGTGGGTATACTTAATTCTTAGGTAAGGTTTTTTAAGTATTATTTGATAATAGCTTTTTGAGAGGCTTCATATTTACATTAAAAGCTCAAAGTTTGAAATTGATTATAAAATTGCTTCATTAGATATCATGCAATTATATGGCTCTATTAATCAAAAACTTTTTATTAATATTATTAAACCTAAAATCTCAAAAAGCAATTACTCTCAGATGTGGATTAACATCATTGTTGATATCCGTACCTGGCTGGATGACAACATCAACACCACATTTAATGGCCAGAACTACCACATGACTAATGGTTGGTACATGGGGTTACCCCTCAGTGGAATTCTGGCCAGCATATATTTAAATCATTTTGAGGACAATCTCTTTTCTAAATATTTTAATATTACTCTCATCCTCACCTGTATCTGCTATGGTGATGATGTTACAACATTAGATCAAACATTCAGGCACATTCCACTTTTCTAGTGACTAGTGTCTGGGAAGATTAATACAGAGAACTGACTTATTTAGATATCTTTTTATAAAGAGATATGTTTCATTGAAATTATATTATGTGCATTAAATCTTTTAAAATTCAAGGCTTTGCACAACCCAAATCAATCTCACCACACACTCATACATTGGGCAGGTCTGTCTTTATTTCCTTTCTGAAACCATTAAGTAAATATCATGCCTCTTATAAACCTAACACCAAGCAATACTTAAAAGACTTTACCAATATAGGATTTAAATATAGCCACCTCACAAAAAGGATAAAACAATTTCACCATAAACTAAATTTCAATCTACCCAAAGATTACAGATCCTGACTTCTCCTTGCACACATTTATTTGCTAATTAAAAAATTTGATTAAAACATTTTCTCCAACATTTTGGATAAGTGTTCATACTTCCCCCCTCTTCAACCAATATATTGATTAATAACTCCAAAGGTAGACTAGAATCTGATCAGATTCCCAACACTGTATACAAAATCCCATACCCTCAGACTGGTTGCCAAGCCTTATACTATGGTGAATCTTGTGCATTCTTCTCTGCTCAAATCACTCAACATCATTATCTATACAGAAAAGTTTTTGATAAGCCCAAAAATAGTTCCATTTTCTTGAGCACCACAAGATCATTGGTCATACTTTTGAATCTTCCTTGATTACTATTGTATGTATAGAATGACACCAAGTATTAGATCAACAAGACTTTGCATATAGCTAATGACATCCATGCTATAAAACAAAAGAAACCATGCTTTCCCCCTCTTCAAGAAATGGATTCTTCAATTCACAATTAGCATATTTTGAATATAGTTTGCTTATATATTCCACCTCCCCCCCAGATAACTATTTGGCTATGATTAAGATGATATAGAAATTCCTTGAAAACACTAAGCCACCTTAAATTCTCATTTTAGTTTTACCTTTAACTGTGTATCAGCACATATAATATAGTTTATTATTGTTCATTTAGGGAATTTGACTTTTGCACTTTGATTATTTTTTGTTGTTAGTTCTTGATATCTAGAAACATAAACGAAAGGTAGAATATGGAAACCATTGAATGTAAATGATAGAGAACAATAATCAGAATGTTTAAATGCTGTAGAGGAACATCAACACTGGAACAAAATGCCAGACAGTGCTATACTGAAGTAGCATGAAATTTGCCAAGAAAATATTAATAAACATGAAATAAAATGTAGTAAAGATTTTGAGTTAAATTTAGATAACAGAAATATACAACATGGAAATAAATATTAGAAAAATGCATTTTTTTTATTAGTATAGGAAATAATGTGTTTAATTAACAAGTCAAATATAAAATATTGGTAATAATGTGAAATAGTGCATTTTAAATGTAAATGTATTTAATAGCACTCTTAGTTGAAAATTACATAGAGTAACTGAAAACTCACATCTGCAATTTATTTATTGTTAAACCTTTTAACCTCAATCACTGAATCACTCTATAATAATATGTTAGATTATCTTCATCATATAATATTAATTGTTAAAAGTCAAACTATATTTAAACTTTTTAAATACATTCAATTATTATTAATAGCACACAGATTAGTATACAACACAACATTGTGAGTCAGACTATGTTAATTTATTTTTTAGGTGTTGATGGCCTGACTAATTACAGTGGTATTAAAGAGATCAAATCTGATAACTAACTTAGCTATTTCTGTCAAAGTCAAGAGACAGAAGAAATTTCATATATCTTTACTGCTTTTCCTGAAGGCAAGGTTAATATGAGCTTTTCAAACATTTTACTTATGGGGTTATTTACCATTAACATGTGAGTAGCTTTTTTGAATTTTCTTCTTTTGTTTTTTTATTTTCTGATCAATATTTTTGAATTTTGTCAATAGGACATATGTTCTTTGTACCAATGATCGTATGTTAAACTGGAAAAATACAAAAATATCAGATAAATAGAAAATAAACAAAACACAGAAAAGAATATATCAAGAACTGTTTACACAACAATAGTAAACAGAATCATAAGTCAAACTAATATATTAATTTATAATGTTTGGAAATCACTCACTAATCTTGTTCATGAAAAAAAGTAAAAAATAAATAAAAGGACTCTAGCTAAATTTAAGAAATTTCTGTTGGATGTTGACAGAATAGTCTAGTCAGTTAGAGCATTGCTTTAACTTCAATATTCCTGAATCTAAAAATTTTAGGTTTGGTTTTTTTTTATTAGTACAGTCACTAGTCAGGCCAGCAGAACTTAAAGAAGAAAAATATATGATACTAAAAATTTTGTGCTATATATTAATCAATTTGCTATTATTAACAGCTAAATGTATTTAAAAGGTCTAAATAGTTTGACTTTTTCTAAAACATCATTTAACAGTTAATATTAGATATTAAAAATAATAAAACTACTATGTTATCATCACAAACATTCAGAGAAAAATGAAATCACTTTAAATGATTTTGTTGGTGCTACAATTACTCTGCAATTGATATAGAATGTCTCACTTATAGCCAACAGTAGTGTTTGTTTGATAATTTTGCATTCATTTGATTACAAAACCTTTAATTAAAATATATTTAACACTAATTCAAAGTAAGTGTCAGTAGAATTCAACGACAAATCAAACAAATTTCATTATACATTAAAGTATTTGGTGTGGCTTAGTGTTAATTGTTATTTTAATTAAAATCTTGAAGTTGAAAATCATAAGTTGAGTAATAGTTTGTCTGTTTGTTTATTTTTCATTCTGTAAAATTAAATGAAATATTTGTTTCTAGATAAGTATATAATGTTTACATCTAGATTTTATTTTAACATATTTGTTTAAACCAAGAAATGTGTAATAATATAAAACAAGAAGTGATTACTGGCAAAAACAGAAATGCCTACTATAAATATTGTAGCTGTTATTTTTTATTATCATTTTTTTTTGCAAATTTAAGTTGAATTTTTAAATTTCAAAGACTATAATCAATATATGAATATATTCTTTATTGAAATATGTTCTTACTAACAAAAATTTGATGCAGAATTATTTATTATTCTTTGAAGATATTTTAGCCTGAAGATGAAGATGTTACTTTTGTTGTCATCATTTATTTCAATTTATTTCAATTTATAACTTTTTTTGGTACTTGTAAATTTTCAAGTAAATCAAGATCACAAGCTGTATTTTTGATAAATGTACAATGTTGAGAGCCTATAATCTACCTAAGATGTTAACTTAAAACAAATTTAATATATCTATTGTTAAATTTAAAAAAAGAAATAATTTTCAATAAATTTCATTAAGAAACTTTATTTCAATCTATTTATTTATATTATAACGTGAAAATTGATGAGATGATTTTAACATTATTGTACTTTGGTTCAATCAGTATGGTTCTTTTGATCAGCAGTTTTTTTTTTGTAAATTGCCATAATGATAAAACTTTGGGACTTTCCTGACAGAGAATGTAATGCTGTGGATTATTTTGAAAGACACAGGATCCTGCTCTTTTGAAAAGTGTGTTAATGATCACAATATCATTGCATGCTGCTGACATGAATAAAGTGTAAATATTGTATATATTTTTCTGTTAATAAATTAATCCAAAAAAAAAAGAAAGTAAACTATAAATATTGTAACCAATTTTTCCACAATGATTTCTTTTTTTAAAATAACAGTCATAAAAAATAAAATGTAAATATGATACATTATACTTCCTAGTCAGCATTTTTTTATAAACATTTTTGGAGACTTCCAAAATTGTAGTTTTATCAAAAATATGGTCTGCTATCTTGGCTTACTTGAAAACTCACACATACTCTTTTTAATTTGCAAAGTGAATATATTATTTTTGATATGAACTTTATTTTTCAAAATTATGATTATAATAAATATTATTAAAATAGAAAGATTTAATAAATAATAAAAAAATATTATTAAAAATAAGCATGAAAATGTTCACCAAAATATCACATAAAAGTATTCAAGTCTGTGCTCCAAAAATGTTGATTTAAAAATTAAATTAGATCGTAATTTATTTATTGATTACATCTCTTTCACTATTTTGTCAATCCCTAACAACTATTTGAGTTAATTTCTCAATTTTTTATTTTAATAATTAAACCTCTTCCAATTTAAATGTATTTTTTAGAAATATAATTTTACAAATGAAAAATATTGTTAAAAAGTATCTCAACTTTGCAAATATAGGAAAAAAGAAATGTTAAAATACATAATCACGACAATAGGTTTTGTCATTTTGCTATTACTAATAAAAATATATTTTAATGAAATCATTTCTAAATCCAAATAACTTTTTAGAATCCATAAAGCAATACATTATATTTATAAAAAATAAAATTATGTTTGTAATTATAAAAAAAATAAAAATAGCTTCAGTGATTATAAAGATGTCTCTTTTTCAGACAATAAATAATTTTCTGCATATTTTATTAAATTTCTTTTGCATTTCTAAAAAAAAAATTCCAAATAAAATATTAATCAAAACACTATATGCTAATAAAAATGTTTCACAAATATTATGCAATAATAATCATAAATATATAAACAAAGTATGAAAAACACATGCTTTCCTTTATCAAAGGTCAAATAAAAGCTGAGTGGTCTTAAGACCTGAGTACAAAGAAATTATTAATCAGCAGAACTTTTGCCTCATACATATAAGATTTTCTGCACGATACTAATATCTTGAGATTTAATTTCAGTTATTACTATTAAATGAATGCACAACGAGCAAATAAAGCCTACTGATAGAAGCAACATTGCAAATTTAAGCCAATGTGTTGAAGTACCACAAGACCAAACTGAACAAAAATGCTGCTAATAAATAAGTAGTTGAATGGATGATACACACACATATATAATAAATAGTATAGCAATTTATATACATATATGTAATTTTGTGGAAGCAAATTATTCTTCACAATGCACTATTAAATTGATATTAAATCAACACACACTCTCTTGTCAATAAATGTTTTAAAAGCATAAGTGTTCCACTTATGCTTAAAGATTATTCTTTAAATAAACCAATCCTTATTTACTATGCTTAAATAAAGGTTAATTTTATTATGGGCCTGATTTTTGAATTGGAAAATTACTTGCACATTTAGTTTATATATCCAAAAGAAGAGAAAGCTTCTCTTTTTAAATTATTCTGCAACTTTAAATCATATTAATTTCAACCCCCTCCCCCACTAATAAGTATTATAAAAATGAGAAATTTTTGTTTTCTTATGATATATAAACTAAAGTGGTGAAGGTATTTTTCCAATTTCAAAATCAGACTCATAATAAGATCAAGCCCTGATTTAAGCATAGTCAATAACGTTTGGTTTATTAAAAAAATAAGCTTTAATGAATAGACTCCCTTATGATTTTGAAATACTTATTGATGGGAGAGGGCATGTCAATTTAATATCAGTTTCATAGGACATGTGTGAAAAAGGATTTATTTTCATAAAATTATATACATATGTTAAAGTTTCCTGATTTAAATCCTTACAATAAACTAATGATTGTATTAGTGCTGATTACCAAAGGTAAAATCAAAAATAATCTACAAAATATTCACAATCAATTTAATGCAATATATTAAATAAATATTTTAGTAATTAGTATTAAAATAGACAGTTGCTTTAAAAGACAAGAAAATACAATTTTCTAATGACTTAGCTTAGATAATTATTAGCTTAGAAATATGAACCAATTTAAATATTTTGTAACATTTGCATAAAAATATAAACATGAATGTTTGAGCTATAATAGATGTCAATAAATTGACTGTGTAAATAAATAGTTACCTATTAGAGTCTTATTACTTATGCTCAATTAAGACTATATGATGCTACTATTTTTCCAAATTTATTTTATATAAGTGGTCATGGATTGTACATAGTTTAAAAATCACTAAAAATATTCATTTAAGGATGCCTGTAATTTTGTGAAAAGAGAATAAAATAAAACATAAGAAAACTTTGTTCTTTAGGTTTCTGTGTAATAGTATTGGATATACAAATATAAAAACATATTTCCATGGATTAGGCATATGGAAAAAAATGTGATACTTTTCTTTAAAAATATTATAATAAACTTTGAACAAGGTTTCCATGAGTAGACGTACTTTTATAATCTATAACTTTTTTGAAGTTATGCTAATTAGGAAAGATGTGGCTGAGGACGGAATGCAAATATAAAAATAAAAAGTACAATCAGCAAAGTTTTAAAAATCTTTCAGATAAAAAAGGTTGTTATACAAGAAGTTAAAAGGCAATACCACAAGGCACTAAATAAGTAACTAGAATGTGATAAGTAATACTTGTTTGTGCAATTTATGAAAGGTCTCACAAGGCAAAATCACATAGTTATAATCTAGATATGAAATGAAGATCTGGAAAAAATTAAAAACCATTTTTAGGTTTTAATCCAACTTGGAACTTTTATTTTTAATAGTAGGTTTATAATCAGTCACACAAACAATATTGGTTTAGCAATTGTCAAACTTGATGAAAATTGCCTTATTTTTTTTTTTTTACTAATCCTCTATAAAATGCTACTTGAGAAGCCTTTATTCTATTAGATGTTATGTAAAGAGAGAATAGGATACTAGTTTTATTATATATACATTTTAATAAACATATAAATAAACTAGAATTATTAAATATGCAGAAGAAAATACATAATGTTATTCTCAGAATAGTGCTGTCTTGTTTTGATATCTATTAAATATATAACACTAAATATATATGTTATTCATGGAATAATTATGCTTTAAGAGACTGCCAAAAATAATGATTTACAAATCAGACCTTACAAAGTCATTGCAAATAAAGCCCACTTTATTGTGTTAGTCATTAATCAGACAAAAGATGACCCCAAGCCAACTATTCTGTTATTTTAAAAGAGTTTTATTGTTACTAAAATACATGATTTTGCTATGCAAGACTAGTGCTTGAAATATGATGACTCAATTATGACTCATTGTCCTGGGGTGAGACCTCCATAAAGGCTCCATGTGGTGCCGAAGAGGAATTTGGTTGACAGAAGCAAGTCCTTTGTTTGCAGGGCCTTCAACTGGGAGTTAAAGATTACTAATGGTTTAGGTCTCGGAAGCATAAATTTAGTTGTGCACCTGGCCATCCATATAACATATTGGCCACTGATGTGATTATTGCAAATTATTAATCAATATTAAAGTTTAAATTAATAATCAAGATATATAATGAGAAAATATAATCTTACTCATGTAGCAATTTAATACTGGAATAGAAAATTATTTAAGTTATCTAGATTTTCAAGATGATATGTTTTTTGTTTTTTTTTTAAATGGTGAATAAGAGCTTTAAGATATGCTGCAATAGTTATCAGATAAAATCAAAAAAGTAGGACTAAAGATATATAATAGATAAATTAAATTACTAGATTTTTTCAGAAGAAGAATGCAAAGATTGATAATCATGAAAACTACCAATTACAAATAACTTGATCATATTATTTATACAAATGGAAATGGATAAAATTAGTCACAGGATTAAACTTGGATAAAGGGCCTTTGTTAGAATTAAATTAATATTATTTTTGTAAATATGTCTATGTGTTTGTCAAGGAAACTTTTTATAGATGTATTTTAACAATGCTTACTTAAAGGTCCGTGATTTGGGCACTTACTAAAAGAACAACTCAATGGAGTAGGAAGAGATATATACTAAAAATAATAAAAAATATCAAAATGAAATAACTGTGTGAGAGATCAAAGAAGTATCACTGATATCAAAAAAAAAATAAAAAATAAAAAGCTAAAATGGAACTAGGCAGATGATATTACTAAAAGAGATGGCAATAAATGAACAATTAAAGTTTTAAATTGTATCCCAAAATACTATAAAAGATCTAAAAAATGACAACATCTAAGACGGATGATATAATGAAGTTTTCTAGTTTAATGTACAGAAGAGTGTCTTTGAATCGGAGAAATTGGATTTAGACTTTGAGAGATCTTCATCCTGCAGGAAACAATAATAATTTAAAATGTTAATAATGATGATAAATACAAAAATAAATGTTTTTTTATTATTATTCTCTGGTTGTATAATTTTTACTAATATTGTCTTATTATAACATTATAAAAGTTGTTTTTTTTTTTTAATCAATACGATTAAAAAACAAAACTTTATATAATTAGTATACTACGTATTATTTTACAATACGATTTATTTCAGACATAAAATGTCTGTTAATTCAAACTTCAAAATTAATATTTACTATTTGATTCTTCTCTTCGAACTTAAGATTTTAAATTTTTATGAATTCTGATCACTATCTCAAATAAAATATAATTTTTTAAAAGAAAAATTTAAATCGTAACGAGTTTAACTCAAGTTATGCTAATAATATTCGTGTATAAAGTTAATAATAAATATTAATTTATTTTTAAAAATATGTTATCATTATTATTAAAAACGACAGCTAGAATAATTACCGGTTAATTAAATTTTTTTTTAAAAAAAAATAGTATTTGCAATTTCATATTTTATTTTAAATTTCTATATTTAACAACAAAAAAAAAAAGGTCAAGTTCTTCTATTTTTTAAAAGTTTGTTACAGTAATTTGTATTTTATAATATTGCACTTATCGTATACAGTATCCCCTTTTAGCATATAGTCACGAGTTCAGACGCAGCACATTAAGTATGAATTATATATATATGCCTTAATTGCAACGCCATCTTAGCGAATCAAATAAAGAAAAATAACTTTTTTACCGATATCGCTTGAAAGTCGTATAAATTAAACTATCTTACAGTTTTTCTACTAATCGCTTCGTACATCAACTAATTCTCTCTTTTTCAGATGGTCGTTTGAACGTTAAATTAAGCTTATCAGAAGTGTTATTAACTATCATTAGTACATATTTTAAACCGCTCATTCAATTAGCTTCACTGTAAATGACATTTACTGTAATTGCAACCTAACCGGTGCACAGGCTGAAGACGAACTGCGCCGCGTATTGTCAGACGAGGAGACCAGCTATTTGTATTTCAAATGGGAACCTTCCACAAAGCACGCAATCCTTTGCCAAAGGTGATTAGAAGCCAATTCAGAAAATTAAATGTCGTGATTTATTAGAGGACATTGAATTTTATCTTTTCGTTTCACTGCACTTTGCTCGGAGGTAAAACGGATCCATTATACTTCGTCTAATCTAATTATAGATAGAAACTGCCGTTTTTTTCCCCTCCTTCCTCTTCATGTTATTCTCCATTCTTTAAAAAAAAGATGGCTTTAAAAGAATGAATAATATTTTTTGTCTTCCATTTTTTAAAAATATAAAAAGCTTTGAAAATGTAAAACTAGTTGAAACGTAGACGGAGACGATAGTAAATTAAATAATTTGAGTTGATAGCTACCTTATACCGCACTTAGAAAAGAAAGAATTAGAGTTAAAAAATCTTCATAAAATAGCTGAAGAAAAAAATTACTTGTTTGACCTAAAAGATAACTTTGAGTCTAAGAATCATTTTTTTACCTTCGCTCATTATAATTTCAATATATTATTCTGAAGTTATTATCGTGTGTTTACTAATTCATTTTGCTAAATGTTAAAATTATGGCAATTTAAACTGAAAACACGCACTATCAAGTCTAAATAGCGATTAAGACTTATTTTGCATGTATAATAAGAATTTATCCTGAAGGTAAAAACTATATCTTGAACGATTAGTGAGCTATCCAGATTTAATAACTTCAATTTATTTTATAACTATTTAATAGCATTTCTTGAATATTATAAATTGGTTTTAAACATTTCACCTTTTATCTTTTTTAATTAAAACTAAAAAAATAAATAAACTGCAGCTATTCGTTTGCCAAGAGCAACATTTCATATTTAATACGTTAAAATAATTGCAATTAACATAATTCTTAAATTTAATTAATCATTATGTGGTAAACGACATTTGTTTTTTCATAAAGAAATTGATCTGCTATATAATTCTGATCTTTAATTGATCACAATAAGCTTTCAGAAAGTTGAAACGAATTTGTTAACTTATTAAATATTGACGTAATATAGTATAAAGATTGCATTAATTAAATAAAATCTAAGAAGAGTGGTTTCATTTTTTAGTACTAATTTGAAGTCAAATTTTCGTTACAATAGGTATATATTTATATAACGATAGTGTTTGTAGTATAATGATAGCGTATTCACCTGTCATGCACACAACCTGAAGGTCCAAGTAAAACTTTAAAATTTTATGGTTTTAATCGGACTTAAGATACCCCCCCCAGTCACTTTTGTGTGTTATTGGTCAGTAAAACGAAGTTGAAAAATCTCTGAAATCTTAACTATCCAGCAGTTAGCAAACCTAATAAAAATACTTTATTCATTGATCTTTTATAAAACGGTTGAATTGACCTTTACTTGCCGTAGGCTTCTTAAAGGCCATTTTATTTGTGTATAAGATATACAACTTCTAATTACACTATATGTAAACAGTGAATGATAAAATTTACAAGAGCTATTTATTTGTGCTACTCTTCTGGATCAGATTTAGCTGCAATAGTGAACCCAATTATATTTGCTTCTCCAGATATTTTTAAAATCGATGAGTAAAGTTTATGTATTTTATATTTCATGCAATTGTTTTTTTGTTTTAATTACATTGAGAACTTATGGTTAATGTTATTAATCTGTCATGCCTAATTAGAAAATCTCTTTACGTAGCTGAGGAATTTTCAAGCTCAGGATTTTCTTATTGGATGACTAGTCTAAAAAAAATTAGCAATAAAATAAAATATTAAAATTGAATTAAAATAAAATAATTATTATTGGTGCTAATCTTATCTATGAAATTAGTAATAAGCTTTAAGTTAATGTAACATGTTATATTTCTTTGCTAAATAATAATCAAGTCATAAAAAAATAATCATCATCGGTAGCTATTTGCCATTGTTTGGAACCCTCTTAACATAATTTATTTTAGAATTTCAATATTAGAACTATATAATAAAATTTAATAAGCTTTATAAAATCAAATCATAAAATACATTTTTTATTAATTAATTTATCTTAAATATGCTGTAAATTAAAATTAATAATGATTTATTTTTTTGTTTAAATAACATTCTTATGGCTAATTATTCAAATGTTCATGTGATGTTCTAGCATGAAAAAGATAGATTGAGCAATAGTAATTTGATTAAATTGAGACGTTATTTTCCTCAATTGAAAATTGATAAATTTCTTACCTAAACTTCTATAAAGAAATATGTAAAATATTTTTAAAAACTTGAATTTAGAAAAGTCAAATTAATGCAATGTAATTAACATGCAATATTTTCAAAGCTAAATAAATAATGTTTTTCTGAAGGTTTGTGATGATGGTGTTCTAGCTGTATTTTTATATTGGACTATTTCCATCATCTAATATGTGTGTTGAATGTCTTTGGAAAAGTTTAATTTTTAGTTAAATATTCCAAATGCATTCAACTGTTAGTAATATCACAGCAAACAGGTTAGTATATGCACCAACTGTTAGTAATATCACAGCAAACAAATGTTAATAATATCACAGCAAACAGGTTAGTATATGCACTAACTGTTAGTAATATCACAGCAAACAGGATGTATGTTTTTTTCTTAATTAAATTATAAATAATCTGTAAAAATGTTGGGGTTTCTGCAAAGTTACTGCATAATATCGTGGTCGAGAGGTCAGCGACAGCTGCTTTACAAGCAGTTGTCCCAGGTTAGTGGGTTCACTTCCCGGCTGATGCTATGGCACATGAGAAAAAAAAATTCTTACGAAAAATCTTTGAATCCCACTGGCGACGTTCTAGTTATAAAGGATTAAAATCCTTTTACATCTTTTAAATTCTGGATTTTAATTTATAATTTATAATTTGTTCCTCAATTAAAATTATTATCAGTCAATTACTGGATAAAGGACATTTGAATTAAACCCAAGTATATCCAGTTTCTCCTATTCACAGATTTTTTTTTCACATGACCCCAGTAAACTTCTTTATCTTTTTTATTCATGTTGCTTTGGGATATGATACCCATTTGAATTTTTTTTTTAGAAATAATAAAACTAGGATAAAAACAGTTAAACAAAAAGATAGGTATTATTTGTTTTTATAATTTATTAAAATTATATACTCTATAAACATCCATTAGGCATAATTGCCCTTCTTAATTTAGTCCAGTGACCAAGTATCAGATTGGAGCATAGGGACCTTGAATTGATTTCAGTTCTGGCTTTTCCAGCTTTCTAACTTCTTACAAATCCCCTCAATAATAAAACCATTTCATTACTTATTTTATTTTTAAAGCGTAATTCATTTGTAAAGATACTGACATAATTTTGCTGAATATTAAATGTAAACTTTTGGAGCTTTGCTTAGTTTCCAAAAAAATCAACAACTAAAAATCAGACACTGAGTATAATTTTAGAGTTTTCAATTTTAAATGTTATTTGTCACAATTTTTTTTTATATTGAAAATAGATTACAGAAGTGAAAGAAATTTATCACCTTATAATATTAATCAATGTAAGGAATATAACTAGTAAAGCAAATTAAATGGATTTTTCCAGTAGTGCAATTTTAGCCCTATATAATACTATACCTCTCATTCTGTTATCATAGATCTCATGATGCTTAGAAATCTTATGAGAATAAATATAGGTCACAAACAAACTTACAATTTTAAATTCCGATAATAACGCCATCTAGGCTATTCCAATAATGGTTGATAAACTGAATATCTAGTTGCTCTTAATTAATAAATAAAACTAACTTGTTAATTTAAGTTGATGAAATGAGGGTATACATATAATATGGTGTGATAGCAATTGAATTTATGGTTAACTTCAAAATATTAAGATATGAACTGGTGAAGCTATCATTTGGAATTGTAATAGCATTGATTAATAAATTAAAAGCAAAATAATTTGAATTTATAGTGTACATATATCAGAAATTAAATGTAATAGTTTTGAAGCTATTATATCTATATTATAAATATTATTTAATTTACAATTATAGTAATTCTACCATTTTCCATAACTTATTTGTAAACAACTTTTATTTTAAAGATTAGTTAATTAACTTACCATTTTTCACATCACTAACTAAAGATGAAAGGTCTTAAATAAGTGGATAATAACCAATCCAGTAAATCATCTAATTCCATTAGTAAATGGGTATTAAGCTACATTAACCTGAGAATAATATGAAACAAAATAATAACTATTAAGTAATAATTATCTTTAAATATTAAACAATTATATATATATATAACTTAAATAAAGGCTATTTTAATTACTTTACTTTTTCTTTATATTTAAATGTATATAACAACAAGGTTTAATCTTAAGATTTACATATAAGTGAATGATATTATTTCTTTAACTGGTTATATAAATGACATGTTTTAGCAAGTGAAACAAATAACTGCTTTTAAAAATGAGACTTTATTTAGTAATGTGATGAAAAGTTGTAATAAAAGTAGAAAGACTAGTGAAAGATGTGGATGGAGAATGAATGATAAGAATATATTAGAAGAATATAAAATAAAAGTTGAAGAAATCATGGAAGAGTTGATTGGGGGTGAATATATGGACTGGTGCAGTGAAGAAGAAAAAGTGACAAATAGAGTTTAAGTGAAAATATTCAGAAAAAAATAAGTAATAGGAAAGTGAGAGTTAGTAAAAGTGTAAAAGAGAGGACTAAAGCATGCAGAAAATGTGAGTGAGTTATTAAGAATAAAGAAAGTGAAAAAGATGTTAATGTTAAATGGGAAAAGTATTCAAAAAAGAAGTTGGCTAAAATAGATAATTATAGAAGGAGAATGAAATTGAATAGTAAATTCATGGAGGATATTAATAAAAGTGGAAGAGATGGGAATAAAAAATTTGAAAATACATTAAAAGAAGGAATGTAGGGAAGAGAGAAATAGTATTACTATATAGTGAGGTAATAGAGTGCAGCTCTAGAGAAGAATTAGATACAATCTTAAATAAATATGTAATGATTATGGAAAAGATGTTAGATGTGAAGGACAGAGTGATAATAAATATGAAAGCATATAGTAATGGAAATATTAGGTTTACAGAAAATGAACTGAATTAGGCAGGGAAGAAATTGAAAAAATCGAGAAAAAAAAGTTTTGGAAGGATGGCAGCAGAGATGGCAATGAATTTAAAACATAGTGCAAAATTAAAACTATTATAATGTTTTAATAAGATGGCACAGAAGAGAAATTTTATGGGTTGTTAGAGTAATACAAGAGTAAGGCTACTATTTAAAGGAAATGATAAGGATCATAGAAAGTTAAGCAATTATAGACTAATAGTGGTAACGTCAGAGTTATATAAAGTTTTCACATATATGGTGGCTAGAAAAGTGGAAAAATAGATGGGAAAAAATAATAAGGTAAGAGAAATGCAGAGAGGTTTTTGATCGGATATGCATATAGTAGATAGTTTATTCGTAGTGACACAGCTTATAGATATGTGTAGAAATACAGATAGTTATATAGTTTTATAGATATAGAGAAGACATATGATAGAGTAAATACAAATAAATTATAGGTAAGTTTAGTAAATTTGGGAATGCATGGAGTTTTAGGAAATATTATTAAGAGATTATATGAAAATAATTACTACGTGTATCAATTGGGGAATATAGAAGCAGTTAAAGTCAAAATGCCCTATATCACCTATTTTGTTTTTGTTGTATTTGAGAGAAATGGAGAAAGAGCAATAAAAAGATTATCAAGCGGGGTCAATATACCATTAATAGGTGGCAAGAGAATATATATATATATATATATATAATTAATAAAACAAGAATATATATATATATATATATATAATTAATAAAACAAGTCACAAATTGTGCAACTTGCCTTTAAGTTTGTGCTAAAATGTTCACTAGATGGAGCTTTCCACTAGCTCCAAACAAGCTTTAATTATAAGTGCCAACAGAGAAAGAATTCAAAATCTCTATCATACTATCCTCATCCCCAGACCAAATGGTTTTGAACTTAATGGCTCACCTCAGTGAAGAGTTAGAATTTCAGAAACTAGATCTAAAACTCCAACCCAGAACACTTATTTAATACATTACTAACAGTTTGAAAACTTGAATTTTTCAGAATCCTAAATTTCTTCAAATCTAGCTTTACAAACCAGAATGCTATATGGGTCTAAACTCTGTTCTGTTTCACCATATATTAATAGCTAAAGCAATATTACATTGCAAAAGCCTTCAAGGATACACTTATAATAATTAATAAAATAAATCACAAATTGTGTAACTTGCCTTTAAGCTTGTGCTAAAATGTTCGCTAGATGGAGCTTACCACTAGCTCCAAACAAGCTTTAATTATAAGTGCCAACAGAGAAAGAATTCAAAATCTCTATCTTACTATCCTCATCTCCAGACCAATTGGTTTCTAAAATCCTAACTCTTCACTGAGATGAGCCAGTAAGCTTGAAACCAATTGGTCTGAAGATGAGGATAGTATGATAGAGATTTTCAATTCTTTCTCTGTTGTCACTTATAATTAAAGCTTGTTTGGAGCTAGTGGTAAGCTCCATCTAGTGAACATTTTAGCACAAGCTTAAAGGCAAGTTGCACAATTTGTGACTTGTTTTTATTAATTATTATAAGTGTACCCTTGAAGGCTTTTGTGATGTAATATTGCTTTGGCTATTAATATATGGTGAAACTGAACTGAGTTCAGACCCATATAGCTAAATATTTTGTAAAGCTATATTTGAAGAAATTTATGTTTCTGAAAAATTCCAGTTTTCAAAATGATAGTGACATATTAAATAAGTACTCTGGGTTGGAGTTTCAGATTTAGTTTCTGAAATCCTAACTCTTAACTGAGGTGAGCCATTAAGCTTGAAACCAATTGGTCTGGAGATGAGGATAATTTGAATTCTCTCTCTGATGGCACTTATAATTAAAGCTCGTTTGGAGTTAGTTGTAAACTCCATCTAGTGAACATATATATATATATATATATATATATATATATATATATATATATATATATATATATATATATATATATATAATAAAGAAATATATATATATATATATATTTCTTTTATTTGCAGATGATGTTTCTTATGCACAGAAAGAGCAGAAGTTATGGAAATTAAGTGAGGACATGTGCAAGTGTGGATAAATAGATGGGGTTTAAATGTAATGAGGAAAAATCAAAAGTAATTATGATTAATACTGGGGAAAGAGATGACATAAAGAACTTAACAGTGTTTTCATATTTTAAGTATCATATAGAAAGAATTATATGAAAGGGAGTGGTAATAGCATTATGTGTTAGTAAAGGGATATTAGATAATTTTTAAAAAGTACAAAGAGAAGTAGCAAGACTGCATTAGATGAAGATGTGTAAATGGCAAGGAGGCAATTCAAGAAGAAATGGGATGGTCAAGTTTTTATATGAGAGTTTCAAAAAGCGAAATGAAAATATTCAGTAGATTGCAGTTTATGTATAATAGGAGAATAGCCAAAATTGTTTTTAATTGGGTGATGAGTAAAGGGCAAGAAACAGGATGTGTGATAAAGGTAGTAGGGTATGCAGAAGATTTGGATAAAGAATTTATGTCAGTATACTTATACAAAAGATGAGATGATTGGGTTAAGATAATTGTTGAGTGTTATAGTGGAAATGGGAAGGAACATGATAGAGAAGAATATAGTAAAACTTATGGTGGGGAACGCAAAGAGAAGGTAAAGTGGCTAACAGGTTTCTCTGGGCATAGTGACTGAGAGATTACTGACTCTGTATAAGGAGAAGTCACATACATCACATCACATCAACTATAAAATAGCTCTAACCAAAAGGAAAAAAAATCTGATGTGTGTTCATTGAAAGCACATTCTTGCAGTTTTTTTACTTACTTTGGCATGGTATATACCCTCAAAGTATATATATATACACACACATTAATTTTTGATATCTACCATTTGCTTTCTTTAGTTCCAAATTCAAGATCATAGAAATATGCATTTAAGAAATTTATTTATACTGGTATTAAACTATCATTCTTTTGGCATCTATTAATCACAAATCAAAATCCTGACACAAAAGTTTTCTATGTAATCTCTGTTTAAAAATAATTAAATGAAATTTTTTTTTATTTTCCTTTTGTTTAAACTAAGTAAGTAATGATTAAGAAAAAAATACATTTCACCATGAAATATGACAAGTGCTTTTTAATCACTTAAGTATATGGATTTATAACAGAGTCATGACTTTTATTTTTGCATTTTCTTCAGCTGTGGTTTTTAATGAAAACAAAAACTTATTCATTATCAAATATTTTTATCAACACAAAAATTTTCAATTGAGTCTTCACTTCAAAAACGTAATTTTTTTTTTTTTGTATTTCAATATTTTTTCACCAATCCCTTAGTAATAATTTCAGTTCATAGTTCAACATTTTAATTTTAATATTGAAACTTTTATTCATCATTATGAATCAATATTTGTTAGAAATATAAGTTTGTAAATAAAAATCATCCTAAAACATTATATTTGCACTATCCAGATATATAAAAAGTAATATAGTGAATTATATAATGCATTTGATAATATATAAATTAATAAATCTTTGTTGATACAGAGACAAAACTCTCCATACTCTAGTCAGTGCACTGGGTGGTGCTATTATATGGAGAGTTTTTCCTTTGTTTTAATGGCTTATGTAAGCATAGGAAGTTGTGATAATGTGATGTTTGGTAGTTATATCTTTGTTGAATGAATTCCATTTTTTAAATGTGACTGAATAAAGCTATGACATTCTATAATACTATATAAAATTATATTTATATTTATAAAAATGTTACAATTTAGTACAACAGTATTTCACAAAGCATAAGTATCAACTGAAGTTTTATTTTTATTGTTATTTTAAATTTCTTAACTTGTATGCTTAAACACAAAACATAATTTTAAAAATCGAAGTGCAAACATGAATATTGTTTATCTGTAAGTTTGTAATAAAGGTATTGTAGTAGTAATTATATATTTGATTCTTTCCAACATCTAATATTAATTGTTAAATATTTTAAAAAAAAATCAAACTTTAATTATTTGAATTTCATTGAATTGGTAGCAATGTCACACAAATTAGTATGTAACGTGGAATTTCAAGCAATATTATTCTCTGTTTGTGAGGTATTGCCTGGTCAATGACTTTATTAACAAAGAAGTTAAATGTGGAGAAAATTTTAGATTGATGAATATTGAATTTAAGGAAACACTTTAACTGACTAAGATAATCTTATGTGATATTTTTAATAGTTAAATGTATTTAAAAAGTTTAAATAAGGTTTACAATTTTTTAAAAACTTTCAACAATTAATATTAGATGATAAATAATTCAACGTATAATTAAACATGATATATATATATAATAAAAATGAGATAATATTGATTAAATAGAGAGAGAAACATTATCCTTTGTTGTTACCAAGAAATACACAATTACTACTAATTGACAATTTTTGAGACTAAGCAAGTTTTAGTCATAAACCTATAGTAGTTCTTTTGATGGGGTTTTTTGTTGAGGGAAAAAGTGTCCTTTTTTACTTCAAACTTAAGTTCTTATGTGGACTTAAACACATAATGCTATTTTTATAGATGTGGGTTTAAATCCATATAAGGATTTTTGTTTGAAGTAAAAAAATATCTATTTTACTTAAAAAAAAAGACCCCAAACAAAAGAGTTATTATAAATGTATGAGTAAAACTTAGTTGGCCTTAGGAATTGTCAATTAGTAGTTATTGAAAATTTCTTGGTAACACCAAAGATTAATGTATCTCTCTCTATTTAATGTATATTCTCTCCTCATTTCTATTAATTATTATAACAACAATTCATAGAAACATTTAATTCAATATATATATAGTAACAATTCATAGAAACATTTAATTCAATATATATATAGTAACAGAATCTGGTGGCAACTATTATGTGGCTGGTTGCATCAGAATTTGTGACAATTCAGTTTATTTCATTAGAAGAGAGAAATAGATCTAGTAATTATCAGATTTAGGGTCTTCAGGTATGATGGAAATAATGACGTGATGAAGTAACTAACCAATGATCATGTGTACTTCTAGTGGACTAGCTCTTATTTTACACATTAAACTTAGACATAATTTAGATTAGTTCATCTATATCTTACCCATTTTCAGATTCCACATATGCCTCAGAATTCAAACCCAGAAAGAATATTGTAATTAACTCTCTTCAATGATGAATTTAACTGAAGTAGGAATTATGGTATGCTTATATATATATATATATATATATATATATATATATATATATATATATATATATATATATATATATATATATATATATATATATATATCATAAATCAACTATAATAATCATTTAATCCTATTAAAATGTTACAATATACAAAAATAATCTCTGTGTGTACATATGCATGGTGATCAATTCATAAATGAGAAAAAATGATTTTGATAAACTAGAGACCATTTAATGAGAACTAAACTAATAATATTTATTTACAAACATAATATAAAGTTGATAAACTTCTTTAGCAAAATAAGAAAAAGAAAGATTATATACATATATGTGTTAAGGGTGTATACCTATCATATAGATAATTAAAGATATTCATTAAACCAACCCTTTCCCTAATAGGTATACATAAATAAACACTTGTTATATATAAAGTAAATAAATATAACAAAAAAATAATAAAATTATTAATTTAACATTGCATTGATAGTGAAGCTAACTAACTAATTAATCAAGTAAATGAAAATATATTAAATACCTATTAGGTTTAATTCCAATAATAGCATTTTCTATCTCTGAAAGAACCCCTTTTTGACATGTAGAAGTTAAATAGAAAAGACAAACTCAGGCAGAAATGTTATACTGAATAAACATGCATGAACAAATGTTAATTAACAAAAAAAAAAAATAAACAACATAAATTCTCTATTGTCAAAACTTTATATTTCTTTTTTTTTTTCCATATGCCAATGCATTGGATGCGCTGACCTCTTGGCTACCAACTTTATATTTCTTTTTTATATGAAAAAGCAATAAATAAAGATCTTACCTCTATCCCATATTTTGGTAAAGATTCTAATAGTAATCAAAACTAATGTCATGTCACTATAAAAGGGAAGATTACCCAAATTTTATTTTAAAAAATTATTTAAGATAACAACATTCTTCCAAGTGTTTTCTCAAATTTAGCTACAATGAAATCTTTCAAGTTAAAGAAATCCTGATTTCCAAATACAGAAGTAAAAAATATATTTACAACAATACATAATTTTATCAACAAAAATAAATATAAATGTAACAAATTAATATTTCTTTATAATGACTGATATGAGATTTAGGAGTTAGGTAATTAATGTCTCTGATCAGTAGTCCATTGTTATTGGATTGGACTGCTATGATAGGTCATGAATTCTGTATGAAGACTCCTGTAACATATATACTATCATCATCCTTCCTTTTATATTCATCTGTAAGTTTTAAACATAGTATTTGAGATTTTTGTCAGGGATTACACACTTAAACACTAATTCATTGTGTTTATTCTGGTAAGGGCTGATGAACACTTAAGCCCTATAACACTATTGAGTTTGCTGGCAAACATAGTTTTTCAACAAATTAATAATTTAAAGTTACTTAATTCGAAGTTTGTAATTAAATGATTTTAGGGGAGTGGGATTATTCCAATGGTGATATATACATAAATACTATATTAATGTTGTAATCTGTTCTTCTATTAGAATTTGAAGAATAGCATGGTATTTTTTTATATCAAACATTTATCTAAATCCATTCTTTTGATTTAATTAATTTCTTGAATTTATTAAGAATGTTTTTATTTAATTAATAATTTGGCTTCTTGTATCCAGTTATATCACAATTCAGCAAATAGTTTGATGTGTTCGAATAAACTACCTATTTTCTTAATATTGAAGCATTCAATTCTTCAGATGTTATATTATCCAGATTATGTCTTATTTGGAAAAAAGCAAAAAGACTGAAGTGAATTAAGTTTGTTTTTATTATTGTCTTCAACTTTCATTGTTTAATGTGCTTGCATTTTATTTTTTTCATCTTTAAATTGTACCAATCGGAATGAAAGTGAAGATAGAATCTAACCGCAAAAACAATATCTGCACTACAAGGGCGCCATCTAGGCATTTGAGCCTAGAAAAATTTATAAAGTAGGCAGATACGCGCTGTTAAGATTCCACTTTATTTAAATATTCCGATCGTTAGACCAAGTCACTAGCTCAGTGGAGACGCAGAGATAAAAATCTATATCTTAATTTATATCTTAAAATCAAAGAGTAAAAGCCACTGCCAGAAATTAACATATAAAAATATTTATTTACAGCACATATAAAATAATATTCAAATTTTGAGGAATAAGTTTAACATTTTAGATTTTTATATTAACTTTTAAATTTACATTTAACTAAGTTTCAATGAGTTTAATTATTATTTAGATAGTCAAGTATGAATAGACTACATAGATCTGCATTTGAAAAGAAAATATTCTTCCCTGATTTAACCTTAGGCAACAAATTTCGCAACCAAACTGGCGCCAATCCATCTGATACATTCATGTATTCAATGTAGCATGATACGACAACACAAAATACTATATTGTCAGGAATGTACATCTGAACAATAAGTAGAAATAGAGAAGACATTGATTCTCCACCATCAGGAATGTGACATCTGTTGGCAAGTAGAACAATAAACAAAAAACTCCATAGGAATGGACTGCGGTCTTCTGCCGACTTACAAACCCATCCATAGGCAAACAGAGGGTGTGTGGCGTATATCTATAATCCTGCCTGTAGCGGACCTCATACTACATCTACTAATTACACAAATATATCCAATCCACTGAACCAATTCAACTATGAAATGAATAACCTAAGATTACCCTCCCTTAATACAACTTTACAAAACTATATAGCCATTCACGCCCGACTTAATTTTAACATTTAAATACGTTCGCACAGATTTGTTTAAAAATGTTGGGTATAGATCGATTACATAGATTCCACGGTCAAAAACATTTCAAAATAAACATAAACGATCAAAATACAAAATTATTGATACTGACAATCGCAGAGGGAAACTTATAAGTAACCCAATAGTATTCACCATAAGATACTTGCGTTGTCACCAATAACTTAAAAGACATCCGAATAAATACATTTTAGATACTCACCGTAAGGTATCATTATTTATCGAATGTCTATATATTTTGATCATATATGAAAAACAAAACATAATTAACCGCGAACGAATTCATGCAAGCGTCTATAAACAACTTAAATTTCATACATTTAAATAATCTTTACAATAAGAAAAAAAAAAAAAATGGAAATGATGTTTATCAATCGGAAAACATATAAAATTAAACATTATTAATTTGATTTAAAAACTTACAAAAGTCAGATAAGAGTCCGTTTTAACATTTCAGTTGGCTTGTTTATCAATTTGTAAAACTTGACGAAAGTTCTTAATTGATTTTAACAATTGTTCATTTCATATAGCTTATGGTAGAAGAGTCCAGGTCCGTTGGCAATTCCCACGGTGTCTCCATTGGAAGAAAATGTTCTGGAGGTAGCATTAGCTGGTTCCATTCTGGTATCACAGTCTTTTCATTTTATTTTTTTTAAAACAAACAAAAAAAATGAGAGAGAATGGCAAGTGCGTCTTACCGTTGTCATCAAATCAAGTTGGAAAAAACTGACTGGAACTCAATATTTTTTCTTTTTATAGTCCTCCTATGGATTCCATGAACAAAAACGTCACTGTTCTGTTTTTTCGTTATGGTCCGGGCCTTTATTTTCTTCCATTGGTCAAGCTAAAATCTCTTTCTTCTCTTATCTAACCTTTCATCTGACTTTTTAATTAAATAGCTTTTAGATAATTAATAAACAATCATTTCCATTTACAGATTACAGGAATTAATTAATACCTGTTTTTATTTTAACTTACGTTATTTTTTTATTAAAATATTTTTATATTTCAATCTTGTATTTTTTTATTAAAAAAAATACCTTCAAATACTTTTTTTTTTTTTTGTTTATGAAAAAAAAAATATTTTTAAAGTTTAGCATCTGTGCGAATATATATATGTTTAACAAACATTTTAATTTTAGCGTTTAGTTTTTTCCTTTTATTTGCGAACTTTTAAGTTTTTATTTTAAATAAATGTAACGACATATTTATATAATATTTATATATCGTTACAATATATATATTGTTACGCATATTATCTTGATTATAAGCAAAGAAAAATTAGGTAATAGAAATATGTTTATTTTTTTTATCTTCCGTGTTTGGTTACTTGGGGACTGGTTTGATATTGAGTTGTTACCATGTTTATTTAGTCCTAGACTTTTTAAAATGAAGTCCAATATACAGATATTACATTTATTGTAATACATAAACATATTAGTATGATAGTTAATTAATGTTTTCTTTTGATTGGGGTTTTCAACTTTCTAAAAAATAAACAAAATTAGTTTGTTTTGATCCTTTCTTAATATAATAAAAATATACATTTGTTGTGTTTATATATATATAAGTGTAAGTTTATTTATTTTATAATTGAAAATAGATGTTTATTTGGTTATTAACTAAAATAAAAAAAAATGAGCTGGATTTGTTAGTGAGTGATAAGGTTAGATTGTAAAGATATCCTTCTAATTCTCATATATATATATATAAGTAAAAATCAGTCATATGTCACATGACCTATATCGCTTGTGTTATCAATATGTAATATAGAAAGAACCTGCTAATAGCTCTAAACAAGCTTATTTATATAATAAGCCTATGTGTTTCATTTATTTTTTTATGACAAATGCTTCAGGTACTTTATGTTGTGCAATTATCATAAAAAAATAAATAAACAAGCTTACTTAGAGTTATTAGCAGGCTTTTTCTATAGTATATATATAATAGGCATGCTAATATCTCTAAACAAACTTTATACATAAATTCTGCAAGAGAAAGCATTTAAAATCTCTATCTAGAATTATCTCCATCTCCAAACCAGTTTCAAACTAATTATATTATTTTATAATACAAGCTTATTAAGTTAAGTTACATGAAGTATGACTTGATTTTATTTACTATTATAGTTTTGCTTTTGAGGCTTAAGTGATGTTAATTGCTAAAACTATTAATATATGGTGTAACTGACAATTATTCAGACCATAGCTATTTGAATTAAATAGCTGGATTTGGAAGACATAGGAGTCTGGAAATTTCAGATTTTCTACATAATAGCTAAGTATTAGATAAGTGCTGGCTTTGAGTTGGTATTTTAGATCTAGTGTCTGAATATTCTAGCACCTCATTGATGAGAGCCATTAGCTCAACACTGGTTTGGGAATGGGAATAATTTTAGATAGATATTTTAAATGCTTTCTCTTGCTATTTATCAATAAAGCTTGTTAGATCTATTAGCATGCTCATTATATTATTTTTTGTAATATAAGCTTATTATATTAAATCATGTGGTGTATGACTTAATTATATATATATCATTAAAAGCCAGTCAACACTTAGACAATTCCAATATCAATAATAATCAACAATTTCAAACTGTTGTTAAAGCAAATTCGTTCTAACAATATATGTATATACTGTACAAATATTTTATAAAAGTAATCATAAATATTTAAATAAACTATGAAATTAAGCTTTTTTTTTCCTCATTGCAAATAACAATGAAGAGGGAGTTTACTAGTTTATTTATCTGCCCAAGATAAAAGAACTGTATAAATTAGCAACATTCTAAGATTTTGCTGGTTACAAAGTGAAAAAAAATATCAACACTATCACAATACTCATGAGTATCATTGAGGTAATGAAAACCCTTATTTTTCAGACATATTAAAATCAACTTTCCAATTAAAAAAATAAGAAATAAGAGTACATTTATAGATGAAGATTATTTAGTTTTTTAAAATAAAAGCTATGTGTAAATGTCAAATAATTACTATAAGTAACTATTTAATAATTTAATAAAAAAGAAACTCATAAACAAATATATTATATACTTCTGTTCTCACTCTTAGATATCAAAATTTTAATGCTTTTATACATACAGTGTTTTATCTTTGAATTAAAGTGTGTCTTTATCTGAAAAGCTAATGAGAACTCTTCACCTGTAATTGAAAATAATCACACAAATTAACCTTGAAGCAAAATTTTTATATATTCGTAAACATTTTATTGATTCAAAGTACTGAAAAAATTCTGGGAGCAGATAGTGGCATCGTTATGGAATGAAAATCAGTCAAGAAAACAAAATGGAAAATATACTTTTAAGTTGATACTAAAGCACATATATGACAAATATTCTAGTTGAGTAAATATATATATTTTTAAAATGCATCATTAGTGGCTGGATAATAAGCACTAGCATGGCCAACTATATAAGAAATTAGTAGGACAGGCAAAAAGTATAAAATGCAGAAATATGGCAAGAAAGATTGGGTTTACTATTGGTATATTGTAAATCATATAATATTTACAATGCAGATGAAACTGAATGTTTATGCAATGTGCTAATGGATAATATTACAACTTTATCTTTCTCATTGCATTGCTAAATTAATATAATATTAATGTCATTTAATTTCTTTATTACTTTTACAATGCATTGTAAAAGTAATAAAGAAAGTAAATAATATTAATATTATATGTTACTGGCTAGATTGTTAGTTTTCAAAAAAGTAACTCTGAAAACAATAGCAAAAGTTCTACAGGTAGATTTTTATTTTTAAATTATACTGACAACTATGAAATTGACAAAAAATGTCACTTTTTAATGGAATATAATAAAAAAGTAAACTTGTTTATATTTTTTTTATCTGCTGAATTCTATACTAACAATAATGTTTAGATGACAATAGACATATGTGTTTGTACATTTTTAATTTGCAAATATGCGAGCACACAAAAAAGCATATTCCTCTTTGTAAACCATTATGAAGCACATTTAAAATCACACCAGTTTTAAAAATGTAAAAGATTCAGTTTCCAGTAATTGTATGATTGTATTTTAGCCCTTTGGTTTATGGATAATAAAATATTATAAATAATTTTATCAAAAATGCTTTGTCCAAATATCTGTTTATTTATCTCTTTATGTCATAAATATGAAGTCGAGATTATTTGTAGCAATAGAGGTATCAGCTTAAAATGGCTCAGTTGTGACTTACTGTAACATTTGTTTTATAGAGACCATTTGAATTAAATGTACACTTATTTATTAATTTTAACTAAAACTGAAACTGAAAATCAACGTTTATAATAGTTTGGTATATATTTATTTTTGTAAAAATAAATGAAAAAAAAAGTTTTTTGATAACAATATGATGTTTAGATAAAGATTTTATTTGAATATATATATTTTCTCATGTGTCATAGCATCAGCCGGGAAGCGAATCCGCTAAACCGAGACAACTGCTTGTAAAGCAGCTGTCGCTGGCCTCTCGACTACCAATTTGTTTTTGCATTTATAGAAATATACAAATCGAGGAAAGTGTAATTATGTGCAATAGGAAGTTACTCGTATGAATTTTGGGATCAGAAATATCATTAATTTTGCGAATAGAGCTTGTATTTTAAATAGATAATTTAGCCAATATAGTTATCCCACAATTTTGATCAATAAAGAAGTAATTCTCATTTTTGACTGATTAAAATTACGAAGAAAAATTTTAATCTTTCACAATCTAGAATTTGATTAACTTAGAATGTATATTTTCTTTTTCACTGCTGTTTTATAAGGAAGTTCAAAAAAACGTTTTACCATTAAATAATATATGTAAAGACCTTTTTAACTTACATAAATGTGTGTGAAACCAATTATATAAGTAAGTAAAAAAACACATATAGTTGCTTCATGATAAGTAGTTATGTAACTAAATATGAAAATTTAATATTATTAAGCATGTCTAAATTAACTTACAAATTATTTTTTTTAGTAATTTATTGACCTTGATAATATCTTGACTCATCATATTGTTTATATATAATCAGAGAGTATTTGAACCCAGTCAAACTCCCTTACATTACCACATATATGTGAAAAATATAAATGATCTCCAATATACATATTTCACACTGAACTAGCACTCATCATAATAAATACTTGGTTTATATTAAAATAGCAAATCGTCAAACTTTAATGGATATGCTTCAATCCACTCCACACTCCAACTTTTCAGCCATACATATTCATCCTGTATTCTATCAATCTCTCTTTTGTGTATTTACATGGGCTTAAGTTTCTACATGTGAAGAGTTGGAATGACTTATGGTCAACATGGTTATAACAACAAAAATTGGCAAACAAGGGCTTTGAAAATATCACCATCAGATTTTCAATAATATGGATGGCCAAAGAGTTGTAGAGTGGGAAGGATTGAAATCTATCTGTTAAAGTTTGAAGATTTGCTATCTTAATATAAACCAAACACTTATTATATATGTGTGTGGGAGATGATGATCTGGACCAACTGATGAGTGCTACTTTAGTACTAAATACATATATTGGAGTTCATTTATCTTTTCACATGTATGTGGTAGTGTGTATCGGTTGTATAAGATAGAGTGGATAACTTTGAAGTTTGAGTTAAATCCCTTCTGATTATCTCTAGCTTAAAGTAAATTTATTACACTTGTTATTAAGTATTGCATATATATATATATATATATATTCACACACACACAAAACCAAAAATGGCAAATCTTTCGTTTACTTTTAATATGTTACTGATATAATATTTATTGCGTCTCATTTTATTTCAAAATCCATCCATTATTAAAAGATAGGAGTAACATAACTATATAAATTTAACTATTATATAGAAATGTCTAAATATATATGTGCACACATCAATATGCACGTATAGATAGATTAAGATTGATACATTTTATTATTTACTTTCAGAAAAGATTTTAATGTAATGTCTGATAAAATCCAAGTAATCAAATTAATCTGAATTTATTATGAGATAAGTTGAATCTAATAGAATAAAAGAAAATCAATATAAATCAACCTCCTGAGGTCAATATGAATTAAGCCGTACCCTGAGGTTATAAATACTTTGGATCAAAAATTAAAAATTATTTCAATTTATGTCACTCAAGAAGTAAACCAGCTTTTTATCAAAGGTAATTGGAGTAATTAATATATATATATATATATTTTAATCAAAATAGTGATTGATATTTACTTTTTAATTTGAAATTAAAATAAATTTAATTTAAATATAAAAAAAAAACATTTTAAAGAAATTAATAATTGTAAAAAACAAATGAAACAGTTATCCAGTCGATTAATTAACTCTAAGTAGGTTATAATCACTAAAGTAACTTATATAAAAAGTTACATGTAAATATACTTATATGTGTGTGTGTTGTTATATTCACATGCCAATTTTCACAACGTAAAGTTCGAAACTGAGCTAATATAGATTCTTTTTTTTAGGTTTTAAGTAGGTATATTTTTGTTATTCATGGATCAGATCCCTGACCACTATAACTACCATTCTATTGCAGATGTAAAACCATATTTATGTAGCTTACTAGGGAAAAATCTTTTTTGATATCTCTCCAAGGAATAGCAAAGGAGGTCAATATGGATTTAGATTGGAGGAAAAATAACAACCTTAGTTGTACTCATGGCACTATATTTATATCCAAAAATACAAAAGACTTTAAGACTCTTTTGAAGAAAGTTTGGGAACAAAGTAAAGAGATGACATATATGTTCCTCTGTAAAAAAAAAAAATCTGCGATTTTTGTTGTGTAATAAACTATATAAATACTGTTTTATCTTATAAATGGAAAAAAAAATCTTGGTAACCCTGGAAATAAAAATTAATTATTAATTTTTCCAACCTCATTACTCTATCAGTTAAAAACAATATATTATTTATTAATTATTAGGATAAATGAGTCAATTTACATATCTTTTAATAGTCCATTATTTATATAAATTATGATATAGCATATAATATGTTGACTTGTGAACTATGACACTACAACATTCACAGAACAATTTTGTTAAAACAACTTCCTTCATTATTTGTATCACACCTATTATCACTAAACATAAACCAGAGTAGACTAGAATCTTATTTATATTAACCCTTTAAAGATAGATTTTTTAGCACACAAATCTCCAGTTTAAAATTGTGTATGTAATATAAAAATCAATTGTTAGTAATAATTTTGAAATCAACTTCAGAGTTAAAAATAAATAGTCCTGATATCATTAATACTTATTTTATATCTCCTGCCACAATTTTTTATTAGAGAAATATAGTTACAAAAATAATTTTTATTTTAATGAAGCCATGTGTAAACATTGTATACTTATTAAAAATAGTTTTTTGATAAGTTAGGTTTTAAAAACACACAAAAAGTATTTCCTCTTTTCCCAATACAATGAACTCTTGATCAATTTTTTTTTTCAAAGATAAATTTTATTTGTCTTAAAGAGTTACAAGAGTTTTCCACAGCTTAGATTGCTGTGTTTACATGGGCAATCTGTAGTTCTAGGTTTACATATATAAAAATTGATTTATTGGTTTACACAGGATTGTAGGAATTTTTACATAATATTGAATAATTACAGGTGTTTTTCATAGCTTGGATTGCTGTGGTTATATGAACATATATAGATGTAGGTCTACATATGTAAAAGTTGATTTATTAATTTACATGACACAACAATAATTTTTTCATGCTGTGGATTAATTACAAGGGTTTTACATGGCATGGATTTCTGTGATTATATGAGCAATCTGTAGTTGTATGTTTATGCATGTGCAAGTTGATTTATTTATTTACATAATATTACAAGAATTTTTTATATGCTGGGGATTAGTTACAAGGATTTTACATAGCTTGGATTGCCATGGTTACATGAACAATCTGTATTTGTAGGTTTACATATGTAAAAATTATTTTATTGATTAACACAAGATTACAAAAATTTAATGTGCTGTGGACTGCTGTATCTACAGATGCAATTAGGTTTATGTTGTTGGGTTGCCTAGGTAACATTGGCATGGGACTAGAATTTTCAAGATAGTGTGGCAATTGTATGTGATGTCCACACTGATATCAGATCAATGTGATATTTTTGATTTTTCAGGATGGTGAATCTTCTTTGAATGACCAGATTTTCCTATTGGTTTCATTAGCAATGTGGATTGGTGAGGGATAAAAGACATGGCAGAATTGCTTTTATAATTGATACAATCCCACCATGCCTGATTTCTGATGCATTTCAATAGGTGGGGGGTTACAGATGGGAAGAGTGATAGTTATGTTAGAATTGGCTGCAATTATTAAGTTGGAGTTTGGGGTAGGGTATTGGACTCTGGGTTTATGTTAAAGGCAGAGACTGAGTAAGGTTTTGATAAGGTTGAAACATGAGGTCTATGAATAGATGGTCCTGATTTGCAGAGGGGGCTTCTGGTACATTTATGTTAGAACTGGTTGCTATTATTGAGCTGGAGTTTGTTATAGATTGGTCTGACTCTGGGTCAGGCTGTGCTAGAGGTGCAGGCTCAGTGAGACTTTTGATGTGATTTAAGTGTGAAATTCATGGTTAGGTGATCCAGACATAGGGAGATGGTAAATATGGATAGGTAGTTAAGCTTGGCATTGCTATTGGAAGTGATTATGTTTTTTGAAATTATCTAGTAACTTGATGTTAGTTGAAGATTTGAATGAAAAATTTAACACATAATTGGAAATAAGTTATCAACTGATTTGAAAGCGAAAAAGGTATATAAAGTGTTTTTTTCCCCCAGCCTAAAGTTTTGACTTCTTCATAAGTATAAACAGTGAGAACTTGTTAACTTGGTTGTGAGCAGATGAATTAATTGCTGGGAACTTGAAATCCAATTTTTATTACTAAATAAAGTTAAGAGTTTGCTTCAATAACATTAAAATAAGGATGTGCTTGACTGACCTTTGGACTTTGAAACTCAGTGCTGGTATTATTGGTGACAGATGCTGTTCATCAGATTGTTTTTCGTTTAAATTATTGTTAGGTAACTTGATTTTAATTGGAAGTTTGAATAAAAAATGTAATTCAAAATTGGAAGGTAAGTAATCAATTGATTAAAGGTATAGTATTATCCTGCATTAGACTAAGGTTTTGAATTCTTTTTAAGCATAAAAACCAGAGCTTGTTAATTTGTTATGAACAAGTAAATCACTAGCTGGGAAATTTGTAATTGGAATTTTTTCCCCCCAAAAAGATCAGAAATTGCTACAATAGAATTAAAAATTAGCTTATGTTTGTTTGAACTTTTGATTTTGAAACTCTGTGCTGATAATATTGGCACCTGGTCATATGATGGTTTTATCTTCATATTGTTTTCTAAAATTATCATTGGGTAATTTGATTTTAACTGAAATTTTTACTTAAAAATGTAAGACAAAGTTATTAATTAATTATCAACCTATTGAAATTTGAAAAAGGTATGTCGGGATATGGTTTTTACTTTGTCAGGCTTAGGTTTTGAATACTTTTGGAGCATGGCAAACTAGAGCTTTTTAACATGATAGTGAACATATGGACTGTAACTGCTGATCAATTATTTTTTAAATCAATAAATGTTGGGCTTAGTTTAAACTGTGGCTATTTAATTGAAGATGGTGCAGATAGTTTTTTTCACTTAAAATCACTCTTCTGGTATATTCATATATTAATTTTTTTTAAAAAATCTGAAGTGATCAGTATTTTCAAATAGATGGTAAGGATCAAAATATTTTAGACAAATTTCCATGTGTGTTTTGATTCTTTGTTCTCAAATTTGCGTGAGTACTTTGAGAAAAAATTTGGAATAGCAAAAAGCATTTTTTTTTTCTAGAATATCACACCATGGCATTTGAACAGAGAAATCTAAAAAAAGAAAAAGTGCTATAATTATTTTTTGTTTTAAATTTCATTTTAAAGTCATTCATTGAGATAATTTCCTATTTTTTTAATTAATATATCGATGTTTTAATTAAAACATATCAAAAGAGGTGAGTAAAAGTAAATAGTGGCAGAATTAAAAAACTTTTAGAAATACCTTCTATTGTCTGATTGACTTCTCCTTTTGTTATGGATACATGCATCTATTTGTGATCTTATTTTGAGAATGTTTTTGGTGTGACTAAAAACATTATTTTATAGTTTATTAAGATTCATGATTATTTTTAAACAATGTGTAATAATTGTTAAAAATCAAAAGTATATATTATTTCAATTTTATTTTATGTCTATGTATTTTATTTTGAAAATATAAGAAATAACTTCTAAAATAAGGTTTTAACAAAAAAATGTTACTGGTATATTTACACCATATTCTAAATATTGTATTAGAATAATTTGTGTTTTAATAATTAAAAAACAATTTTAATGTTTTATTGCAGATGGTGTATATATCAGAAATTAATATTTTTTTATTCACATTTTAACAATGAATTTCATTTAAAATAAATGTTATCTGTTTTATAAGAGTGACTCTGTTCATATAAGCATTTATTATTGTTATTACAATGTAATTTTTTAATATTTGTAATTTTTATATCATTAATCTGTATTAGATATAATAATTGTAAAATGCTTTTGCATACATTAAATATTTATCAAGTTCTGAATAATTATTGTTTTATCTACTAAGTGAATTTAATAGATAATAAGCTGCATAAAACATCTATGGAAAATATGCAATGTTATATTCCATCTCATTTAATAAAATAGCCAAAAATAAGAGTTACAATTAATTGTAATCCAGGAATAACTGTTTATTAGCCTTTTGTTATATTTTGTAAGTAAAAAAAATCTGCTCCATAGACTTGTTTTTAGCATTCTGTTTATGAATAAGACTTGAATTTAAAGCTGGAAGTAATAATGTTATATAACTAGTAAACATATTTAATTCCATCTTATTATTTAAGCTAAAAGCCTGAAACTCAAAACAACTTAAGATTTTTGAATCCATACAAACATACTTGAACAATCTAAGTGAGCATACTATTTTTTAATAACTTCAGTTTTCTTTAAACTGCAAGAACTTATTTTCCTTGTCCAGAAGTGTTAATAATAATATTAAATCATTTGGTCCTTTGATATTCATAATATATTGCAAATCAAGAATAGTTCCTTTTAATTATCAGAGATTATGAAGTAATAGTGCATTAAAAGTGTCATCTCCATACCAATTTCTGACTTTCCTTTTTTAATAAGTCAAAGTGGGAAAAATAAAATAGAGACAAAGGTGGTTGTTAGACAAATAACTGCTTTATTTTTGGTTTAGCTTCATTAATAAAGCAAACTAGAAATTACATTCTGCAGATTGAATTTAAATGCATTGTCATTTGTTTACAATAAATGATCAACGTATAAGAAAGCAGATTTGTTTTATCAAGTTATTTATTATAATTATTTATAAATAGTGAAAAGATTTTAGTTTACTTTTTGTATGAATTATTTGTGATGAAAAACATATTAGCCAACATATAAAACTAAAACCATATATGAACTACAGGCTTTTGACCATATCATCTTCAAATTTATTTTTACATTTATATAAATATATAATAAAGTAATTTATTTACTAACTCATAAATAATTTTGACATTTTCATATTAAAAAAGGGATAAAATCATTTTAATTTTTTAAAGTGATTGTTGAATGTATTACAAACTTTTATTTAACATGACTTCATTTTGTTCATTAAAAAATATAATAGCAATAATAACAATAATAATATTACATATTCAGCCTCTGTTCTTCTCATATGAGGGGTTAGATAACTTACAATCAACATGGGTATGATAATAAAATTGACTAACATGAGCTTTAAACACACCATCATCAGATTTTCAATGATATGGATGGCTGAAGAGTTAGAGAGTGGAGAGGATTGAAGCATGTTCATTAAAGTTTAAAGACTTGCTGTCTTAATATAAGTTGAGGACTTATTATATATATATATGTTTGGGAGATGATCATCATATATATATCAGTCCAAACATATAGTTGAGGACTTATTATATATATATATGTTTGGGAGATGATCATCAGGACCAACTGATGTGTGCTGGTTCAGCATGAAATATGTATATTAGAGATCATTTATCTTTTTTACATGAATGTGGTTATGGGTATCAGTTATATAATATGAAATGGACGACAGAAAGGATCTTGTAAAACTTGTATTCAAATACCTATCAAATAATAATAATAATAATAATAATAATAATAATAATAATAATAATAATAATAATAATAATAATAATAATAATAATAATAATAATGATGATGATGATAATAATAATAATAATAATAATAATAATAATAACAACAACAACAACTCATAGATGTTTTCTTAATTAATTTTACTTTAGATTTCTCTTCTAGCAAACACATACAATTTAAATTAAATTGCTGCAAAATTATGGCTATTAAATTTAAATAATTAGGTTATTAATGTATTATGATAAAAATGTTTAATAATACAAAGCACAGCTTGATAATAAATTATTCTTGTAGATCCAATAATGACTTTCCCAATTCAAATGAACTTAAATAAAAGTTGTTTTAAAAATTTGTGCTTCATGGTCTTATCTAAAATTCCCTTTCAATCTCTTAATATAATATCAACTAAAGTTTATTTAGTTATCTGGATTAAATTTCACTTTGATTCAGCTATGTTAAAGGAAGGACATATATTTCTCAGCAGGTGATCTTTTATGAAGTAATAAAATAAATAATAATAAATTTCTAGATAAGCATAAAAGATTTTCATTCTCATAATTAATTTATAGAACTTCATGCACTAATGAAGCTCTGCATATTTTGGTGCATTAGCATACTGATAGACTGAAGTTTTAAGTTCTTTAGCATAGTAATCCAGTTTTGTCACTGTCAATGTTTGAACTTCTTATAAAATCTCAAGCAATAAATCATTCAATTATTTATTTGTTTATCTACTCATTGAAACTAATAAGATAAGTGATATGTGCAATAAATTTTGATAAATCAAAATTACATATTCTATAGTATCAGAAAATATAAATTTAGCAATAGAAGACTTAAAATGCTCTATTTCATCAATTCATTTCTGTTTTATCTATCATTTGAAAAAAATCTATGCCAATACAAACTATGATCAACAATTTTTTAAAACACCATTGGTCAATAATTAACAGAATCTTTCTTTTAGCATTTGGGTTGCGCAATTTAAAAATTACATATTGTGTTTAATATCTTAAAACACTTATGTATCAGAATATATTTGTCAAATAGTTAATCATCAAAAAATACAACAATTTTATGATATCATCTTTTAAACTTGTTAGATATAAACTAATCATTTATTATTATTGAAAGAGTAATAATATACACATTGTTACATTGTTAGAACAATATATTGTGGAACATATAGTAGGATTAACTTTAAGTAAAGATGCATTTGAAGGCATTTTATTTTGAAAACTATGTTTGATTTAATAAAATATTATAAAGCAATGGGAAAAAAAATTAGGTAACATGGAGTAATAGTTTTAAACAGTTTTTATTTACACCTGAATTTATATAAATATTGTAATAATCACATAATTTCTACAATAAATCAAGAACTAATAAGTTGAGAATAACAACAATAAAAAATAAATACTTTGAAATTAATAATTAATGGAATCTAGTCTTATAAATAATCACCAGTACTGATCTAATCACCTATCTACATTTGAATTGTCTCTTTAATTGAGTATTTAAATACTGTTTTAAATACTGAGATGATTAACAAAAAAATATAGATTTCTTTACAAAAATGGAAATTTATCCTAGGAATAATACTTCTATGATTAAATTTACAAATTCATTTTTTAATCTAAAAGCTCTTATTATTTGTTTTCACTGACAACGGATCTTTTGTTTTTTTTCCAGCAAATTTTTAACTCTCTTATACATTTCTTATTTGGTTTAAAAATGAGGGGAACAGGTGAAGTAGTGGGAGAAACAGATCCTGTAAGTGTGGGGGGGAGGACCCAAAATATGTGATTTACAAAATATTGATAAATTTCAAACAATCCTTTTCTTATTTGTAATTGAAAAAAAGGGCAGTATTTAAAGAGCTAATAAAAGGTAAAAAAATATAGATGGCTGACTAGATTGATCACTCCTTTCTCCACCACTATTTAATTTATTAGTGTTCATTAATATACAAAAAGAAGTATGATGAATTTTATTTTCTCTTGCCTCTGATAAAAGTATTAAAATGGCTTTAGAACATAATTTATAAATATAAATTATTTAGCTATATAGGTTGGCAAGATGTACTTGCTCATTTTAATCACCATTTAATGTCTTTTTATCTAATTGCATGATATCATTTTAAAATACAGTATATACTTACATTTAGACTACCTGATGTGAATAAAAAATAACAAAATTCTTAAAAGTATTTTCTTACAAACATATATGAAAGAGATTTTGACTTCACTTGTTATAAATTGCATTATAGATTAGTGAAAGACTCTAAAGAAATATAATCTCTATTGTTTGCTTTAAGAAGATATGAGTAGAAATGGAAAGTCGTGATTAAACAAAGTATTAAACAAAATAATCAATTAGTTTACTATTCAGGAGTTCATTAAGAAATTTAAACACTGGGATAGAAATTAACTTTGATTCATGAACCTTGAGTTTCAGAATTTGATACTCTACAATTGCACTAAACACATAGAGCAAAATAACTGTAAAATTCAGAAGAAATTCAAGCACAAGATGTAACAGAGATGAACTATGATCCATTGACTTTGAGTTCCAGTCATCCCACCACTACACATTCCATTCTGGGCATTAAAGTCTTTGAAAAATAAAAGTTTAAATTTTAGCCATACACATTTGTGAATAACTCCAATTATAATGATAACATATTAATAAATTTAGTCTTCCTATATGATTATAACTTTAACTATAATAATTTTTATTGACTCAAAAAGTTTAAAATCAAGATTCCATTAAATATTATCATAACTCTATATTCTTTTCCCCCCACGTGTAATAGCACCAGCCGGGAAGCGAACCCGCTAACCTGGGACAACTGCTTGTAAACCAGCTGTCGCTGACCTCTCGACCACCAAAAAAAAAAAAACTGTTTTGGATTAATAAGTATAAAAACGGCACACTTTTTTCTATTTAGTTATTTCTATTTTAAATTATTATTTTTACATATAAAGGATAATGTTATTAAAAAACTGGAGTTAATAATACTATTAAAGCTTTAAAAAAATGTCCTTTTTCTTTTATTATTTCTAAACTAATTAATCTATTTTTATAGATTAAAAATATAAATTCTCTAAAAGCAGATTTTACACTCGCAAACGAAGTTAGATAGAAACTTAAAATATATTTTTTGAAAGATAATAAATTTAAAATTTCTCATTTAATTAATTAATAATTTACAATAAATTTTATTTATTTCGGATGTTATAATTGTAATATTTCATACCATTATGTTTTAATAATCCTCCATCAACTTATATCATTATTTATGTGAGTTCAAGATTCACGGATCTGAAGATCTAGTTCTGTCCTAGAAATTAAATTTCTTATAAACTCCCGAGAAATAAACATTTTTTTTATTATTATTTATATACATATTGCTCATACAGAAGGCAATCGATATTTGCTATTTTAGATTTTTGTTACGCACACGTCTATATAAATCCGTGTAAATTTTTGAAGATTATTTTTTGAGGTATGTATATATTCACAGTAAACAAAACTGAAGTTGATTTTATAATATATAACAAATCAATAATAATTATGAGTCAATGAACAGTTTGAAAAGAGATTTACATTATTCTCACTTGAGATTATATAAATATAACTATTATATATAATGTTTATTATTATATATATGTAAAAAAAATAATTATTTAATTCTCAAATATTTCCTTCCGTTTTTCAAAACATCCTTCCATTTACAGGTAAATCATATTAATTACTTTAATTATTTTATGTGTAAATTACTTAAAAATGTGAGTTGACTAATTATAAATAAATAAAAAAAAAACAAAAAAGAAAAAAAAAGGGTTCTACACAAGACTAATTATAAAAAAAGTCACTTCATGAAAAGAATAATAATATATTCTGTAGGAAAAATACTAAAAGCATAAAATATAAATAATATTCAATAGCGATAGTTTAAACGATATGATATATAAAAAAGGGATAAGAAAAATTTATAAAAAAAAATTATATATATATCTGCCAAAAAAAAAACAACAACTCTCTATTGCAATGTTAATTTTTTTTTTTTTTTAGTATTTTATAATTTTAATTATTTTTGAAACAAATTTAAATTAATTAAAAGAGTAATTATTATAAATAAAATATATGGTCAATTATTCAGATACTATTTGAATACTAAAATCATTGAACACAATAGTTTTATTTATTAATAAACCAAACTATTTTTTTTTTTTTTAAATATCAATTGATCCTAATTTAAGACTCTCTAGACCTTGAATTTCCCATTCTTACCAGGTAACATTCCAAAGAAAAGAAAAATATAAAAATAGTTTCAAAAATAATTTTACCTTTTGTTAGTTATGACTGCTTTAAAAAATAAATAAATTATGCATTACAAATATCTAACATTGTTTAATATACAATGTAAAGAAACAACATGTATTATATGATTGAGTTTTGGTCAGTGCTATAGAAGATCTTCTCCTTAAATTACTGTATAAAACCAAGGAAAGTGATGTAAAAACTTGCTTGCCTGGCCTTGCTGATCAAACATAGAGCCAATTAAAGATTTAACAACAGCCATATGCCTCTTGTATTATCCAGCTCCCTTACACACTAACTTGACTATTGCTATGGAATTTCATGGCATGAAGAATTTACTTTATAAGCATCATATGTTTACAAATTCGTCATTTCCTTCATACCCCATCTAATTTACTGTTATCATTGATTAATTGGGCTTACTATTCTCTCTATTTCCAGTTTTATTGAAATTTGATGTAATCAACCTTAAGACCCTTACCTTATAATTGTTGAGGTAGACCTCACCTAATCATGTGCTAATTCTGGTTAAAGGATGTCAGGTTTCACTGATAATGTATACCCATAATAGATTATTTGTTTTTCATTATTTATGTTATAGTTTAGCTTTACATGGACTTACGTTGTAAATTAATATAGCTTATGTTAATTACTTAAAATGCAAAGTTATTTGTAGAAATTTATTAATCATCATATATCCAGTTTAATTTATTTTTATCCTTTAAGTTGAATATGTTCTAGCCTGGCTTGTCAAGCATTCATAACTCTAAACAGACCAAGCAGTCTATATTCATTAGTGATCTATAATAATCTTCTTATACTTCAAGCTTTCTTCAGTTTGTATACATCATAATCTTGACAAGCTATTTTCTATAATGCCATGTTATTCAACTCTGTTAACAAATCTTTATATAATATGTTCCATTCATTGTAAATTATATATACTCCTAGTATAAGCTTTGCAATTATCTGATTGTGATCATGAACATTGTATAACCCCTGATATTTGACTTACAGTGTAAATAAAGTTTATTTTGAAATAATAAAAAACAATATATAAATAAATGATTATTGGCTTATTTTTAAAAGTGAAATTATAAAAGTAAATACAAATCAGTAAACTGTAATTCTACTTTTACTACTGATTAAAACATAAATTACCATTAAAAAATTTTAATTGCCTAAAATGCCAATTATTAGAAAACTCTGAAAAGTTGCAACAAGATGAGAGAAATGGACAGATAATTTATATTCCTGGATCTACTTAATTTTATTACTGTACTACTTAAACATCGATTATCTTTTATTTTTTAAGCAAATGATCACCCTATAAATAAATAATAATAATAATAATAATAATAATAATAATAATAATAATAATAATAATAATAATAATAATAATAATAATAATAATAATAATAATAATAATAATAATAATAATAATAATAATAATAATAATAATAAAAAATTAGGCATTTAAGTTAGTCTTAAAATCCAAAAGCTGTAAATGGTATGGACATGCTGGAGGGGATATGGTTAGTACATTAGCTATCACTCATGTGGGTGTCTCACAAATAAATATTACCTATAAAAATGTATACATTGTACAGGCTTAAACCTGCATTTATATATGTAATACATGCGGGATTCAAACTCAGACTTTACACAACCCATTACTCTCAGTGCCATCTCATATTAAATGTTATTTATTTTGTTAGCTAGTAATTAAATATACATAAAGTTGAAAAGTAGCTATGCCAGAAAATGAACGTAAGACACCCCTTTCCTGAATGCAATATGTTAATAAATAATATTATAAATAAATTTAAAAAATCCAGATTATTGCAATTAGACAAAAGAAATGATTTCTTAATAAATGTAAGAAAGAATTTATAAGGCATTAAGTCTTTTTTTTTTCTTTAAATTTTATAAATTCTTTTTAATCATGTGTTTCTAATTCCATTTCATGGGCGGTTTGCTTTACCAATTCACTTCATAATATTCTAGTCATTTATTGCAAGTTGAATAGTAAATGAATAACAAATGATATCATCTTCAGGTTACTTTCTAATATTGTTATGGATCTTTGTTAGCTTAAATGTTTTGATAAATCAACAAATTATAATGGACATTCATTTTTATTATTAGTCTCAACACTGAGATTCACCAAACTTCAACTACTGATATAAAATCTTTAATAAAATGCAAAAACACTTTTATTTAGCCTCTTTTCTTCTAATGTGTAATCTTGTGGTTAAGACCTGTAGAGGTCCCTACCTTTGCATTTTCAACCATGCATGCTTTAGGTTTATTGCCATAGTAAATATTACTTAACCTAGATTTGCAAATTAAATATTGATGTTTCCATGAGTTTTTTTAATAGAAGTTTGAATCTACTGATAAGAATGTTTGCATAATTAACTTTCAAATTGTTTGCTGAAAAGTTCTTTAAATTTACCAAACAGTGATTACATAGGTTCTATGTTATCTGCCTGAGTAAGAGAGAGATAGTTTACAGAAATATTTCTTTTCAGCAACATATTTGTCATCATAAGTAAATTTGATAGTTAAATGGGTTTTTATATTAGAAGTTTATAAGAATATTGAGCACCTGGGATATAATCCATGAAACTTAACTTACAAAATTTGCCAGTCTACCACTGCATCCAATCACAAAGGTCTTTTTACAAATTATAGCATAAAATTGTATGATATTCTTTTAACATAATTTATTATTATAGTTCAATATTTCTTAAACATAATTCTTATAAATTTCACAAAATATGTCAAGTGTTTAATTACATTAATAATTTACTAGTTTTTTCTACAATTTAATAAGATGCCTAATATAGCAAAATTAAAATTATTTACATTTTTATTATACATATGATACCATTTCCAACTTTTCTATACCTTAACAATACTATTTTTACACCAAAACTTTACTCTTACAGTTTTGACTGTCCTACAGTCATCATCAGAGCTACAATATCCAAATATATAATCATACAATTAATACATTATATTTATATACATTATCAATAACATACATCTTAGCCTGATTATTATAAACAATCATTTTCCATTTCATTATTTTACTCTTAACTAATTTTATTTTTTTATTAACAATATTTTATTATTAAATTATTCTAAAACAATTTTATTATAATTTTAAAAACTTTAATCTTTAAACTCTAATATTTAATTTATCATTTTATTATTATCTTTTTAATTATATTTTCTTAATTACTTCTAAACTTTCTTTATTTTTATTATATATTTAACTATTACCTTTTTTCTTTCAAAATATAAATTTATTATTGCTACTATTGTTACATGTTAATTAATAGGGAGTTAGAAAGGGGGGTTAATTCTTTGTTTCAACGGTTGTGTATCTGTATTGAAGATTCTGAGTGTTTTTTGTTGCTTGTTGTTTTGATATTTTCCTAGAGCATCTCATGGGATGAGTTGAATTTGAAGCATTAGATCCTAGGCAGCTGTGGTTGAGTGAAAAGGTTCCATGTGTCTTCAAACTGGGCTATTAACTTTTTTATATTAAAAATTATTTTTTTATTACATTACTAAATACTTACATCTTTATATAAAAAACAAAAAACATAGATTACCATTAAGTAATATATATTAAGGCTATAACCTTAAGACGATGCGCTTGAAAAACGACAGTAAGGACCTCTACAAATTTTAATACAAGATTGTAAAACTCTCCAAAAGTTGCAACAAGATGAGAGAAATGGATAGAGAATTTATATTCCTGGATGTACTTTTTGAAAGTTTACAAATAATTAAAAAAATATAATTAAAAAGATAATAATAGAATGATAGATCAAATAGTAGAGTTTAAATATTAATTTTTTAAAATTATAAAATTGTTTTAGAATAATTTAATAAATATAATAAACATCTCCATACTTCCACATTCTTTTTAAATTCACTTAAATAAAGATATAATAGGAGACAAATGACCCCCAAGATGCATTTTGTGCTGAACCAGAACTCATCAGTTGGCCCAGATCACTATCTCTCATATATATCTTTATTATATGAAAAGTATTTATCTAGAGTAAATTGTTACATTTTCATTTACCATTCAATGGTAAATGAAAATGTAACAATAATTTAATAATAAAATACTATAAATAAAAAAATAAAATTAGTTAAAAGTTAAATAATAAAATGGAAAATGATTATTTATAATGGTCAGGCTAAGATGTATGTTATTGATTATGTATATAAATATAATGTAATAATTGTATGATTATATATTTGAATATTGTAGCTCTGATGATGACTGCAGGAGAGTCGAAACTGTAAGAGTAAACTTTTGGTGTAAAAAATAGTATTGTCAAGTGTATAAGAAAGTTGTAAATGGCATCATATGTAAATATAGATATCAATACATAACAAAAAGGAGGGAGAAGAAGAAATTGTTATATTTTTATTGTTAGAGTCTTGACCAATATGACATACCCTACTTTGTTTAGAGGGCGGACTGCAGAGATAAAGACCCATGGGTCATAGCTCTATTCTGTCACTTTCTGTTCTTGATTTTCCTATCAATTTTTATGTGAACTTCAGAGAAACAAATCATTCAGTTATTTTGCACTATGTGATTTAATTAATGCAATGATAGGATTGGAGAACTTTGGATGTCAAGATTTATGGTTTGTGATTCAAACTCTGTAATTTTGGTACTTTAATTTTTTATGAATTTCTGAGCAATGAGAAATAAACCAGTCAGTTATTTTTAAATTTAATCTGATATTTAGGTAAAAACTTTTTTCCTTTTTTTGCTACTGCGGTTATTGCTATTTTTCTTTCAAATATTGGCATACTCAAATATTAAGGTAAATGCGGTTGTTTTGCCTTTTACCAACCAACATTTTAAACAGTTCAGCTTAATTTTAATAAATGCGTCCAAGAATAGTTTTTATATTTTACCCCAAAGCCATTAATTTTAGCTTGAATTTCAAATCTTTATTGCTAAAAAAAAAAAATTTGAAACTGTCAGGATCAGTATATATAATAGATATATACCTTAAGTGTAAATTAGTTATGCAATTTTATAGATGTTTATGGAATAAAATGAATCCAATGCTTATTTGTTTAAATATGATTTTTATCTTAAGACTGTTGACTTATTACAATATTGTCAAAAGTCAACACCAACAAACACTTCAACCATATTGGCAAAATAATAGTAATATTGCCTATGAGATGAGTTTTGCATTCCTATATAAATCAACATAAACCGCAAGTATATTCATATATAGAAAATACAAGTCTTTTATTTAGCTTATTTAATATTTTGCTATATCTTTTTGTTCAGAAAACTTGTCTTCCTGAAAGACTTCAATATATTGTCTAATTGTAGCTTTTCTTTGTATTTTATTTTCAGTCATGTCTTTTCAATGAACACAATAAATTTTATACTTTTTTTAATATCAATACTTATGCGCTTATAACGCTTGTTAAAGAAGTTATATGTTATTAAATTTATTTAAAGCTTAGCGCTTTCAAAGCTCTATGGCTTCATAATCATAGCTGCATAAAATAAAAATAAAACGGTTGATAGTGATGAGAGGGTGTATTTAAATTTATGTTAATTAGATGTTTCGGTATACTATTTATAATATTGTTTGACTTAGTTTGTCCATTTTTTGGAAATGGCAAAACAGGTGTCCTTTCTATTAATTGATTGGTTGTCATTTATGAAATATGCCTCCTTTATTTTGCGCCTATGATTATTACTCTCTTTACACATTATTCTGGGATTGGTAGGTTCAAATCTGTGTCCAGTAGCTTTTTCATGTTCCACGAATGCTGATGTAGACTCCTTGTTGTTCATTGTAACTGAATAATGACTAGGATGGAATTAATTACTAGCACCCAATGTTAAATTTTCCACATTGATATGTGGCAAATTGTATGCTTTTATATGGTTTCTGTTCAGATGCTATCTTTTATGTTGGAAATAATTAAATAAATGAACCAAAGTATTAGAAGATCTATTAAAGAAATAGATTGTTGGGTTAAGGTTAATTTTTTAAGTATCTTTAAGATAATGTAAACATAATTTGCTTATGTGAGAACTATTCTCAAGTTCATCATAAAATTCTTTTTAATGAATTTTGATATTGTTTATTTATTTCACATATCCAATCCAAAAAAGTTGTAACTTGGTAAAATCATCATTATCATCTTCATCATAATAATGAAACTCTTTTAATAGCATATTCAGGAAGATGAAGAATATATTTAATAGTCACAGGATCATGCCAGCTTGTTTTAAAATTTTTACTAAAGTATCTTTAAATAAAAAGTTTTTAAAGGCTTAAATTTATAGGAGTTCTAAGTCTTATTTTTATACAATAGATTAGATAAAGCAACAGCTCCCTATTTGCCTTAGTTGCAGCAGTTAATAGCACTGCATTGATATTTCACCAACTTTTAACTTATTAAAAATACTAGTACCTTATAGAAGACTGTATTTTATTTCAACATCTAAATCCATCTTCCTATTTACAAAATTATTAATAATTTAAAATTGTCTCATATTCCCATGTTAATAATCCAATGTTTCAAAAGATTTTTTTCATCACTGGATGATAAATACTTGAGCTTTTTTGAACTTTAATAACCAAAACAAAGTATTTAGACTATCAGTACATATATATAATTTTTGAGTCACAATTGCTATCAAAAGATAAAAAAAATTACTACTCTCTGCACTAGAATCTCATGAGATAGTCTCTAAAAAAATTTACAATCTATCAATATAGCAATTTTATTCATATTTAAATATCATCATTGTAACTCAATTAATGTTAAAAGCTGAAAATGGAAATTAACAGTTTATTGATCATAGCGTTGTTTATAATCACTTAATATTAATGTACAAAAGCAGAGTTATATAATAATTAATTTAGCTTAAAAAAACTCTTATACACACATAAATATAAAAGGATGTGAACAATCAATTTATCAGCACTATAACTATGTAATTTCTTGAAACAATATTATAGCTTCCTGAGCCATCTGTCGTATATTAAAGTTACGCTATTATAAGTAAGATTCTGTTTAATATGCTTCTAATTTCAACATTCAAATTTTAATATCAAGTTGAGTATATAGTGACATTTAATTAAAAATAGCATTGCAATAATTATGAATTGTTTTTTTAAACGCACACGAAAACTGGTTCATTTTTTCATCAATTTGTAGTATTTCAAAGTTAGAAAGTATGGTCGATAGTATGAAGTTTTAATACATAAATTTCCTTTTTATAAAAACAATAAACTTCTTTATGATAAAATGAATAATGTATAATTTTGCATCATACATTAATATTACACCATTAAAATATGTATTAAATATACTGCTAATTTAAATATTCATATATTAAAATAAGTTGGGTATAGTGTTAATATTGAAGCAAGAATTACTTGAAATACTGATGGATTTTTATTTCTTTCAAAAGGTCCAATGATGGGCAGGACTAAAAATATGTTGCACAAAGATTGGTCAATATTTAGTTTTAAAATGCAATAGATAACATAAAAGTGTTAATATCACTTCAAAAATACATTATTACTGCATCTATAAATTAATTCTATATTTATATTCATGGATTTCATGATAAATCTTTTATTTTAAGATAATATTTCATCTATATGTTTGCAGTTATTAAAATACCACTTTATATTACTGTTTAAAGTTGAGACCAATATACATATATCTGCCAACTGGTAATGCTAAGAAAGTTAAGCCTCCACACTTTCATGGAATGCTTTTCATATACCATATTTTGAGAATATTAATGCATATATATATATATATATATATATATATATATATATATAATAAAGTCTAGATATGGTTTCTTTAATCACAATTTAATTGTTCTAAAAGGATGCCACTTTTATTTCTAAATATATTGTCTTTGTAATTCCTTCTTCTACCAATTGCACACATTCCTTGATAAAGTAATCTAAATTTATAAAACAATTCTTTGATTATGATCTTTCAGATAAATATGCATACCTAAAGAATAGGATGCATTTTTTAGAGAATAAAAAAAATATATCTCATACAGAACTTATTTAGTGAAAGTTTAATTTATATATAAGATAAATATTAACAGTGGAACAAATACAATTATTACAAAACAAATTAACTAAATACATTTTTATTAGACACCGAAATCATTTATATATACGTTGTTCTGCTCCACAAACTACTAGAAAACAAGAATAGCTAAAAATGCTACTAAATTCATTTTAAATGGCCACAACAGGGTATGTTTGCTCTACACCCTGATTTTCTAATAGAAATTAAAATTTAAGTATAAAAATATTTATATTAAAATAAATCTTATAAATAAATGTAAAGCATGTTGGTAATGTGCTCACACGTGCATATGGCATTGACAATAAGCAATAATTAAAAATATAGGAATTATTGTAATCTAAGATAAAACAGTAGCAAAATGTGATTGTTGTCAAGCATTGTTAGCCGAGAGGTCATCGCACCCGCCTTGCAAGCAAGTAGTTGGTTGCAGACGGGTGTGGGTTCGCGTCCCAGCTGATGCTATGACATATGAAGAAAAAAATGTGATTGTTGCACATTGATTTAAAAGTTAACTGAGAGTATATTTTACTGTGACATTAACAATACAATAAAGATTAAAATGCAAAAAGAAAAAACAATTACGACGAATAAAAATTACAAAAAAAAATAAATAAACAAGATTAATTAAAGACTTTTAAAATATATAATTTAAGAGGTACACATTTGAATTCTACAGTTTACAAATGTATCTTATGCACTTTATGAGATTCTTTAACATTTCTGATTTCTTCAGTATTTAATATCTTGTGACAGGTAATATATTGCATTTTCCGAGTTAGACATTAGAAGTTCTAAATGAATTCCTTCATACTTTTTTTTTGCTAAATTGCTAAGAACTAAACAATTCTGAAAAGAATGCTTTATGCAGACATATTTATATATTTATCTACTTTCAAGATCAGAGCTACAGAGAAATTTTAATAATATTTACAATTAAAATTTTTATAGAATTAACTATTCTATTGGCAATATTTTAGCTTCAATTTGATAATGATGTTGAATTTCTGATATGCAATTTTATTATAACGAATGAATTAAATATCTGAGAATATGATCTGAAAAAATAATGAATAAATAAATATTCATTACAGCCAATTTGTATTTTTGATTAAATCAGCTGGCCAAAAAATATTTCAATCAAGTCTTCATTTTTCAAAGTTAATTACCAGTAAACACATTCACTTTCATGTTATGAATTGACTAATATATTTAATTTATCATACTTTCATATATTTAAGTTTATGAATTTAATTAAAAATCAACTTTAATTTATATTCAATCTTAATAAATTTTATTCTGGTTGTAAATGTGTTTCATGAAGTCACATTTATTTATCTTCCACATTTTTGACTAGTAAAAATTAATATTTGAAAATAGCAAAGAGAACAATTCCTCTCTCAATTTCTTTCCATTGATTTTAATTAAAAAAAATATTACTTTGTATTTTAATTCTATAAAAAGTTTTAATTTTTTTTTAAAAAATCAATCATTGAAGAATGAGAATCAGAAAAAAATCACTCTCTTTACATTTGTCTATGCACTATAAAATAGAAATAACTCCCATATTTAATTTTCAATAATATTTAGCTTTGCCAGCATTGCATCTTTTATGATAATTTAATCATTTTTTTCTCATCTAATTTATTATCATAGCATTAACACACATACATACATATATATCAGATCAAAGCTTGGTTTAAACATCGGCTTGAATATTGTATTAATTAAATATTATTCTTTTATTGTTAAAAGAAGGTTACCTTGACAACAGTTTGAGATTGTTGATTATTATTGATATTGGAATTGTTTAAATGTTGACTGGTTTCTAATTATATATATATATATATATATATATATATATATTGTAACAGAACAAATTTGATAATATATATATATATATATATATATATATATATATATTGTAACAGAACAAATTTGATTGTAGTTCAATTTAGTTTATTAGAAAGCTGCATGGTTAAAAAGCTTAATAAATTACACTGATAGATTGATTAGGAAATTTATAAATTGCTCTGTATATATATATATATATATATATATATACAGAGCAATTTATAAATATCCTATATCAATAATAGTATATGTGCATATATATATATATATATATATATATATATGCACATACCTATTAATTATAATATATGCATAATTTAACTATATCAGGTTAAGAAAAGACAAAAAATTAGTGTACAGATTTTGTAATACAATTAAATATATAATAAAGGATATGTGCTTAGTAAAATTATCAAGAATGAAATGATAACCCATGTAATGTAAGGAAAGAGAGAGAAATTACTTTTACTGCACGTAAACAAATTGAATTGTGTAGTTTATAAAATGCATTACATTTTGTAATCCTTTTAAACTTGTTTGATAGATGGAGGTTTAAAGAAATAATTAGCCTTTTTTGTAGTAAATTGAGTGGCAAATGTAAATTTGTTATTAAAAATTATGAAGCACTAAAGTTAAGACTATTATAAATAAATATCAATGTTTGGTCATTAATAATTAGACTTCAATTAAAGTGTTTTTGAAAAACATCTGATACAAATATATACAGAATTGATTATGTATTAGATGTTAAAATCATGGTATTATAACATATTATATAAATATGTTTGAAAAAATATCAGTAGTCAGAAGAAAGCAGTGCAGATTGATTCTGTAAAGATAGGATAAACTGTTGGTTAAAATAGTTTCTCTCGGAATAGCTTTGGATAACTGTATTTTGTTGATTATAATAAATTGTTTTTCAGTACTTTATTCACTTTAGCAAGTATGATAATATTTTCTAGCAAAGGACTATTTACCATGAATGGCTAAAAAAATCCAAAATCATACAAATCAAAACCCAGGGACAATTCAATTGTATTCTTACAAATCATGAAGTTACATATAAAGCAATGTTGCCTGTTATTAAAATAAAGCTGTGATATAACAAAAGAATTAGTCTCTGCCATAATACCTATCATATTTTTATTTAGTGCGAATCATCTACATTATCTACTTCACTGTTACCCAAAGAAGATAATTACAATAAGAACTGGATGGATAAATTCTATTATTAAAATGTCTTCATATATTGTAAACATATGATAGCTGAAGAAAACCATGGATAAAACATTAAAACTCCACAACGTTTGTGTTATAGCAAGTCTTATTTTTATAAGATTTAATATTTATATTTTTTTCTTTTCAATATTTTGTATATTATTAATTATATTTATTTAGTAGCAGTTGCAATATTATAAGCAATAATTTTAAATTGTTAGCTTTTTTTAATTAACAAGTTTAGTTTGTTTTTGCTTTTTAAACTCATTCCAACATATGCCATTAATATCCACTGATCTTAAGAAATCATATAATTCATTGGAAACATGCAGGGATAACAGTACTAATTTAAAACAATGTTTGGAAATGAAAAGACAAACAGAAATAAACTTTCTATTTAGAAAGTTTGGCATGTAAAATTTAATTTTAAATAAAATTAAAAAAAAAAAATTAAAAATATTTTTGAATAATTATACTTAACTTAATCTTCAGTGGTAGGTTGTTAATTATCATCATCAAATATATATATATATATATATATATATATATATATATATATATATATATATATATATATATATATATATATATATATATATATATATATATATATATATATATATATGAGTTTAATCAATTTATATGAATTTCAAATATATTTTATTTGAATTTATATTAACTCCATGTGTTACATTATTTGCATCATCTTTAGAACCATTATAATATATATATATATATATATATATATATATATATATATATATATATATATATATATATATATATATATATATATATATATATATATATATATATTGTAACCCTCCCTTAATACCACTTCTACCTTTCCTATCAATAAATACCTGGGGGCGCCAATTCTATTGATCATAAAATAAACTACTAGTCTGATCTTGCTTTAATTTATTAATGAGACTCTTAAAATGCTGTCCTATCTTAGCTTAGCCCAGTTGGCAGCTACAGAAAACTATAAGGTTTAAAATATATACTATATATGGGAGGAAACATTATGATTAATAGGAACAAAACATCTATTAAGTTTTAAATAAATAAATAATTAAAATTGATAAAATTCTAGCATTTAAATTGACAAGTAGTCTATACCTCATCTTCTCCCATCATCCACATGCATTGAACAAACTCTAATGTGTGATAAAATTAAATTAATAAAATAAAAATGTAATGCTGATTAACTATACTGTATGGTAAATTGGAGTCAAATACAATATAAAATATAATACTACTTAACTTTTAATTGTACAGTAACGTAAAATAAGTAACTGAATTAATGTCAAATCTAAAATATTAAGAGAATATCTCAGGGAATTAATTTATTGCATGGCTTAATATTGAATCTATACTTTTTAACAGCTATTGATTACTATCATAAAAGCAATGACATAAATTAAGCATTACCCTAAAAAATAATAATAGTAGTTAGATAATGAAAGAAATAGTGTGTGTTTTGATTTCAATTCATCATCTAAATAATAACTGAGTAATAAAATTTTCAGAGAATCATTAAATAATCAAACATTTCATATAGTTAAACCACTAAGTGTTTGGATCAAGAAAAGCAACATCATTAGATCTGAACATGTCCATCATTAAATTATGGAATAGTGCAACCATATCATATTGGATACTGTACCAGTCAAAATATGCTTATCCATCTAACATGAGCTGGAACTCACAAAATGTACTTCAAACCCAGTCGAGCCCGCGATTTTGGTCAGGGACCAGCCTGGATTCGAACCCACTCTCCAAGCCCCAGATCAAACACCTAATGGACAGCATAACAATGATGGCACATGAGAATTAATTCTTAATCCGTCCCACTAGCAAATTGGAGAAAACAATAAGACTCATGGACTTAAACATATATATAAACAACTTAAATACTAGACATTCCAAAGATAAGATCTTATATATTAATTTAATAGGGGTTTTACTAATGAAATAGCTATGGGCAATTCGTGAATTGGATTGATTTAATAATGAGACAGAAACTGATATATGATGAATTAAAATATATTTATTGACAATTGTTGTTGGAAAATGCACGTGGGCATTTTATTTATAAAGTAATATTACTCTAGGCCATTTAAACAATAATTGATATGTTGGCTATTATTTGATTGTGCCAATATTATTTAATGGAAACAAATACCCTACTATATAACCAATCACTACATTAACTTTTATTAGTTATGCCCTTTCATCATCAGTTCGAGTGGCTATTGTTCATGAAATCAAACCAAGTCTGGAGTGAACTTTAATAATACATGTGATTATAATAAGTTTTTATATTAAACATGGGAATATAAAGCATCCCCGATAGCTTTAGATCGAACGGGTTTTCAAGAATGCTTCGGATCAACGCCGAAGACGGCATATTAGGGAGGGAGAGTTGGCTATAACAATTTTACTAATATGCTAGGCACAAGTAAAATATAATAATAAAGTTGCTCTGTGGATGGAAAATAGTTTTAGGGTTTTTGCGACAAACAATGGTTTACCCAATAACCGGTGTCATGCTGCTAAAAAGAGGAACCTTTATTTGGTTCAGAAGAGGCAGGGGACTTACGTGATAATCTGGCTTGTAGCTCAGACTTCGCTACTGCACTACCCATAAAAGAGGAAGATGGGCTGGACTTACCGTGACTCCATCTTATATATGTAAAACAGCACAACGAGAAAATATTAATAAGTTTCACATCTGCCAAGCCGAAGGATATTATAAATATAATATCATATATTAAATGAACACCAGTTCATCAGCTTGATCAAAAGATCCAACTCTTCTGTAGCATGAGAAATACAATATGCTACTGACAGGAATATATATATATATATATACAAACTTTACTTTATCCCGTTCAATCTCTTTAGTTATCTATACCTATTAAACTTTAAAAAAAGGGGAAAATATATTTAATAAGGGACTTACGAATACTTTACTAAAAAAATATACGTATGATTGCACTCCAGGCTAGTTTAATCTTTAGTAACATAATAATTAAAGGTTGAAAAGCCACATTTTATGTTTATATTAATTAATTTACTAAATGACAAAATATGAATTTGGGTTTCGAAACAGCGCACAAAATGATGCTATATAAATAATAATAAGGAGATTTTAAATTTATATCTTTAAAACATATTCTATAATTAAATGCATGCCATTTCAAAACATAGGCATAACTAAAAATTATTAAAATAAGCAACAGAAAGGTAAAATATACTGCAGTGATTAATTTATATAGCATAATATTAATTAACAAAGAAATTTAGCAAAAGCATTTCATTTATAGATTTCAAATACTATTTAGAAAGGGTTTACAATATTGAATTAATAAAAAAATTTGCAAAAGTATTTCATTTTATAAAATTTAAATATTATTTGGAAAACAATTTAGACAGAAGTTACAATAATATATTAATAAAGAACTTAGCAAAAGTATTTCATTTTATAGATTTTAGAAAACAATTTGGAAAGAAGTTGCAATAATATGGTTAGCTAACCTGATTTTGAAGAAATAATGATTGTTTTGAAATTTATACAGAGCTCTGCAATTTTAAATATTAAAACAGTTCTCCTGTAAATGGACTGGAGATATTTGAAACTGGAACGAAGGTGATTTCTTTGGCGGCTTATGGCATGTTCTTATTCAGTTGCGAGATGATTTAAAATGGTGTTGGAATGACAGCATGTCCCTTTCAGTGGTTTATGACATCTTTTAATTGGTGTAAGCTTGTTGGTTGTTGCTTCGGCATTTGATGGATTGAACTCGGCTTTCCATCACGGGAACGGCAGCAAAATTTTGCCTGACTTTAGCCAGACATGGTAAAGTTAAACAATTTATCTTCTGTTGTTTACAGCTCTTCAAAAGCAAGATGGTGTCTCTCTTCCCGCTTAAAATAAGCCTTATTTATACATTTTGACTAAACTTTAACACCTTTTTGGAATTTCGTTTACCTCGGGATCAATTGAGTTTTAATGAAACAAAATAATATAATCCAATTTCTACAACAGATAACGTCTCCAAGGTGTTACATTTAATTTACTTAAAATTATGAAAATATATAAATTATATAATTTGATTCAGATTTCACTAATTAAATTTCTTTCTAGGTGTTATAGAATGTTAAAGCTTAGTAGAAAGAATAGTATTCTGATTTAATGATAAACTCTTTTGTTGCAAACAAAAATCAATCAGTAAACTAGATTTTACTTTTTACCTGAGGTGCACTCACTAAATGATTTATTGTTTACACAAAATTCTCATTTTTAATTACAAACAGATGATTTTTATTTTACTGAAATAAATAACTTTTAAACATATTTGTTTTTACAAAATTATTTGTTTAAAAAAAAGCAAATTTAAAGAAAATACTTTAGTTTCAATTATATATGTAAAACATTAAATCAGAAAACCGTTAAATATAATTTAAAGAAAATGTTTTACATTATCTTTATTTAAACTTAAATATATTTATATCATTCCAATGTTTAACTTATCAATCCACATATGAATATAATAGCGAATATAATTAAGAATTGACTGAAAATTAATAAAACATTTTATAATAAATTTTGAGCATTTCTCCGCTATAATTTTATCAAACCTGTCTAATTATAGCATGTTTCGTAGGTAAATGGATGATGCAATTCAAGTGGCCATTAAAGCAAAGTTTTCCCGCTCGACTTATATATAACATTTTTACATTTAAAATAGGTTCGAAACTAGTTTAGACGAGTAGGTCATTAGGTTGATGGTGAAATGGAAAGGGATTGGAGGTTTCCATTTCATATCAGTAAACTTGGTATAAAAAAAAAACAAATAAAAAAAATGACTTTACTTATATAAACACAGAGGTCAATTATGGCTTCTTTCAAAATATAAACTCATGGTCTAATCCTATGCTAAATTCATGATACTACATCATACTAGATTACACTATATAATACGTTTAATGCTTCTCACAATTATCAACACTCATAATGAAATCATCGGTTATTAGTAAATATTTTAAACTTAAACAGATATATACCCAAATGAGTAAACACTTTGGTCAAACAAAAATTTGTAGGATTAGTTTTTTTTTTTAATATATAAAATATAAAGTGTGTAATATATAATGGTTATATATGATAAAATATATGGATAAAATATAAATTGTATAATATATAAAGTGCATAGATAAAATATAAAGAGTATAATATATATAGAGGGTATATAAAAAGATCAAATCACTCACACACACACACAAAAAAACTAACAATTTAATTAGGATCTGGGGGTTGCTTAAGGAGTAACCTCATACCGGGGTTGAAACAACATCCCAACAGATCATCATCATCTTCATCAGTTGTCCATTCACCTTCATCATCATTGATTATCCATTCATAGCTTTCATTTTTGTCTTTCAACCTCACAGGAGATCGCTTAGGGTGCATTGTCAAACTTCATATCTCATTATGCAGCTCGGGATCCTTTTCTTCAAATTTGGGTTCCTGTTCTGCTACAGATAATTTACTAGTATTTTCGCTAGTAAGTGTTTTTCCTCATTCCTTGCTTTGACTTTGCATCTCTTGGGATTCATTCTTTTCCAGCCCAATTTGTTCTTCATCTAGGAAAGCTGGCACTTATGTTCACTTAAAAAGTCATTTCCTTTGATTATGGTATTTTCCTGATCGACTTTGGCTTACCCTCTCTAAAATTATTTTCAGTATCATCCCCAGTCTGGCCAATAACTTGTACTACCTCCTATCTATTAAGTTTGTTAGCTTGGTAATCACTAGCAAAGTTGCTTTCCTTACTTCCTTTTCTCTCTCTTCTTTCATTTCTGCTACATCTTTCAATTCAGGAATACCTGCTGTAATAATGTTTTCTTCTTTGTCGGCTACTTGACTTTTTTGTAGCAGGTTTTCTTTTATTTCATATATTTCCTCTCTGATCTCCCTTTGGGCTTCTTCACACTCTTGGAATTTGCTGTTAAATTCTGCCCCCACTTTAAAGACTATTTTTTCAAACTCTTTTCTTGACATTCTACTTGTTCAACTAAAGCTTTAACTTCTTCTTTAATCACAACAAATTCCTTACTATTTTCTTCCTGGTTTTTTTGTAACATTTCTTTAAATTTTCCCCTAACTTTATATTTATGCTGGCCACAGACTGATGGCCCAATTTCTTTGATTTGCACCTCAAATCTTTGGTCAATTTTCTGATCCCTTTCCTTCATTTTCTGTCTGTATCTTTTATCTCATTCTTCCATTTTCTGATCCATTTTTTTTATTCCATTCCTCCACTTTCTGATCCCATTTTTTATTCCATTCCTCTGTATCCTGTCTAAGCTATCTCAGAACCAGTTAAAATCCCAGCCTTCCTGCTTAATGTCCATCGGTGTCTGTTCTGATATTTTTGTAACTAAATTCTCTGGCATAGCTACAATTTTAGTTATCTTGTACAATCCTTTCAAAATTATTATTATTTTATACCTAATAAATATTTGATTTTTAAAACTTTTATACTTTTAATACGGCTGTTTGCTGCTCTCTTCCTTCAAGAACGACTCGTTCACTTCCATCCCAACTCTATGCCTAACTCACTAATATATCTATAAGCTTACACCTTCATCTCGACGCCCATCCAACATATAATGAATTTTAAAATAAATTTTTCATCTCCCTACTTTTTATTTTATAAAACATATGAAACTTTTTATTTAAAAAAAATCTCTTCTTTTCTTTTCTTTTTTTTTTTAGCTTTAATAATGTATACGAAAATGAAAAAAAAAATCTTTTTTCTTCCGTCTATATATCTAAAGTATAACACATATTTTAATATTAAAAATGACTCAATAAAAACTCAACTCACCCCCGGTCTCTTTTTCTAGCTGTTTTTTTATTATATATATATATATACTTAAATGGTTCATGCTTATGACCTAATTTCGTTTACCCATCTGCACCAATTTCAAACCTTTTAACTTTTGGTTAATTTGACATTACTTATATATATATATATATATTTCTTACTCATTTTAAACCACTCCAATTCATAAAAATACTTTCATAAAACAATGAGACTCCCTTTTTAATTTAAATTTCTTTTCTCTGCTCCCTAATGACAAATTTATAAGAGGATGACTTATAACTTGATCCATCATCCTCCGGCGCCAGTCACTAGTGAACAGGAAAGACACAAAATAAATTTAATAGATTTTTTGCTATATACACACAAAAGTTCATAACTCAGAGTATGTAGGTGTTTACATCGAAGCCCCAAGTTGGGCACCAAACGTGGAAAAAAAACCTTATGTACCAGTCAAAATATGCTTATCCATCTAACATGAGCTGGAACTCACTAAATGTACTTCAAACCCAGTCGAGCCCGAGATTTTGGTCAGGGACCAGCCTGGATTTGAACCCACTCTCCAAGCCCCAGATCAAACACCTAATGGACAACATAACAATGATGGCACATAAGAATCAATTCTTAATCCAGCCCACTAGCAAATCAGAGAAAACAATATGACTCATGGACTTAAACATATATATAAACAACTTAAATACTAGACATTCCAAAGATAAGATCTAATATATTAATTTAATAGGGGTTTTAATAATGAAATAGCTATGGGCAATTAGTGAATTGGATTGATTTAATAATGAGACAGAAACTGATATATGATGAATTAAAATACATTTATTGACAATTGTTGTTGGCAAATGCATGCAGGCATTTTATTTATAAAGTAACATTACTTTAGGCCATTTAAACAATAATTGATACATTGGCTATTATTTAATTGTGCCAATATTATTTAATGGAAACTAATACCCTACTATATAACCAATCACTACATTAACTTTTATTAGTTATGCCCTTTCACAATCAGTTCGAGTGGCTATTGTTCATGAAATCAAACCAAGTCTGGAGTGAAATTTAATAACACATGTGATTATAATAAGTTTTTATATTAAACATAGACATATAAAGCATGCCAGATAGCTTTATATCGAACGGCTTTTCAAGAATGCTTCGGATCAATGCCGAAGACTGCATATTAGGGAGAGAGTTGGCTATAATGATTTTACTAATATGCTAGGCACAAGTAAAATATAATAATAAAGTTGCTCTGCAGATGGAAAATAGTTTTAGGGTTTTTGTGACAAACAATGGTTTGCCCAATAACCGGTGTCATGCTGCTAAAAAGGGGAACCTTTATTTGGTTCAGAAGAGGCAGGGGACTTACGTGCTAATCTGGCCTGTAGCTTAGACTTTGCTACTGCACTACTCATAAAAGAGGAAGATGGGCTGGACTTACCGTGGCTCCATCTTATATATATAAAGCAGCTCAATGAGAAAATGTTAATAAGTTTCACATCTGCCAAGCCGAAGGATATAATAAATTAAATATCATATATTAAATGAACACCAGTTCATCAGCTTGATCAAAAGAGCCAACTCTTCTGTAGCATGAGAAATACGATATGCTACTGATGGGAATATATATATATATATATACAAATTTTACTTTATACCATTCAATCTCTTTAGTTATCTATAACTACTAAACTTTAAAAAGGGGGAAAAGTATATTTAATAAGGGACTTACAAATACTTTACTAAAAAAATATACTTATGATTGCATAATAATTAAAGGTTGAAAAGCCACATTTTATGTTTATATTAATTAATTTACTAAATGACAAAATATGAATTTGGGTTTCGAAACAGCGCACAAAATGACGCTATATAAATAATAATATGGAGATTTTAAATTTATATCTTTAAAACATATTCTATAATTAAATGCACACCGTTTCGAAACATAGGCATAACTAAAAATTATTAAAATAAGCAACAGAAAGGTAAAATATACTGCAGTGATTAATTTATATAGCATAATATTAATTAACAAAGAAATTTAGCAAAACCATTTCCTTTATAGATTTCAAATACTCTTTAGAAGGAGTTTACAATATTGAATTAATAAAGAAATTTGCAAAAGTATTTTATTTTATAGAATTTAAATATTATTTGGAAAACAATTTAGACAGAAGTTACAATAGTATATTAATAAAGAACTTAGCAAAAGTATTTCATTTTATAGATTTTAGAAAACAATTTGGAAAGAAGTTGCAATAATATGGTTAGCTAACCTGATTTTGAAGAAATAATGATTGTTTTGAAATTAATACAGAGCTCTGCGATTTTAAATATTAAAACAGTTCTCCTGTAGATGGACTGGAGATATTCGAAACTGGAATAAAGGTGAGTTCTTTGGCGGCTTATGGCATGTTCTTATTCAGTTGCAAGACTATTTAAAATGGTGTTGGAATGACAGCAAGTATTTTTCAGCGGTTTATGACATCTTTTATTTGGTGTAAGCTTGTTGGTTGTTGCTTCGGCATTTGATGGATTGAACTTGGCATTCCATCATGGGAACGGCAGCAAAATTTTGCCTGACTTTAGCCGGACATGGTAAAGTTAAACAATTTATCTTTTGTTATTTACAGCTCTTCAAAAGCAAGATGGTGTCACTCTTCCCGCTAAAAATAAGCCCTATTTATACATTTCGACTAAACATTAACACCTTTTTGGAATTTCATTTGCCTCAGGACCAATTGACTTTTAATTAAACAAAATAATATAATCCAATTTCTACAACAGATAATGTCTCCATGGCGTTACATTTAATTTACTTAAAATTATTAAAATATATAAATTATATAATTTGATTCAGATTTCACTAATTAAATTCCTTTCTAGGTGTTATAGAATGGTAAAGCTTAGCAGAAAGAAAGAATGGTATTCTGATTTAATGATAAGGTCTTTTGTTGCAAACAAAAATCAATCAGTAAACTAGATTTTACTTTTTACCTGGGGTGCAGTCACTAAATGAATTCTTGTTTACACAAAATTCTCATTTTTAATTACAAACGGATGATTTTTATTTTACTGAAATAAATAACTTTTAAACATATTTGTTTTTTACAAAATTATTTGTTTAAAAAAAAGCAAATTTAAAGAAAATACTTTAGTTTCAATTATATATGTAAAACATTAAATCAGAAACCCGTTAAATATAATTTAAAGAAAATGTTTTACATTATCTTTATTTAAACTTAAATATATATATATATATCATTCCAATGTTTAACTTATCCATCCACATACGAATATAATAGCGAATATAATTAAGAATTGACTGAAAATTAATAAAACATTTTATAATAAATTTTGAGCATTTCTACGCTATAATTTTATCAAACCTGTCTAATTATAGCGTGTTTCGTATGTAAATGGATGATGCAATTCAAGCGGCCATTAAAGCAAAGTTTTCCCGCTCGACTTATATATAACATTTTTACATATGACATTTTTACATTTAAGATAGGTTTGAAACTAGTTCAGACGAGTAGGTCATTAGGTTGATGGTGAAACGGAAAAGGATTGGAGGTTTCCGTTTCAATATGTAGGTGTGTGTGCATGTGTGGAAATATAGATGACGAATGCATGTCAAAGAAGAATCCTGAATGAAGCTTTAAATAAATGAAACATTTAACACAAGTTAATTAAATGAACATTTAGTCTTGCATTGGTGGTCAAGAGGTCAGTGCAACTGCCTTGCTCTTGCAGGAAGTTGCCCGGGTTGTGGGTTCGCGTCCCGACCAATGCTATGACACTTTTAAAAAAATAAATTAAATAAATATTTCGTTTTTTAGTTTATGCGTATACATCTTTTGGAATAATTCCAACATAGATAATTAAATACATGAAAATAAATAACATAAAAATAAGCTTTCTGTGTTTTATTTTAGCATATGCCAGCTATCAATCCATTTTGATAAGCCTATGAAAGGAAACATTATAATACTAGCATCAAAATAGAAAAATATTAAACTAAATTTCTTGATATTTTACTTATAAAATATACACAGGATATCATTCTGATAAGCTTATAGAAAAGAAAACTTTATTTAAACATCACACCAGAATAATTAAACATAAAATTATTTTTGTATTTTATTTCCACTTTACTCAAGCTAACAATCAATTCTGATATGCTTATGAAAAAGAAAGCTCTATTAAACCCTGGCACCAAGATTATAGAATGTGAAACTGAAATTCTTGGCATTTTACTTCAAATGCACAGCAAAATAATATGAGAAGGATTTAAATCTATGAGTAAGAGGTCAAGCTATCCTTCACAAATCAAATGGATAATTTTATTGAATGGTTACACTTTTATTTTTTTCTGCTTGTTCATTCAAAATTAGAATGAAACATTCTAAGAGTTGATGGTATGAAACCTAAAATAATTAATATGATATGATTTGAAACGATGACTAAAGAACCACAAATCAATGATGGATTTTCTGTATACCTTCCAAATTAATATTTTATGCATGCATCTGAATTATGCTACCTGTTATAAATGAATTAATACAACCAAATTCAATCGGTTTACTTATAAAATTGGGATAAAATGTCATAATACAGATGATGACAATGACAAACCAAGCTTTAACACTAATTCTATTTCAGCTGTCCTTTGAGAAAAAACAATTCTACCATTATTTTATTTTCTTATCAACAAATTAACTTATACTTGGCTATGAATAAATGATCAGAAAGCATTCCACATAAATACACGAGGGATAAAAGACTTTCTTAACTCTAAACCTTTAAATTACAGAACACAGGGACTCCCTAGCCAAATTCTGAGGCTTAAATGCTGGTGTGGACATTATCTCATCACTGAAAAATAAGGGAACTACACTACTTGACTTCACATACTATAATTATCATAAAAAATAACTACTTAATCTGGAAACATAATCCACTCCTGACAAATCTTTAAACAAACTAAGGGAGACCTGTCCCAATCCTTACCAATGCAATATATAATTCACTCATGACTAATATTCAAATAAATTAAGGGAGAGTTTTCATCAATCCCAGACAATCCAATATATAACATAAACAATTTCCTTCTGCATAGCCACTAAATACATTTCAATCTAAGCATAAAAAAATAATAAATTCACTCTTAAACAAATCCCTAATCTTTCTACTTCTTTTGGCACATTTCATAATCTGAAACTGATAGAAATTAAATTATTTCTACTTTCAATTCAACAATTATATAACTGGATCATAAGCATAATAATGCATAAATAATTTCAAATCACATTTGATAAGAAATACTGTAATAACATTAATTAATAAGTTATACAAGAAATAATGAATAAATCTCTAATTTCTGATAAGTATAATATTTTAACTTGGAAATATAATAATTAATATTAAATAAGAAAGACAAAATAACTCTTTAGTATATTTGGCATTAGTGTATTTGGAATTAGCCCACAAATTGAAACAAAATGTCTGGTTTGGGATAAACAACAAATCTTTAAATTTAGAGTAAAATAATTATTAAGAAATAAACCTCATAACTTCTTAAAAAATGCAAACATAAACAATAAATTTTATGTTACTACCCCTTCTCAAAAAAGAGCTGTTAACTACTAAATAGCAAACAGATATGTCTATTGCTAGCCATGCGTATAGAAATGCAAGTACATAATAAAACTATATTAAAATAAAACTAATTACCCAGTATAATATTTCTCTATATTATACTTTTATGAGACATTCTTGAAGAGAGAAATAATAATCAAATAAAAAAAAAGTAATACAAATAATTAATCTATGTATCTATCAAATGCTAACAAAATAATAATAATCATTAAGGTTTTTTTTTTTCTTAGCTGGAACAAAAAGTTCATTTACAGTCTGTAGATGACATATCTTAGCCATGTATGAAAATGATGATGATAATTTGTGTAATCATAAATATGGATACACATAACAATCTTGCAAGGAGATAAATAATATTAATTGGGTCCAATTTAAAAACATTTCAAAGTTCTTAGTGACAACTAATGAATGGTAGCAAATAAATATTTATTATAGCATAAGCAGAGTGATAATTTATTATTTAATTCATTAGACTTGTTTAAGCATTTGTTCTAAATTTTCAAAAAGTCATTCACTAGATAAATAGCTTCTCAGTTCATAACATCCATTTAAATTCATGTGAGTTTATTAATAATATACTTTAATAAAGGATCAAATGCAAGTGAGGAGAACAATAAAATAAAAGTAATTCATATCCAGTTTCATGCTTTTCTACCTGTTCATTTATTAGTGCATTTAGAGATAAGTTAATAATTTATTAATTATATGTCACACATTTGGTTTCTTATTTCCTGATACAAAATGGTTAGGTATATATTTTATCAATAATAATAATAAAGCATGTTAGAATAAATTATCCACACACATCCTTCCATTTAATGTTTATTCCTTTATAGTTAGCAACAATTATCAACAAAGAGTCTCTGAAGTGTTTTATGAAAAAGTTTGGCATAAATCTTCCAGAATAATAATAAAATTCACACATTCCAGTTATTTCTTTAGTGTTAAAGACTAAATCTAGGTAAATTGAACTTATAATATAGACACACATTTTACTTGCTTCTTTAACATTAGAAATATAATTTAGGCAAAATAGAATGAAATATAAACACACATTTCACTTATTTCTTTAAAATTAGAAATTAAAGTTAGGCAAAAAAGATTTATAGTATAGACACACATATGCATCTCAAATTATGATTTTAGAATTTAAATTAGTCAATTCCCCTTTATATGAGATTATTTCCCAAGCATAAGTTCTTCCATCAATCCAAGGTTATTCAAAAGTTTGCTCTAGGAAAAAAAGGTTGCTCTGCTCATTGGACTGAGCTAATTAGTTCCAAAATATGCAAGAATATTTCTCTCTTGGAAGAAAAAGAAAAAAAGAAAGAAAAATTATTTTGTCTTTAAAAAAAATATTAAATTGAACCAATAATAAAATCTTTTACATTTCTAAAATAACAAAATAAAATAAAAATAATCATTTTAGCAAATAAAATATTTGATAGAGTATTTGTCTGTTTGATAATCCACTGGTCCAGTGATTCATTAATTCATTTACAATGTGTTTAAGCTGGTTATTCAAGCTATTAGATATGAAACCAAATATTTTTCTATGAGACATGATATTTGGTAGTTTAATGAAGTACATGAATGTAAATGAAATTGAAAGATGGCACAAACATACATGCACATCCATAAATGCTGTACTACAGGTACTAAACCAATCTGACTAAAATGAAAGTTTCTATGATGATGAGCCAAACACACTGTAATAATTACACTATGGACTGAAATATTAAAGCAAATAAACCAGAAAGTTATCCAAACAAATATCAATATTGTTCTGCAGACAAATAAAACAAACTTGGATCAACCTAAACTAAACTGACAATTTCTGTGACAGCCCACCCCTTTCTAACATTAAATACTCACTAAAGAAAAATATTAAATATCTCAGAACTTTCAAATTATATCTGTAATTGCTTTTAAACATAGTTTTAGGTCACTAAAAAAAATTCAGGTTATTTCATTTTTTTTAGTAAGATGCAATCAGCTGTTGCTGATACAGTGCTATATAATTACAATTAATATTTCTGGTGTCTATCTAGAAGATTACAATATATATATATATATATATATATATATATATATATATATATATATATATATATATATATATATATATATATATATATATGTGTTTTTTTAATTTAATGGCAGTTGAGGCAGGTTTAAGAAATTAACTGAAAGTACTTCTGCGGATTTAAAGATTGTTTATAATAGTTTGTAAACAGTTAAATTTATTATTTTTATTATATATATATATATAATATACAAACCATTATACAATTACAAATATCCAGTAATGCCCTCTGTTTAAAAACTATATCTCAATAATAGCAAACCTTAAAATGATATCATTGTATAATGGTTTGTATATTTTCTATAATTATTTCAGTTATTGTTAACAGTAACTTTATATATATATATATATATATATATATATATATATATATATATATATATATATATATATATATATATATATATATATATAAAGAATTTCATAGAAGTATAGATCCAGGATATTGTCATATTTTAAAGAATATTTATAAAAATGCAACAGCAACAATTAAATTACATAATGATACTGGAAAAATCAACATTAAGAAAGGTGTAAGACAAGGTGACTCCATATCTCCAAAACTTTTTACAGCAGTGCTGCAAAAAGTATTTTGTAGATTAAAATGGGAAACTAAGGGAATGAAAGTAAATGGAGAGTATTTAAGTCATTTAGATTTTGCAGATGATGTAGTTGTTTTTTCAAATAATGCTTCAGAGCTGCAGGAAATGTTGCAGGAGGTAGCAGATGAAAGTAGAAAAGTAGGACTAAAGATAAATGTTAAAAAGACTAAAGTAATGTTTAATCGATTTGTTCAAAATATGAAAATAAAGATTGATTATGAAGAATTAGAAGAAGTTAACAGTTACAAATACCTTGGTCAGATTATTAATACAGATGGAAACATAATGGAGGAAATTAATCATAGAATTAAACTTGGTTGGAGTGCTTTTGGTAGAAATAACTTGATACTAAAAGGAAATATGCCTATGTGTTTGAAAAGAATGGTTTTTAACAAATGTGTTTTACCAGTTCTTACTTATGGATCTGAGACTTGGACACTTAATAGAAGAACAATACAGAGACTTCAGACCACTCAAAGGAGTATGGAGAGATGTATGTTGGGAGTAACAAGAAGAGATTGAAAACACAATGTATGGGTAAGACAACAAACAGGTGTTACTGACCTTATTGAAAAAATTAAAAGATTGAAATGGAGTTGGGCTGGACATATTGCTAGAAGAAATGATAATAGATGGACAATTTAAATTTTAAACTTGATTCCAAGAGATTGTAAAAGACCCAGAAAGAGACAACATGTGAGATGGATGGATGAAATAAGAAAATGTGCAGAGGTGTTGTGGAAAAGAGAAGCTAAAAATAGGAGAAGATGGATTAAGCTTGGAGAGACCTTCATCCTGCAGTGGATTGATAATGGTTGATGATGATAGATGTAAAACTGAAATATAATAGAAATTTCAATGGAATATATCAATAGATATAATAAATACATCCATACTTCCCCATTCCTTTTAAATTCACATATATAAAGATATAATAAAAGACAAATGACCACCAAGATGCATTTTATGCTGAACCAGCACTCATCAGGTCACTGTCTCTCATGTATATCTTTATTATATGAAGAGTATTTATCTAGAGTAAATTGTTACATTTTCATGTGCCATTAAAAATGTAACAATATATCAATACTATTTTTGCCTATCTATTAATTCCTTCTATAGCAGGAACACTGACTAGCTTTCTGAATGCAAGCTATCTAGTGACATCTATTTCAAAATTTTTAGTTATATGTTCATGCATGTATATAAGTGAAGGTGTAAAAAAAGAAATATTTTGAAAAATATTTTTGACACATGAAAAATCTTTTTTATTATAATCAGAAAATAGCTCAATGTACTTTGTTATAGAAATAGATAATACACATGTAAAAACATACATCCACAGAATAATAAGGAAAAAATAAATACAAACTATCCAACTGTCAAATAATATAACCTTTAATGTTTTCTTTGTTGCTTTGCTCTAGCTAACAAAAACTTAAGTTACTATCTATTTAAATTATTAATAATTAAATGGTAAGATAAATTAACTAACAAAAGTTAAATTTCTATCTATTTAAATAATTAATAATTGAGTGATAAGATATATTAGCTATGAACTAGATATCTAAAAAGTTTTAAATTTTGTGTAAAACCTCTAAACTTAAAAATATTTCTAGGTTTTAATTTTGACTCTAAGCTCAGATCATGAACTTGATACACCTCAAGTTTTTCCTGATAGAAAATATCAGATATTTCAATTAAACATAAATTTTGAGTTAATAACTAAGATTGACTGTTTTAATATGTTTTTATCATACATTATCAAGGACTTTATTATAAAATTACTTATGGAACATTTTGAAAATAAAAAATACATGTAAAGTTTTATAAGATGAAAAATTTATGGCTTGTTTTATTATATATATATATATATATATATATATATATAATAAAAATATACATATATATATAGTTACATATATATATATATATATATATAGTGTAACTGAACAGGAAGCAACTGAAGATTCCAATGAGTTATATAATGTAAATATATTTCTAAAAGACATGATACCTCCCATTCTTTAGCATTTGTGTTATTTATGGTTAGTTTATTTAAGTACTTTTAAATGAAGAAATGGATTTGATTTACTGATTACATGTATTTATAGAATAAATAATAAGAATCACTATTTAAATATTCAGAATATCAATGCCAAGAATTAGTTTTATCAATCTCTAAACATGAACTAAAAATTCAATTTTTAATATATGTAAAAAATAAATAATTCAGATTATATGCAATTGAATGGAAGTAACTAATGCTTCCAATGATTTATATAACATAAATAAATTCTTAAAAGACAGCTGGTAATACCTAGCATTTAGCATTTGTTATTTATTTTTAGTTTGTTTATATAATTTTAAATGAGGAATAAATTTTATCTATTGATTATATATTTATAGATCAAATTCACGCCTCATTTATAGTTACTTAAAAAAACTAACCATAAAAAATGCTAAAGTTCAAGTGCTATAATTTATATTTTAAGAGTTTATTTACATTATGTAACTTAATAAACAAGGCAAAACTCTCCATACAGTAGTGCCACCCTGTGCCAATCAGAGTAATCAATGGATGCCAGAAGGCTTGTGCATAAAATTCCTATCCAGTGCCTACTCATTCAATATCCCCAGACTAGTTTCTGGCTTGTGGTCTTTTTTTATGGCAGCCATTGATTACTCTGGTTGGCACAGGGTGGCACTACTGTATGGGGAGTTATGACTTGTTTATTAACAATTATGTGCTAGTATAAGAGATAGTGATCATGTGATATTATGTAACTTATTGGCACCTTCAAATACTTTCTGTTCAGCCACATATAACCATGCAAAATTAGTTGGCATTAAATATGTCAATGCAATAACATTGAGTGTTAACTTGTGCTTGGCAAATGAAAAATAAGACCATTTCTATTATATTTATATCTCCAAAATTTTATATGGAAAACAGATTGAACAATAACATTTATCATGGAAAACATCAAATCTGCCAAAAATGATTTCACAGCCATATAAAAATTGACTTTACTGTAAATTTACAAGATAGTGGCATTATCTATTTGCTTTAACCTTCTCAAAAACAAAAGAAAAACAAAACATCAAAAACAAATATCAAATATGTAAATTTTTAATAATACAAAATATATTTTAATATAAAATCTTCAAGATGTAAATGAAAATGAATTTATTTTTTGTCTGCAAAATAGGTTTCATACAGAATAAGAATATATTGATATAATTAACACTCAGGAAGTTTTTTATTTCAGTTATTAAATATTATTAACAAATTAATAATTAATCAGATATTTATTTAAAAATTATTGATGTAAAAATAATGAATATAAAAATATAATAAAGACATGAAATACATATATTGGTGATTATTTATCTTTTCAACATATATGTGATCAAGTGTATCAGTGTTATGAAAGTCTGTGCGCATATATCCTATATATTAATAAAGACATTTGTATAAGATATATTTAAATCAAAATTGGAAATAAAAACTACTGCAAAAAAAAAGAACGATTATTAAAATGAATCATAAAGTCATAATTCAAAAATAAAAAATATAAACATGCATGTATATAAAATTATAGATTCCAACTAATATATTTAGTTTTAAAAACAAATACCTAAAAGTTTTGCTTTTAGTTGAAAATAGCCAGCTTTTCACAGTGAATTAACATAAAAACTTAATTAAATAATTTAAAATAGTTGTTTAATTGCAGTGAATATTAAACCATCGTTCAAAAGTAAAATAGTAATCCATTGAATTATATATACACAGTGTATAATAGATTAATATATTTCATATTTAAAATTTTCTATCATTACAAACATGTTTAGTACTTTTAAGTAAATTGCTTTTAGGTGTTGTTTATACAAAATTCCAACTATATCTTCAGACTTTGCATTGAGGTTAAATGGTCTTTTGGTTTGAAACAAAAATAAAAATTTTCAAAATCCATAGATTTTCATAAGGCCTATAATAGATGTATTATACATTATAAAATAATATTGTTCATGATGAATGGTATTGGTGAAACAGTAATTAATCCATAGTTTAATTTTTATTTTGCCTTTAGATGTCAGGAATTATTAAAAGATAAAAAAATACTATATTTATAGTGATAAACTTGTATAAAATATTGATTGCTACATTATATTTGTAAAACAGAAATATAGGTTTTTTTTTATTTTTATAGGTAACTTTTATTATTTCAAGATAATTTTTATTATTTTACAGAGTGTTTAACAATAAATATAAAACATTTTATTTTTCAAATTATGAAAAAAAATTACAAGAATTTTAAGCTTTTTAGTAAAAAAAACATGAGGGAAAAAACATTTTTCTAACTACCACAAAGCAATTTTTTTTTACTTTTAGTTATGCAAAAATAATTCTACTAATTCTATTAAAATAGTTTATTTTGTCACAAATTTTATTTAAATTAAAGGCTACATATATAAAAAAATATATTTTCTATGATTATATAAAGCAATCTAAAGTGAGGCTAATTTTGCAAAATTCAGTTTTTTTAACAAATGTGTCATTTATTTTAAATAAAGGGTGGGCCAAAATAAATTATAAATTTTAAAAATAAAATTATGTTAATTTATTGAGACATAACTAAAATAATGGAAAAGATGTTTAGAGTTCTATTTATATTCAAATAAATAAAAAAAGAAAGCTTATTCTTTGCAAGTTAGTGAATGTATTTTTTTTCACTTTCGTGATGTAAATATAAATTTTTCTAAAAACTTCATAGAAATAAAAAATCAAGTATATATTTATTATTAAAAAGTCTTTAAAATTAGTGAAAATAACCTTGAAATATAAAAATAATCTTTAAATTACTTTCTACTTTATAAACATAATGTGAACAAGTGCTTCCAATTTGTCAAACTTCATAGGTTGACCTTTGATCTGTGAATTTTTATCATCTGATGTTTTCTCCGGACATTTATAAACAAAAAATGGATAGTGAAATAAAAATGCATTACTAATCTATTGGAACCATTCAATCTAAAATTACAAATATTTATTGGCATACCAAGCTTTCAGATATCATCGAAACAACTTTTTAATTGGAAAAATACAACTTACAGTGTTACTCTGAGATGACTTAAAAAATAATTAATCACATATTGTAAGCCTCAAAGAATTATTATGTTATTAAATGATGAGGTGTTTGAGAGTTCATGTAATATTTAGGTATTAGAAATAATAATGAACTCAATCAAACTTTTTTACGATTAAATAGTAATAGAAATATTTTTATTTTTCTTACTAACAATTACTTGTTGCCCATAATAAAGTTTATTGAATAATATATAACAGGTTTTATTTAAAACTAGTTATCTGTTTGAAAAGATAGCACATAATCACAAATGGATTGTTGGTAACATTAAAAAGTAATATACATCTTACATAAAATCTTTAAGCACTTATGTGGTTGATGCATTTATATTTTGATATGTGTGTTTTCGTTAAGTCATATGATTAAAAATAGGTTTATCAACTCTAAAGAATCTTTGTTATTTAGCGCTGTGAACAAGCAAACATTTAACGGTAGTTTGTCAGTTCATTTCTAAATGTAAGTTATAATTCTGAGATAAGAGCAATGTGTATATATATAGTTGAACAAAAATTTAAATAAATTTATAAAACATTTTACTTTATTCTATTGTTAGTATTAAAAAAAAAACCATGTCACGGACTTTGAAAGATTCTATCTGCACATTTATTATAACACTGATTCATTACGGGCACGATTTTGAGTCATTGTCGCTGTAAAAATGAATAATGTCTCTCTATCTTTTTTCTAATATACGGTGAGATAATCCGAGCTTGGGATTTTCTTGTGCTAAGTCATAATGTGTCCATATTGTTTAACGTCGTCTAAATTCACTGATCTGTGCTTATCACGAATTACTGAGATAAGAAAACGCACGGGTAGAGCATAGGGGCTCTTCTTAACTTAAAACAACGGATATTATGATTTTAAAATTACGCACAGTATATAATTATAAACCACATATTTATTGTAATGAATAATTAGCATAAAATAATGTTAAAGTGATGGATTTTTTTTTACTTTTAAATAATGAATTAAATAATAAAACAATTGAGGAGAGGAAAAAAGAGATTATTTTCTATTAAAAAATTAAATGTCAAAATATATATAAAAAATTGGAAGAAAAAAGTGAAGTGAGGTAATTTTTAAGCAAAATGATTTTAACAAGATCCTATTATCTCATTCATTAAGTTTTCATTTTCTCATCAGTTAATATATTCGATTACTTTGCTATCAGCTCATATTTTATCATGTTAAAATAAACGATTTCATCTTCTTTATTGCTTCAATTAAACTTAACCCTTTCTTCAAAAATTTTATTAAAAGAAAAGTGAGGAAAATATGAAATGTCGCTCGCTCGATGCTCGTTTGTAAATAGTAATTATAATAATAATGAATATTTAAACAATAATCACAAATAATTTTAAATATACTTCCCCGAATATAATTCACCCCCCCCCCCGCAGTATGTGCATGACTTCGGATTGAATTCTAACCGGTAAAGTTTGACAATTTTTTTTTTAAAATATCTCAATCAGATTCAAGAGATTTTAATTTTTTTTAGTTAATTGATCAATAGCCAATATAGCTAAACAATTGGTCGTTAAATGGGTAATTAATACTTTTATTTGTAACGTATTCAAAACATTTCACATGTCATTCTAATGTATCTTCACTAAAGTATCGTCCCCTCCCAATAATTAAAATCATGCTTTTTAGGAAGATCTTCGGGTATTTTTTAAACTTTATTTTTGACCTTTAGTCTCTAAACATATTCGTTATACAGTAAAAATAATGTGAAATAAGTAGTTAATGCAGGATTTTGTTATTATTGTAGTCAGATGTCCAAATCTGAAATAAAATAGAGATTTTTTTTGTAGTTAATTGAAGGTTGGAAGCCAACTCAGAATGTTTTCAAGTAATTGACTCATGACCAACCCTTAAAGCAATTCAATACTAGATAGAAAACAGGGTTCAAAGTAAGCATTGAGTAAAATGAAACCCTATTCTGCATTATCAATTTCAGCAACGAACACTATTTCAATTTGTCAAATGATTCGAAAATGGTATTTATTTATTTAAAAAAGTGAACATATTTGTATGGTTTACTGGATGATTAACATTTAGATATATAAATTGACTAAAAGAAAACTTTAAATAAAACTATAATTTTCAGTATATTATCTTTTTTTTTTAAACAAATGAACTAATCTGTCAGACAATAAAAATAGCACCACCATAGATAAATAAATATAGTTTGCAAGTCTACATTTATCAAGTCCCTGCCTAACAATTTTGTTTAGACTGTACCCGTAATACCTATATTTGTTTTGTTCTGAAGTTATCTTCTGGTTTCCAATTATGTATTATTATAATATCTTTATGAATAATAATAATAATAATAATAATAATAATAATAATAATAATAATAATAATAATAATAATAATAATAATAGTGATAATAATAACAACAGTACTACTACTACTACCACTACAACTACTACTATTACTACTACTACTACTATTACTACTACTATTACTACTAATAAAAAGAGTAAATGATTTTAATTTGAAGTCTTCAAGTCCATAAATTTCAAACTTCAGATTCTGCCAACATATTTCTGCATTCATTCAAGCAGAGATATCTTAGATAAAGATATTAGAGCAAACGAATATTTTCCCCAAAGTTAATGTTTATACCAATAGTTTCCAAAATGTGGTTTATGAAACAGATGTGATTACAAAAAGATTTGTTACTCACATGTCTGGTGAAGATTTTAAAAAATGATAGGCTTTAAATAGCTAATTGAAAATAAAAATCTTTATGGCAGCTACTATGTGAAAAGGAATTAATAAGATAGCAGTTTTGATAGATTTCTCCAATCATTGAATCATAAGGATTTGTATGTCTTTAATTTTTTTATTTAGTAAGCTATAGATTAGCTACTGAAAACAAACTCTAAGTCTGATTAAATCCTGAAAAAATTAACTTTCATCTAGCATCATTTCAAGTTATTATTATAAATATGGTAGACAGATATAAAGTCTTTGTCCATGTATAATAATGATAATGATATATTGAAGCAGTTGAGCTTCATGGTTCTTCATACTCACCAAATTACTAATCCATATTTGAACCTTATGTTTCCTTCTGCTTCTATATTAATGTATATTTATTTTATATATGTGTTTGAGACATGCATCTAAAAGATTATAAAATTTAGCTCTTAATATTTTTTTTTACTATTTATTATTAATTTTTTTATTAAAATCAAAATATATTAGGTGCAACTTGTTTTAAGTTTGTAAAAAAAAAAATAACTTTTTGTTTAAATTTGTTAAAAACTATATGTTTCTTTTAAAAATCCAAGATGGAGTATGCAACTGTTAATTGTCCAAAAATAACTAAAAAAGTGGAAATTTTATATTATCTAATTTTGGGAAAGGATGTTTAATTAAAATGGACTAAAAAGTAAAAAGAGAAATTGAATTAAGAAGTTATACTTTTGCCATTAACATTTTTTAGCAAATCTATTTCTACTCTGGAAATAGATTTGATTATATTTTTGGACAAATTATCTAACGATTGCATCTCCAAAACAATAGGTGAAGAAAATAAATTTAAAAAAAGAATTACTAAAAGCATTCCTCACATAGCTGTATATAATGGGCTGATTTTTGACTACCGAGGAGAGAACTAGTTGGTAGAAAAGTTATTGCCAAAGGACTCCATGCTATTTTTTTTTAAAATGTTGGATGAGTAAAAAACTAATCATCTTTCTCATCTTTTTGCTGGTCAATCTCACCTCAAATAATCATCTCACTGATGCCCCAAAATTTATCTAAGAATAGAGGAATGCCTAACACAAACTTGCTATTAAAATGATTTTAATCCTGTTAATTTTGCCGTGCTGGAACCGAACTAAATGGACTCTTTAATATAACAAGGTAATTAACCTAAGAACTACCTATGAACTTTGCATCTTACTCCTTCTAAACTAACCTCAACCTCAGCTATCTGGATGTCATTTTAAATTGTTAAATTAAATATTTTTTGTTATAACTATTAATGTAAATTTGCTTTCATACTACTAATTTTTCTTTTATACATAAAGTCTGCTCTTATTTCTTTAATCTTGGTGCAGTTTCTTTCTTCATTTTAAATTGTTGTATTTTATTATTTTTAAGGTGCCAATCTAAACAATTTTGTGAGTCTAATATATGAAGTTATTTTCCCTATCTACTTAAACCTCCCTGAGTCAAGGTTAATAAAATCCCCTCCCTTTTTGAATTAGATTTACATACTTTCTTAATTAATACGCTCACCAGATTGTTTCTCAGGTTAATCCAATTACATGACTTTTTTAAAAATGTTTTTAAAAGAAGTATATATATATATATATTCATTATATATAATTTTATTATTCCCAAAAAATTAACACTATCAAATCTTTTTTTAGTTGTATGTCACACACTTAATTCTGAAAAGGTGATTTTTTTTTTCTTATTATTGTTTTTATATCATCTGTATTATAAACCTATACTCTTAATATTTCAAAGACTTGACTATTCTCAAGTTATAAAATTTGCAAGGGTGGGATTTCAGTATATTAAATAACAAGGAAGGGAAGGGGGTAATTTTTAAAACCTATTTGTACGAATTAAATCTTTCCCATATATATTACATAGCATAGTGTTAATTGCCTAAATTATAGCATTCGAGTGAGGTTCATGTGTTTTAAAATAGTGATTTACATTTCATGTCATTAAAGATAGTATTATGTTGCATTGCTGATATAAGGTTTTGTTTATTAAATATTATGTGCTTCTAACTTGGAGAGTTACGATAAATTCGGACCCATAATCTTTCTTCATACCCTATCCTGCAGGTAGTTGAACCTCCGGGGATCATTTTCAAATAATAGGCCCCCTATGTTGGCCACCCAGAGAATCCTGGGGATTATGCCAAGCCTAATTAAATTTCTCTAAGCAGTACCCTAGAAAAGGGGCTCTTAGCTACTTCGTTTTCTTCATTTGAAAGCATGATGTCACTTCGGATTCTTATGCTTTTATATCAGCCCCACTGCTTTTCCATTATTATTAATTAATTTATTTAATGGCATCATTTTGATGCTGTAATCATAAAATTGCACTTTGCTTATGTATATATATGTTTTTCAATAAGAGTTATTAGTTTAATTAATAATATTGTTTTTTGTTTTTTTTTGTAAAATCCCACCATCGTAATTCATTCTATTTATTTAAGAGTATAAATATCCTTAGAAAACAAAGTGTTCTTTTCTTTTTAAAGTTGAAATTTAAAGAATAGTTAAAATTATTATGTCTACTAATAAAAGATACTTGATTTAAAAGTATATTACTTTACTAAATGTTTACTAATGTTGTCCTCCATGATTAAACCATTTTTAAAATATATATTTTGATTTTCACGACCGAAATGGCATGAAAATAGTCTGTATAATAGGTTTAATGATTTCTAGAATGCTTTATAATTTTGTACGCTCAAAATCACCTTTCGGGAGCCACCACTAAAGCGTTAATTTAAAATGTATAAGTTTGTTTTGCATTCAAATGATTGACACCTTAATCTAATCCACCAAATACATTTATTGACATATAATATGTAATTTATTCATAAGAGCATTCAGATAAATATATAAGTAATTTACTGTTCATTAAATGTTTTATTAAATATTTTATTATTATTCAAGCCACTTATGTAGTTTGAATTATCTTCCTTCTACTTCTATACATTTCAATATATCTGTGCGCTCTGGTTAAATATGTTTCATTGTCTCTTTCATACTTTTAGTGGGCTGGACTTAAGAATTGATTCTTGTGTTATTCATTAGGTGTTCAATCTGGGGCTTATGAAATGGGTTTGAATCTAGGTTTGTCCCTGATTTAAATCTTGAGCTTGACTGGGTTTGAAGTGCATTTCATCGAGTTCCAGCTCATGTTAGATGGATCAACATATTTTGACCGGTACAATATATTATAATATAATAATTTAAATAGATGTTTTTGATGGAAATATTTAAGCTGTTGAATTATTAATTTTAATTACATAATTAGAAAGCGCTTTATCTAGAACAGAAACTAATAAAATCCAAGTGCCTCAGGCCAAGAATTAAAATAAAACTCTCAGGCAGATTGCATTCCAAATGAGGATTTTTTTTAAATATCACTCTAGATCTAATACAGAGAACAAAGCATTGCAATATACATTTATAGGTGTAAAAAATCAAAGTTTAACAAAGGTTTCAATTTTCTTACTTATTGTAACAAACCCCTTCACTGGTAGGTTAAATACTTTAATATAATATATTTTTAATGGATATTTTTGATGGAAATATTTCATGTGTGCAATTATTAAATATATTATATTACAATACATAACCTATCAGTGGATGGATTTATTATATTAAGCAAGAAAATTGAAAAGTTTGCTATACATTGATTTCTTACATCTACAAATATAAAATGTAGTGTTTTGTTCTCTATATTAGATCTAGGGTGACATTAAAAAGGATATTTCTTTTGAATGTTATCAGACTGCAGTCTCACTTTTACTATTGGCCTGGAGTAATTGGCTTTCATTAAACTGCTGTTTTTAAAAAAAAAAAGTCATATATATATATATATATATATATATATATATATATATATATATATATATATATATATATATCATCAAACATTATAAATCCACTGCAGGATGAAGGTTTCCAAGTTTAATCTATCTTTTCTGACCTTTAGCTTCTCTTTTCCACATCACCCCTGCACACTTTCTTATTTCATTCATCCATCAAACATGTGGTCTCTTTCTGGGTCTTTTACAAGCTCTTGGAATCCAGTTTAAAATTTCAATTGTCCATCTATTATCATCTCTTCTAGCAATATGTCTATCCCAACTCCACTTCGATCTTTTAATTTTTTCAATGAGGTCAGTAACACCTGTTTGTTTTCTTACCCATACATTGTGTTTTCAATCTTTTCTTGTTACTCCCAACATACATCTCTATATACTTCTTTGAGTGGTCTGAAGTCTCTGTATTGCTCTTCTATTAAGTGTCCAAGTCTCAGATCCATAAGTAAGAACTGGTAAAACACATTTGTTAAAAATCTTTTTTTCCAAACCATAGACATATTTTCTTTTAGTATTAAGTTATTTCTACCAAAAGCACTTCAACCAAGTTTAATTCTATGATTAATTTACTCCATTATGTTTCCATCTGTATTAATAATCTGACCAAGGTATTTGTAACTGCTAACTTCTTCTAATTAATCATATTCAATCTTTATTTTCATATTTTGAGCAAATCGATTAAACACTATTTTAGTCTTTTTAACATTTATATTTAGTCCTACTTTCCTACTTTCATCTGATAACTCCTGCAACATTTCCTGCAGTTCTGAAGCATTATTTTCAAAAACAACTACATCATTTACAAAATCTAAATGACTTAAATAATCTCCATTTACTTTCACTCCTTTAGTTTTTCATTTTAATTCACAAAATACTTTTTGCAGCACTACTGTAAAAAGTTTTAGAGATATGAAGTCACTTTGTCTTACACCTTTCTCAATGTTGACTTTCCCAGTATCATTATGTAATCTAATTGTTGCTGTTGCATTTTTATAAATATTCTTTAAAATATGACAATATCCTGGATCTGTACCTTGATGATCCAATGCTTTAATCACTGAAGAAATGTTTATAGAACCAAATGCCTTTTCATAATCTACAAATCCAAAACATAATGACAACTCATATTCATTTGTCCTTTCTAAAACTTCTCTCAATACCTGGATATGATCTACTGTACTAAAACCACTTTTAAATCCAGTTTGTTCTCTTGGTTGGTGGAAATCTAATGTTCTCTGTAGTCGAGTTGTAATTATCTTGGTAAAAATTTTATATAAAATTGATAAAAGGTTGATAGGTCTGTAATTTCTAATATCTTCTTTATCATATTTTTAAAATATTAATATTATTACTGCATTTTTCCGATCATCTGGTACATCTTTATCATTTAGACATTTGGTATATAACTTTGCTAAAATCTTTTCTATTTCTTCACCTGCTTCTTTTAATACATCATTTATAATTCCATCATTACCTGGAGCCTTTCCTTTCTTCATACATTTAATTGCATGTCTCACTTCTTCATTTAAAATTCTGGGCAATTCGGAAGATGTATTAGATATAGGATGTACTTGTTCTTTATTACTATATAATTCTTGATAAAAATATCCTACCAATTTCATGATGTCATCTCTCTTTTTAATAATAATTCCATCTTTTTTTCTTATTGCAGATATAAATTTCCTACCAATACCAAAATGTTGTTTAACATTCTTGAGACTTTTATTTTCTTCTACAGCTTTCCTTGCTAATTCACATTTACACTTTATTATATCATTTTCAACTCTTTTCTGCACCATATATATATATATATATATATATATATATATGCAGATACAGAATCATATCATACATATATATATATATATATATATATATATATATATTATGATTCGATGTCTGTATTTTTAAATCAATATACATAATTACATAACTGAATATTTGTAAATACAATAACTTAATAATTAAAAAATATTTCATCCACTTAGGAGCACTTTCAATTATCCCAGTAATCTGTCAACTAAAGCTTTGAAATGCTAACTTTCCCACAATTCCATGATCTTAATGTTTGCTGCTTGTCCGTTAATCAAGTCATGTTTATATTTGTATATTAGCATAGCTTCCTTTATTTTTCTTTTATTGTTATTTTTTTCAAATTGCAATATTTTTACACTGTTAAAATTGAAGTCAAAACCATAAATACATGATTTATTATGGTTGTAAAAAACAGATGCTGAAATATTATTATCTACTATGCAATTTTGTTTCGATTTCTAAACACGTTTTAATAATAGCAAGTGTTCTTTAGTTCTTTTTTCTAATGTACATCTAGATTCACCTATATATCCATTGCCACACCTACATATCCATGTATAAATGACACAATTTTTATTTATACATGAGGTTTTATCTTTAGAGTTATTTATTAATTTGTTTAATGTAGGAGGTGTGTAAAATGCAACGTCACATATATCTTTATAAATTTTCTTTATAAACTTTACTTGATAATTTGAAATATATGGGATTGATATCCATATTTTTTTATTAGCAGGAGAATCAATATTATTATTAAAATTTTTATATTTTGTATTAAAATCTCTAATAACATTATGTATTTACAAATATTCAGTTTTATATATATATATTAGTAAAAATAAGACACATGCTACATGATCTATATCGCTTACATTACCAATATATAATATATAAAGAGCCTGCTAATAGCTCTAAACAAGCTTATATATATATATATATATATATATATATATATATATGCATACAAAATATTTCAAAAAAATATAACAGAACATTGAATGTTTTAATAGTCTATGAAAAATATATAACCTTTAATCAATAAACATTAATACTATTTAGGCTTGTCTTAATGCAGTGATAGGAAAATGGAATCATAGCTTAAGCTCTGTCATTTTCACTGTCTGTACTTATAAAATTGCTTATTTTGCTCAGCGTAATTTAGTGTAATAATAATGTGATGGACTGTATAATTCAAAGTCTATGGATCATGGTTCCTGCTTTGTCATGTTTGGTGATACGAACTCCCAAGAAATAAACTACATCATTTTATTTCTATTTAACAAACAACTCTTGTAAAATATTAATATTAAATTGTGCACATTTCTTGATTATATAATAGTGATCTGTGATAATATATGAAAATTAAAAACTCTGCCTTGTTTTATTAACGTAAAATCTGACTTTATGCAGACAGCTTGTGCTTGGCACAATAGAATGTTTTGTAATCAAAATTATATCAAGAATACATTTCAAAATATTCACTAAGTATTCTTGCCATTGTGTGCTTTTGTTGTAAAGTCAATATTCAGATTTCTTCCTAAATTATATCAATAGTACTTGATCATAGTCAGACATTATGTTTGTAGTTGTCAGAACTAACTCCTAATTTGCTTTGTTTTTAGAGTATTTATGTAATCTTGGCTATCTTTCCTAAAATTGTCAACTTTAAATAAGTCTGTACTCCTGCTTTTTTATTTTTATTTTAATCTTTTCCAGACTGTGTTTTTTTGTCTTAGCTTTTATCATCGAAAACTGGGGATATAAAGCTAAAATTCATATAATAATTTATAAATATAAATTTATTTAAATGCACATTCATTACGTAAATAATATTCATTAAGGCTGTAGCCTCAATCACATGCGTATAAAATGCGATAGTAGGGACCTTTACAGGTCTTTAAACCACAAACTTACTCTTTTCTTCCAAGAGTAAGATTGTGGTTTAAAGACCTGTAGAGGTCCCTACTATCGCATTTTATACGCATGTGAGTGAAAGAAAAGTGTAAGCTTGTGGTTTAAAGACCTGTAGAGGTCCCTACTATTGCATTTTATACGCATGTGATTGAGGCTACATCCTTAATGAATATTATATAATAATTTATCTAGAGTCTACATTTTATTACTTTATACAATTCAAATTGCTAGTATTCTGAAATTTGAAATAGTCTTGGAATTTTGAACCCAAGTTATGTTGCTTCCATAGTTATATAGGTCTGATATGGTCAGTTTTTATGTATTTTAGGGAAGATATTTTTATAGCAGCTATATAGACCTTTTTAAATCTTTGGCTTAGAAGATTAATGTCAACTAAGTATTAATGGCTTTTTTATATGATTATTTATACATTGTCAAGAGATATATTCTTCATCCTATTCTGAATATAAGGATTTTATCAATCAGGTGTTTATTAAATACTCAAACTCACATACATGGCTCTAGATTAAAATAAAGTATATTGCCCTTAAAAGCTAATGAATAATCATATGAGAAAGTCATGTGAAATTGTTATTTATAATAATCTATTTATTCCTAAGATAGATTTGTACATTACGATTGGGTTGGTATGTTTTGTAAGTCATAATGTAATGCACCGTATTCCCAGGAGATAATATATTTTAAAATTCTCAATAAGTTTCTATGGAGAAAAGAATAACTTTATTTTTTTGCTAAAAATTGTTGATGATGAATCTATTTTTATTTTTTTTTTTGCTTTTTAAGTTTTTCTCCTAATACAAAATTATATGGAATGTGATTTCTAGAATTGATAAGCTTTGTATATTTTACATTTATTTATTTGGATTTTACCCAAAATATATGATTTTTTTTAAAATTTCATATATGTATACATATATTAGAAACCACCCATTGTTTTATATATATTTTGCAAATAAATTATTATACAATCCAAACCCATCTATCTACCTTGAAACATTTTGTGGAAGAACTATCATCATGTTATATCATGTAGATCATCAGATTTTCTATTAAATGGATGGCTGAAGAGTTGTGGGTTGGAGTAGTTTGAAGCCTGTCCATTAAAATATGAAGATTGGCTATCTTAACCTCTTTTTTCCTGATTATTTTATTGGCCAAGTGAGGTAAAAGTCTTAACTTTTAATTGGTCAATTCACAAACTCAAGCGTCAATTCATAAACACAAGCATCAAAATATATTCATCTTTTAATATTATATTCACTTTAGTTTCATTTGTAAAAAGTATATTAATAATTTGTCAGGTTATGAAAGTGAACAAAAGTTTTTTCAAAAATAAATTTTTATTTATAATTATAAAAATATTCGATAGTGGCAAATCTAAAACGAATGTTACTCACCAACCAAAAAGTTTTGCTGATGTCAGTGATTTCTTTCCCAATTTTACATTGTGGAAAAGTAAATAATTTTTGCTAAAGTCTTAACTATTTTTCTAAAATAATTTTATTTTTAGCATATTTTATCAAAATAATTTATAATTTGTCAAAAAATACTTTTAAAATGGTCTAAAACATTCGTTTATCATTTTTGAAATGAAAGAAAAGAAATCGTAACTCTTTAGTTATTGACAATCCATTTTCTTTGTTGTCAAAATTTAAAAGCCAATCAGAATCAAGAAAGGACAACCATCTTTCTTTGTTAGACCTGCAATATCAGTTTTATTGATTTTTCACTTGTAAAATAATTCAAGAGAGGGCAGCATCTTATGGAACATTTTTAACTTTTAAAAATAATGCAAAATCTTAACAGTAGCGTTAAAAATGATGGAATTAGAGTGACTTAAAGCCGACGTAAAACTGTCACATTTTAAACCATAACTAGCAAACAATATAAAGCTGAGCCCTGATTGTATATATATATATATGGAGATAGTAATCTGGACCAACTGATGATTGCTGGTTTAGCATGAAATATGCATATTGGTGATTATTTATCTTTTCAACATGTGTATTATCAGGTAGGTCAGCAATATGAGATGTCATGGAGAGTTGAGGGTCATGTGAAAGTCTGAGTTCAAATCTCTTATATATGTGCATCTGTGTGTAAACCTGTACAGTGTATTAATTTACATAAATAGATTAATATAATATTGATTAAGATAATATTCAAGCAGACATACTTATATGTGATATAGAAAAAATCAATTTAATATTATCAAAAAATAATAAAAAAAATAATATTTTTTTTAAAACCTGCATTCAGTTACATATTCTTATATATATATATATACGAATAAAGCATAATAATAGATATATATATATATTCTTATATATATATTCTATATGAATAAAGCATGATAAACAGAGGAGCCAAAATTTAAAAAAAAAAAAAAATTATAAACAACAATTTTCCAAGCGTTTTGTGGTACTATATACCAGAATCATGGCAACATACTGGAACTGGATGGTTAATATTCCAGTGCATGCTCAGTAGAATACTAGTGATACACTGATTGATAACATTTTTTGACTTCACAATAAACCAATCTTTTTTCGAAGTCTAAAAACATTATCAATCAGTGTAACACTAGTGTTCCACTAAGCATGCACTGGAATATTAACCAATCAGTTCCAATATGTCACCATGATTCTAGTATACAGTACCGAAAGCACTTGGTAAATTGTTGTTTATAATTAATGTTTTTTGAATTTTGGCTGCTCTGTTTGTCACGCTTTATTCATGTATAATAATTTTCATTATCTGACAGAGTTTTTATATTATTTATTTAAAAAAATAAAAGTAAATACACTTAAAAAAGAAAAATGTAACTCAAAAGACAAATTTTATATTGAAGTCATACTCATTAGTTGATCCAGTCTTAATTTCTTATTTTCATCATTTGTTTAATAATAGTCACTATGATCACTTGGATATATAATTGCAAATTTTTTGCACTTATCACTACTTCAGATAAAAACATTAACGATTATTATTAATCATTTATTAAATTAGAGATTATTTTTTATCCAGATGATTAGTATCAAAGTTGTGAGAACAGGAAGATGACAGTTGTAAATCAATGTGTAATAATTTAGTATTGGCAGATACTGAGCAAATGAAGAAAACACATATATAAAAAGGACTCAATAAGAGATGAAAGCCAGGTTGATAATTAAATAATTGCAAATATTATTAGTTGTTTGTTTCAATTTGATTTAGATTAATTATTATATTCAGTATATATCAATAACAACACTGTGGACAAATAATTATTGTTATATTGGATATTTGACCATTATATATATATATATATATATATATATATATATATATATATATATATATATATATATATATATATATATAAATGTATATATATATATATATGACATTTGGATCAACTGATGAATGCTTAGTTCAAGATACAATGTATATCTTGAGGGTCAATTATTTTTTTAGGTGTATTTATTTATATGTTTTAATGTGTGTGGTGGGGTGGTGGTTTAAACTATATCTTTAATAGATATTACAGATGAGAAAAGGGAGATGCAGTTAAGTTATTACATGTGTTTATTTTACCAATCTTGTACTGTTCAAGTTTATATGAAAAGGTAAAATAAAACTAATAAGAAATTCTTAAATGCACTGAGCCAACTTTTTGCAGATTACTGCCAAAATAATAGTGCTGACTAGAACTGGGGTCATTATAAATAATTTGGCAATATTATATAATTGTATGAAAAGGGTATATACTATTAAGAATTATATATGTTTATATATAGTTAATAAAACAGATATATTAAATATTAACTCGGTTTCAAAATTTACATCATTAATAGTAGTCATTAATATATTCATTTGAAATGATTAGTATCCAAGTTGTAGATGCTGAAATTTTGACATTCCTGAATCAAATTGTAACAAAAATATTTTTCCAAGATGACACAGTAAGTAAACTAAAATCATTTTTTTGACAATGTTATAAAGTATTACCAATAAGAAATCCTCTGCAGTTTAGTTTAACTGTAAAGTGATCAACTCAGGTCTCAAAAGATTTTGATTCAGAATTCAATCTGTCACTTCTGAGCTCAAAATTTTATACATTTACCCCCACCAAATTAATATTTTTTTTGATTATTTATTTATTTTTCTATTAGGAAATCTATCAAGGAAGACATAGACAATTGTAGAAACTGGTATTTAGCCTCTCAAAATGTTATCAAACAAGAATTTCCACAATTAAATCCATCAGAAATTCTGAATTTTTTTTCAAGATTATAAACAATCATGGTTTTTAAGTTATTATTTGATATTATGTTTAAAAAAAGTTATATTGTGTATATTTAGAGAGATTATCAATGATTGCCAGCATGATATTTGAACTGGTGAAGTTTTAGATTCACAATCTGAATTTAAGATTATGTTCTAATCAACTAGACTGTTTATCCAAGCACTTAGTGAAAAGTTTTAAATATTTATCTAGATTTCTACTTAATGTTCACTTTCATAGAATAACCTAGTTGGTTAGAGGGCTACATTAAATTTAAAATTTATAAACCTAAAGATCATCTCCAAAGCTAGCTGTTAAATGTTTGATCAGAAATACCTTAAGAGAGAGAAAAAACACCACTTAAAACGTTGTGTTTTATACTAGTGCTGTTATCACTAATAAACGGTGAAAATAGTCCAGCATATTTTTATAAGCATAATGTTATCATCACAGTCTTTTAGATAAAAAAAAAACAGAAAATGGTTAACTAAGTTGGCTATTGGCCAACTATATAAAATATCAGAAACCTAATTGCTATCTATAACCGTTTACGAATTTAATTTAGTCAACGTTTGATTATAATTTGTGAACAGGAAAAGCCTTGCATTTCATCTATTCCACGTAACTTTATGTACATTAATGTATTTATAATTTTTTTTTTGTTAAATTCTTTTAAGAAAAAAAATATTTTGCTGAAAAATTAAATAATTTAATTATACAATGTAATTTAAATTAAAATTATGAGAAACATTTTTATAAATTATGTGTAGAATAAATAGTTTTCTATAAAAAGCAATAAATCGCAAAGAAAGTGACATATTATGGTAATATTACATATTAATCTTCGATAAACTTCATAATAATTCTTTAAATAGGATTCATAATTTTTCATGAAAAATCAAAATAGTTTTATAACTGATTATTCTTTTTAATAATTGCATTTTAAATAAGCAATTTATATTTCTTAACAGGCAAAAATCTGATTTATAGAATCTAGAAAGCATTTAAAATTTCAATAAACCTACTAAAACAACAACAAAAAAAGTTACTTAACAATACTATTCAAATTTAATATTCAAATATTTTTTCTAAATAAATCATATTAAATTAGGCAATTTTAGCATTATCTTAAAGTAAGGATCAAATATTTTATATATTATGCTTTATTGTAGAATAAAAGTTAAAAAAAAAAGATTTACTTTATCGTTGTTTACTTACATATCTAATGAAAACGGGGGAAGGGGGCTAAATAAGTTTTGAATTTTCTTTACATATTCTGTATGTGTGTATATATATATATAACAATTTTTATATTGATTGAGGTTAAGATCAGAGAATGGAATATTTTAAAAGTATAGTGTTAGTAGCTTTGAAAAACATTAGATGGTCAAATGCTAAGAATATGAAATGATATTCAAGACTAAAATGAAACAAAAAAAAAGAATTATCCTTAAGTTATTGAATAAGTAAATCTATTTCTCTTATTGTGGTTCTGCCATCTAGTGTAAGTTTGGATAACTAATAGATGGCAGTTGGCAAGGTATAATATATTCCTATATAGTATTGTCTATATACCATCTATTGTTTATTTAAGTTTACATTAGGTAATAGAATTAAAATAAAAAAATAGATTTTCTAGTTGAAAGTAATGTATAAGCTCAGTAATCAAACATAAACTTTTTTATTCATTTACTTCAGTTTAGAATTTATATAGAAGCATTTAACTATAGAGAAATAAATATATAAAAACTCTTTTTTCAAAATCATGCATTTATTTTGTATAAATCAGAATTTTTACAAGCTTTATCCAACTTTTTTATTATATTCTATAGACATTACTAATAATTATATTTCATTAACCCCTTTATTGTAAACCTGCTATTGGAACTGAAAATAATTGTAAATTACTTTAATGACTGGAATATATTTCAATCACTTGAAAGTATTAACTTTAATTTAAAAAAAAAAATTTGAGAGATTTTAAGCATTACTACTAATAATATTTTAATTCTAATTAAAATACCTAAATGTCAATAGCTATTGGTGATCCAAGAAAGACAATAAAGTAAGAGTAGTTATTCTTTGCATAAGGAAAACATTTTATTGCAATTATACAATTTAATGTTTTTATAGACAATATAAAAGCAGAAAAATATATTTTCTTTATTATGTTTATTATTTAATATCAAGATTTTGTAAAATTATTAATATTTGTTTCTTAGTAAGTACATTATCTTTATCTAAAATTCCTTTGAATGTTTTAGCTTTTTGCAATAAATTTAGTCAATCAAAAATTTACTGATGTCACACAGATAATACCTACTGACATTAGTAATATTGGAATATCTTCATTATTATGTTTTAATGAAATTGGTGATAAATGTAAATTTTTTTTGAATAATCATTTTTTACAAAATTTATTTTTTTTAGACTGAAGCTGAAATCACATCATTTATGCTTATTTTCCTTTTTTTATATTTTTTATTTGCAATGATGATATTTTGTTTTTTTTTTGGAATTAATTTTATTTGTTAAATTTATGTTTTTAATAAAATTTGTAAAAACATAAAGATAAAATAAAAATTAATAAATGTTTAGGGAAATATCAAAAATATTTAAAAGGCTATGTTTTTTTCAAATATTTTACAATATATAATTTTCATAATAAAAATAGAATAAGACTAAACCATTAGATAATATGTGTAAAATTATATAATTCATATAAAATAAATACAAATTTTTAAAAAGTGTGAAAAAATTGTTTCTACAAAATTTTTATTTTTGAAAACATCATTTTGTAAATAAGAAGCTGAATAAACAATTTTTATTAATTTCTTAAAATTAAAAATGAGTCAATAATATATATTTTTTATCTTGACCTCTACCTTTATTATAAGCTGCACTGTTTTTAGAGCACCAGTATTTTGCTACATACTTAAACATTATTTAATGTAAATCATAATTATTACATGTTGCTCTCATTTTTCTAAAAATAATGATTTCTATAAATTATTGGAAATTATTTTTCAAAGTTTTTGAATTATATTGTTGGGAAAATACATAACTCTATACTGAATGAATTCAATTAGAAATATTCTACTTCAAAAATATATTAAATCAGAATAAAATATATATATAACATTAAAAGTCTAAAAAAGTCAGAAGGTCAGTTGCTCTGAAAGTCAAATAATGGTTGTAAAAAGGTGAATCAAAAATAAATAAATACTGTTTTCCCAAACTTAAATTTCTATTTTGGAAAACATATTTAAAAACTAAAAACATTGAGAAGTTTTGAGTTTCTTTCATTAAAACTCTTAAAATTATATCATCTTTCTAAAACTTCTATTAAAAGCTAGTTATTTTCTAATACTCAGAGGAAGAACAAATATTCTAATTTATTTACTTAAAAAAAGATAATAATCAATCAATATTTGCAGAAACTTAAGAAAAAATACAAATGATTTAGCAGAAATAAGTCTCTAATTACAGGCGTTACACTAAGCAAATAAAAAAAAAAAGTTATATATATTGGGATGTTGTTTGTTTTTATAACTTTGAAAAGTTATTTAATTTAAAAATTAGATAAATATTTTCCTATATTAAAAGTAGATATGGAATGTAACTTATTGCAAAAAAACCCATGAAAAATGACATTGTGCCAATTCGCGACACATTAGCAGAATGATATTAGTTAGTTAACATTTTAATTATGCTAACAAACTTCTTTTTGTAATGATATTAAAAATATTATACCGATATAAAAATTGTTTGTTTTAAAATTGTTATATGCAATTTTAATGTTAGAATTCAAAAATAATTTAGAGATGAAAGTAATATGAATAAATTTAGTTATGAATATAAAATTAAATAAAAGATATTGCTGTGTGAAATTTGCAAGAAAAAAACGGTTATATTATGAATTCCTTTCTTAAGAAATATTCAAAGCAAAATGTATACAAACTACTTGAAATAAAAGTACATTAGAATTTAATTATATTTTGACTAATAGAAAATATGCACTTCAAAAAATGACACATAAGTAGTGCAATTCGAATACCGAGTGATAAGATGCATAATAGTGCACACACGCTAATAAAATTAAACCAGAATTTGTAATTTTTAAAAAAATTATAACATATTGAAAGTTTTTCTAAAGATCGAATAAGATTAATACGACAAATGATATTTAAGCAAATGTCTATTACAAAAAACAAAAACAAAAACAATTTGTCTAGTAAATTTTTAACTGTAAGCAACATTTCATGAATAAAAAAATAAATACAAATACATTTAAAGGTGACTAATTTAGACAAATTGTATCAAATAAAACTCTCAAGAATATAAAACAGCAAGAATTGTTTCTTCAATAAAAACAAAAGTTCATCTAATTACTAAAAATAGAAAAAAACATAAAAAAATATGGAGGATTCTATAAAGAACTATAAAAAACTAACACACACAAGAAAGGGTAGCTTATATAATTACAACATGAGAATTCCAAATGCATTAAATGAAGATGCTAAGACATGCAGTTTAATAAAGTGAAGTATGAACAACTTTAGTATGCATATTTTAATAAAAAGATATGAAAAAAGTAGAAAAAAAATGTTGTAAAACCTGTACCCAAAACGTTTAAATGATACAAAATATTCTAGGGGATTGAGAATGGTATTGATAATTTAAAGAGGTCCAAAGGAAGATATTAAAATTGTTATACATATCAATCTTACTTTTATATAAGATCTTTACCAAGAACATTACAAACTTGTCTAGTATAGCCTTCAATCAACTATTCTCCCTCTCTACCAAAAATATCAAGATTGATTTATAAGTGATTATAACACAATGCATTTATATTCAAATATTAAAAAAGAACTTATCGAAATAACCAATGAATAAACCTTTTTATTTTGATTTAGAATATAAATTATGGAATGAGATTTGATCCCATAAAAGACATTTCCAGCATTTAGAACTTTGGAACATCAAGATAGATCCAGTAAATATCAGTGATTATATTACCTGACATTAAGAAGATTAATATTAGTATGACAGAGTGATCACATTTTTTCAAAACTTTTTACAGCAATACAAAAGTCTTTTATGAATTAAAATTAAAAGCTAAAAAAATAAAAACAGAGATTGCTTGTCACCCAGATTTTGCAGTTATTATTATTTAAGCAAATAATATTTCAAACTTTGCAAAAGTTTGAATGAAAAAATAAGTGTTACATAGCTTTGTCTCTATGAATTAATAATAACTAGTACAAATAGATTTTGGTAAAACAATTTTAATATATTATAGATCCAAACACTAACATTATATATGTATTTATAAAAAAGTATTTTATTTATTTGTAGAGGGCTTATCTGTATAGATATTCTAACCATGAGATATATTTACAAATAGTTTATAAAATAGTTCAAGTCCACCAAGTTTGTCTTAGATTCAACAGACATTACCTCTGTAGTTAATGGTTTATGTGTATTGTGATTATATTTGCAATAGTTATCCTGAATGTGGTGAAAAGACTCTTGTAACATTTTGAAAGATCAAATCCAATTATTTTATTGTTGAATCTGGATAAAAAAAGTTCTTTGGAGTCTTGTAAGAAATACATTTTTTATGCTATATTTCATTGATTATAGATTCTTTTTTTTTCTCATGCGTCATAGCATCAGCCGGGAAGCGAACCCGCAAACCAAATAAATTCTTGACTTTAAAAACATTTTCATTTATTTTTGATAAAATACATTGTAAACATGGTATGGTTACCATTGTTTTCAGCTAACATGTAAATTAAATCAAATTCTTCCAATACAAACTGACCCACTCTTTTTTTGTATATTTTCTTTCACCGTCCTTATTTACAGATTTTCATTTTCATAGTAGTGTTTCAGAATATGAGGATTAAGATGGTTATCAAATTTTAGAATGGATGAATTTAAATTTCAACCATTTACTTTACAGTTTCAAGAAAGATGGAATATTTCAGTCAAGCATAGAAACAACTGATGATTTGTGCTTTATGGCAATAAAAATGTATTATCTTTATCCACAGATCAACTGATATTAGATTATTTTCTTTATAGCCAACAAAACTAATTATTTTTAAAGTCACATACTTAGAAGTGAACATTGTTTATTTTGTTATGGAATTTAAGAAAAATTGATTATAGTTGATATATGGGACATCTTGAACAAAATATAAATAAAATCTTTCCAATAATTTTTTTTTGCAAGAATAGGTTTAGCAAACTCTTAATAACAGTTTGTAAAGAGTCCATTCCTAGAGGATATTGAAAGTAAATTTATTCCCGATTGGAAAAAAAAAGATATTTTGAATCCAATATTTTTGTTACCAAATTGCCAGAAATTGCTGAAGAACTGCTAATTCACTAACTGATATTAAAAATAGAAGTAAAGATGTGATATGGAAAAATAGAACTTCACAAGATTTTGTCAAAAAGGTACATCACTTTTAGTAAGCATGGTATTAATGAGATTTTCAATTTTATAATTGGATTTCTCAAATCAGCATTGATAGAAAGAAAATCATTATAGAATCCAACTTTCTGACAATGTTTTTCTTACTCAAATGAAATCAATAGATAACTAAACTTGAGTTTTCTTTGATTGTTTTATACCAAAAAAGCCAATGAAGCAGATGACATACTTACATTTTTTATATATAGGGTTTAAAGCCAAATTCTGGTTGCCAGTATTATTCATACAGAAACCATTGCAAAAATTTTGCATTTTAGCAAAACTAAAACAATGTCAAAATTAAATTAACCTAGCAATAAGAATAAAAATATATCATCATTATCACTGAAATAATTATATTAACCAAATTTTGTCTGTTGGGTGAGATTTATTTTAATATAGAGAAGGCTGTACCTAGATTAGAAATCAGCAATTAGGAACAACTTTTGTCTTTAATTACTTACATTTGGAAAAAAAAATCTTTAAAATATATAAAAAAACTGTTGTTATCTTTATTGGTATAACCTCAGCTAATATTTTTTTTTTTAAAAAGATCTTCTAAAAGTTGCTTTAAACTTTAAATATAGATAAACCATTAATATATTTGTCAAAATGTTGTCCAATAAAAAAATTAAGTGACAATATGGGATAGTTGGACTAGATACAACATTTTTTCCTAATGCTCTATTTCAGTGTTAGATTCTCGTAATTGTTTTAATATATTCATAATAAATTTTTGATACAGAATATAGGAAATTCATCTAGCTAAAGGGCATTGCTGTGGCTTCATAAAAGAGATAGTGTCCAGAAATAGAAATGCTTTTAAATAAAAATATGAATAAACTACATTTTTCTTTCAAAAAAATAAGTCTTATTCATACTTCAATGGACACAGAGTGTTCAGAGTTTCACCTAAGCAAAAGATAAAGCAGCTCATAATCTAAATATAACATTTTACATATATAGATTGAAATTTAATCTTACTCCATTGTTTGCAGAATTAATCTTGAATCTTAGTCTCACAATTTTTTTTTTTCAATTTATGTAAGATTTGAGCTCAATTTATCTTAAGCTGGTTAGTACTACATAGAATTGTGTTGCGAGTACTTTACAAAAAATCTTTTATGAAACTAGCATATTTTAACTATAACTTACATTTAACTTTTGAATATTCAATTAAATACTACTGTGAGAAATATTACTGACATATTCATATCTACTTCTTCGTAATGGTTGTATTATTTAACATAGTCTTCTATCAGATAGTAGAGAAAATTTTGCCCCTTCGAAAAGCTGTGAATTAAATTATATTTTCTATTAACTCAAATAATATTTTTGGGATTTAATAAAAATAATGTTTTTTTTTATATTGATGGTGACGTTGACCATGTTAAAAGACAATTGCTAAGAAAGTTGGGCAAGAAGAGGTGACTTACGAAGTTTATTTATCACGTGGCAATATGTAGAATAAAATTATAAATGCAGTAGAAAATACTTGAAGATTTAATATCTTTTCAATTAATCTCAAATATATAATTAATTAGAAATCACTTTTCCAACAGAATGTATAAACAAACGCGCACACTATATATAAATATATAAGATAAATAATCACAGAAAAAGTAATGTTTAATGTTATTTTACAGAACAATAGATAAAAAACAATAGTTATGAAACTTATCAATTGCTAGATGGGTATTTTTGAGGATTCCATTCTTATTTTATTACATTTTACTAAAAATATACATTTATTCATTTACTGAAGAAATATCGGCTAATTGTCTATATTAACTATTTGAAAAAAATCCTAATCAAATTTTATTTAGTTGACACTTAAATCCAGAACACACATATATACACAAATCTGTTAAAGATATCCTCCAATTATTAATATATAGGGTATTATGAGCACAGACTTTCACACAACCCACCACTCTCCAGTCTATCCAATAACACTGATATACTCAAGCACATATATGCTGAAAAAATAAATAATCACCAATATACGTATTTCATGCTAAACCAGCAATCATCAGTTGGTCCAGATTATCATCTCTCACACATATATACTATAAGTGCTCAGATATATGTTAAGATAGACAATCTTCATACTTTAATGGACAGACTTCAATCTACTACACCCTTCAACTCTTCAACCGTCCATCCAATTAAAAATCTGATGATGGAATGCTCGAAGGCCACCCTGAGGCCGAGATTCTTGTCACACCCATGTTGGCTGAAGGTCAATCTAAACCACACATGTACAGGACATAATCCATTAAATACATATGCAAGGATGGGCTCCAATTATTGTAAAACATAGTAAAAATCTTACATTAACTTATATGCCTAACTATTGATAAAATAAAATGAGACTTGTTTAGTCTGAAGTGATCAAAGACATAATATAAAAAAAACAATTTTAGAACTTTTATTTTAAATATAAAATTTTACTCTTACGGAAGTATGCAAAGTTAAAAAGCGATTCAAATTAAGAGTTGCAAGGTAGAATAACTAAGTATTCATTTGAATAATTTTGTAAATACTCAAAATCTTTGCTAATATGGAATATTAACTATATTTAATGTAAAGTATTATATAAATCTGTTAATAGTCTCACCACTATCGCATACCCCTAACAAAAAAAATCATAGCTATTCATCTTTCTAACTGTCAACCAATTAAAATAAGTCTAACTTCATCTGAGATCACTGAGAACTTATAGAAAAGAAGTTTAGATATTATTAACTACGAAAGTGAAATTTTATTCCATTGTAGATCTAAACGAAGTCTTATTCAAAAATAGCTCAATTATGATTACAATAGATTTACATAATATTGTATATTGCGTATTTCTAATATTATTAAAATAAATGTTATTGATTTTGTCTTGGAGATATTAAAGCTACTTGTAGTAAGGCTTTATTTAAATCTATAATGAATAACATTTCATTGTCGCAGTTAGCAATTTAACATAGTTCAAACATGATTTTTTACACTGTATATTTCTAATATCACATATTCTTAAAAGCTTTGTGCATTCAAAAGATTACTAAAATGAAGGCTTAGTTAGTCTGCCTTGAATCATGGGTAATAAAATTTTATTTACTTTTCAACAATGTCTCTTATATGTTCTTTGTGACCTGAAACCAAGTGAGACTCATTTTTTTTGATTAGACATATAAATTTCTGCTAGATTTTAATTATTATTTGTAAGAGACTGAAGAGATTTAATCTTTAATAAATTTGCATATTTCAAACTGTACATATTTAATGTATATAAATATGCAAATAATAAATACACACTCAAATTCCAAACTAAAAAAATTAAAATAATTTTCAAAAATCATTAGTATGTGTTTAGAGAAAAAAAAAGATGTCAGATTAATGATAAAGAATATTAAGTAGTTACACAGATCCAAATTTTTTATTTTGATATGTTGAAATTAGATTTTAGAGAAAATAAATTTTTTATTAACAATTGTTTAAAAGACCACGTGATGATTGAGCCATAAGTGGATGATTATAGCAACAGTTTCATTCACTTTTATTCTTCAGCGAATCAATCTAGAAACCTTTATTTTTTTAAAATCTCTCTATTGAGCTACTATAATATACCCAATGAATGGAATTTAAAAAAGTTGAAAAAGTGGCCTGAGAAACGTCTTATGAAACAATAAAAAAGTTCAATTTGATAAAAATAATACATACAGATTAAAATTAGTATTAATAAGCTTGAAGTCGTATTTCACCTAAATACATTTTATATCAAATTGTAGACGAGACGCCTTCCTTTCATATTTATGATCTTTTAAAAAACAACAACAATATTTTGTATATCTACAAAGTTATTACACATGGGAAAGAGAAAGGTAAATAACTGCATGTGTGCGTATGTTTAAAATTAAAAAATCAGATATATTAATCTTTAACTGAGATTTAAAGTTATATTATATCTGTACTAGAGATAATGTCTAGTTTAGAAAATTATTATTACTGTATTTATCTGAGGTGGATGGTGACAAAGTTGTGAGTGGAGTGAGTTTGACAATGGTAAATAAAAATATAATTTAAAATAGACCAGTATTTCGCTAATAATATTGAAATGGTCTTTACATTAGGATATTCTATTTTTATAGTATGACTAATGATTAGTATGAGGCAAATGAAAGCTTTTTTTTCAAAACTTATGTCTCAAAAATGTTGATTTGAATAAATTCTTACTGTAGAAATAAATAGGAGGATGAATAAGATCAAAATGTATTCTCCAGGACAGATAATATTTTTAAAAACCTATTCTTATTATCCAATTTAAATTAATCTAATTTTTGTTATTGTTTTATTTTCTTTTTTAAACAGAAATTTTTTATATTTTTTATATTTAAGTTATGATGCCAACTAACTACATTAGTAAAACAACCTATACCAGATTATATTTGACATTAGGATCTGTTGTAAAATTTGAATATTCAAATTTAGTCTATAAAAAATCTCCTTTAGTCAGTAATAGAAAGATAAATACAGTAACTAAAGCTTCTGGATCAAAACTCAAGACTTTTATTTTAGCATTTTAACACGTCATATCATCATTCGGGTTTCTTTTTTTTTCACCAGTAGTACTAATTGAAAAAGTTCTGTTTTCTGTGAATTAATCATTTTTAAATAGTTATGTTTGTTGAATATTTTCAATGTCAGCCTATTTCATGTAAGAATTATTTTTACATTTTCTATAACTAAAGAAGTTTTATTGTTACATTTTGATTTACAAGTGTCAAATTCACTTCTCGGACAACTTTGACATCAGGTAAATACAGTAACGATTATCGCTAATTATTCATTAAATACACACTGGAGAGCATTTGTCTTTTATTGCAGCTTTATTTATATGATTTTAAAATAATATATAAAAATGTGAAGGTTATTTAATATATTTATAAAGATATTACTCATGGGAAAGGGAAATGCTAGTAATTCCACAGTGCTGTGTGTTTAATTAGAAACAAATCAGATATATAAATCTTTAACTGAGATTTAAAGTTTATATCTGTACTAAAATAATCTCTAGTTTAATAAATGATTAGTGATAATCATTATTATATTTATCTGCAATGAATGGTGTCAAAGTTGTGGGTCAAGTGAAATTGACACTTGTAAATCAAAATGTAACAATTTACTAAATAATCTTTACATAATATATATGACTAGTGCCAACTGATGAGTGCTGGTTTAGCCTGAAATGCATATTAGGGGTCATTTATCTTTTATTGTATCTTTATGCATATGCTTTAAAGAATGTATAATAATGTGGAGGTTATATAATGTATTTATAAAAAAAAATTAATAACTGCCAAGCATCATGCTTGCCATTTTGTCATCAACTTCTTACATAAACACAACTTATTACATAAACACCAATGCTTTATAAATAAAATATTTTTTTTTTTTTGCTGCAAAGAGAATTTATTTATAAACTCAGTCTATTGTGTTTTAGTTATTAGTGCACTGAGGATCTTGCGCTTATAATTTTAGATTTATTTCTGAGTGAAGCTTAAAAAAGTTTTAAGTATAATTTTCCAAAGCAAATCACTTCACCTAGTCATTAGTATTTATTGATATTAAAAAAAAATTAAAATCTTATTTTCAATCTTACTTTACTTATCCACTCCCTCTTATACAACTGACACACATGTCCACCTACATATGAAAAAGATAAATGATCTCTAATATAGTATTTTCAGGCTAAACCAGCATTCATCAGTAGGTCCAAATCATTATTTATCACACACTCATATATATATATATATATGCTCATGCATAATCAGTGCTCACTTTACATTAAGATAGTAAATCTTCAAACTTTAATGAATAGGCTTCAATCTTCTCTACCCTCCCACTCTTCAGCCATCCACATCTTTGAAAATCTTATGATGGAATGCTTAAAGCCCTTGTTGATGCCAATATATGCCAATATTATTGTCGTACTCAAGTTGAATTTAAGTCACTCTGATCCCTTATGCATGGGACCTTAATATGTCCATTTAAAAATACAGAAAAAGGATGAATTGGAGAAGACAGGATGAATATGTAATATTTAATACAAGTATATTGTCTATATTGAACTTAATGCAATTAAAAGAGATTTGAACTCAGACATTTAAGTTTTCTATATATATATATATATATATATATATATATCCTCTTTTATATTATACATCAAAACTCATATATGGGTGAAGAGTCGGAGGCTGGAGAATATTGAAGCATGTCCATTAAAGTTTGAACATTTGCTATCTTAATATAAACTGAGCACTGATTGTATGTATGGGTGAGAGATAATAATACAGGAGATCATTTAACTTCTTCACACTTAGGTGGTCATGTGTGTTGCTTGTGTAAGATGAAGTGGATATATGTAAAGAACTTGAAAATCTGAGTTCAACTGCCTTCTAATTACATTAAGTTCAATATAGGCAATATAATTGTGTTTAAATATTACATATTCAACCTGTATTTTTCATCCATCTCCTGTGTATTTAAATGGACATGGTAAGGTTCTGCATGTGAGGAGTCAAAATGAATTAAAGATAACATGGATATGACCATAATATTGACAAAAACAAGGGTTTTGAGCATCCCATCATCAAATTTTCTATGATAATGATAATTACATTAAGTTCAGTATAGATAATATATTTTTATTTAAATATTATTTACTGGTATATGGATATCTAACATTAACATCTAAAAAATGAGAGTAAAAGCATAAAAACAGTTTTAGTAGATCAAATTGACATCACTGTAATGATAATAATAGAATTAGTTGCTTGGTAGATCAAGTGACATTGCGACCAAAGTAACAGGCTGAATGCAACTTTTTTCACTAAACTGAGATTTTTCATATTCTCTGGATATTATCTAAACAAAGTTTAAAAAAAACAACCATATATACAATTTGCAATATGATAGAGTTTCTTTGAACACTTATCCCATTGATATTATTACAACATATTAACAACATGACACATTAGGGATAAAATCTTTATTATTTTGCTTAATATTTTTGTAAAACTATTATCAACACTTGTAATGATTTGTTACAGTCCATTATAATCGCATATCTTAATTAGTATACAAGGTGAACTTTTAAGATAAGCGTGCCATTTACACAGAAAGATATTTAAAATTTATTCTAATTCTAAAGTTATAGAAACTTTTTAAAATAAAAAATAATATAGAAACGTTTAGTGGACATATCGATAATAAACATATTTTTTAAAAAGTATATATGACTGACTAAAATTCTCTCTGTCATATGAAAAAAAATAAAAAAATTACAAAGGCTTTTTTAACTTAAATCTTTTAAACAAAATGTAAAAAATATATACAAGAAAAAAAAAGTAAGTCAACTTTTTTTTCAGATGCAAAAACATATATAAAAAAACAAAGATGCAAATAAAGAAAAATAAATATTAAAACAAAAAACCTTGGATGAAATGAACAAGCAACAAATAAATATATATTTTCTCTCTTTTTCTAAAGCTTTTTTTTTTTTTTGTAAGGTTGTGTTTGTGATATTGTTCGCATACACTCAAGCATGCACGCATCGCTATTTAATAATATTAAGCAGTTCTACTTTTACTCTAATAATTTAAATTAAGTGGCAAATGTAAATTTGGTTTTATATTTAATATTTTATTTTCAAATCAAGATTATGTTCTCAGAATAATAATATTCATTGCAGACCAATATACCTTATGGCAGATATAAAATCTTTATAAAACATTTTTTTAAAAAAAAGCATGTAACAAAACAATACTTCTAACCATTTTTTTTCCTATTAAAACAATTTAGACAACATATATGCAAACCATATTGTATAAAGTTAAAGCTTGTTACCGGATGTTGAGAAATTTTTAAACTTCATTTAATCTTTTCAAATACAAACAATTGTTAGTAATAACACACATATAGACAACACAGCTTGTTTCTGGTCTGACCAGAGACAATATTAACATAGAAGCCAAAGTTACACTTTTAGATTCTTGAATACTGAATTTCAAGGCAATGCTCTAACCAATGGAGTTATTCTGCCAAAGGCAGCAATCAGTAGAAATTTCAAATACTTAGTTATGAGTGATTGGTTCAAATCATTCCAATTTTCCAATTTTTTTATTATGTTTTTTCTAACAGCAGAGTAAATAAAAGAGTTCCAAATACTATGTATTGCCACACTGGATTGATTTGGAAGATTATTTGCCATTGTCAAATGAGCAGCTTTTTGATTTATCTTCTTTGCATCTCTCTCTCTCTATCCTATAATTTTGCATTTTTCAAATTGAACATATGCTCATTAGCACATACATGATCTACTGTTGTAGCTACATCTGTTTTTTGTCTTCTAATTATTAGTTTGTATTCTTCCAATCACCAATCAACAGGGTGACTTGTTTCACCAATGTACTTCTTTTCACATTCATATGATATTTTATAAATGCATCATATGTTTTTCAGCATTTCAACTTTAGGCTTTGTAGAAGTTAGCATTTCTGCAATTGTGGTATTGCTTTGGAAAGATGTTCTAATGTTAGATTGATTGCATGTTTTTTAAAAATATCTCCACCATTCTTAGTATGTAGAGATATACTCCAGTATCAATAATTGATTTTTTTGGTGTCTCTTATTGTGGTTTACTAAAGATCTTTTTATGATAACTGATGGATTACTAATCTTCTTGAGAGTTTCTTCTATATAGAACTTTTAATTTTTTAAATCACTGGTTTCTGAACAAGCTTCCTTTACTCTGTTCCATAGTAATATATAATTCCAAATTTTGTATTTCTGGTATACTTACATTATTGCCAACGTGTGTTGGTTTGCTATAATTGTTTGTTTTTGTGTTGATTTCCTAAAAACTCTTATTTTTACTTTTCCTTGAGGGAGTATTCTCACAAGAACATCCAAAAATACCATTTTCTCTTCACTTGATTTCATTGTGAATTTAATCAGTGATATGGTATTGATGTGTATCCAGAATGACTATAACTATATTTTAGCATGCTGCCATACAACAAATATTTCATGAAATAGCAAAACTACAGTTTAGATTGAAATAAAATAATATTCATGGCTGTGGGTTCAAGTTCTTCTATTTACTAAGCAAGAGACAAAGTAATATGCCCATTATCATCCTTTGATTATGTTGGAAGAATTCTGAGTTATATTGAAAGTATTTTATTGTTATGCAGAAAGTTAATAATTCCATTATTCCACTATCAATAGATAAAGTTGTTCTGGTTGCAAACTATTATCATCATATAATCTTTTCCTTACAATAAACAATGCTTCATTACATTGTACATTTGTAGATAAACTTTTCATACCAAAGTTTACCAATATATTAAGTTTTTCAATTTAAATGTCCCTAATTAATTCTATAAAGTCCTTAGAATCCCTGATGAATGACTGTTTCCTGTATTCCAGATGACTAAGACTTTTGAGAAGAAATCTTTATAAAAATTTGACATAGGTTTTAATTGAACACTATCATTATGAATTTTAGATAGTCTTTAAATATAAGAAATTTTGCTGAAATATGATTTTTTTTTTCTGAATCAATGAAATACCTACAATCCTTCTGGACCATAATGCTTGTAACATTACTTTTGTACTTGGAATAATACTTTCCACTTTTTGTATTGGCCTGCTATGAGAACTTCTTGTATTTTATTATCATAATTGATTATATCCATAACAACCCTGTAGTGTTACCTTTGTCAGAAGGAAGCATAATTATAGATGTAACCTGTTTTAGAGATTTAATCACATTTCTCTCATCACATGGAATGTTTGATTTCTGTTTTTGATATCTCTCAAGTCTTCTTTTAACTCTCTAGCATAATTCTGCTGCATCTTCTAAAGTCAATTTTTGGGTGATTTCCTCAGAGGATGACATTATATCCAATAGTGGGACACAAGATAGTGTAATGATGAAATTGAACAGTTAATGTTTAGGGTTAAGATTTTTAGCTGACAAAGTTGATAGATTTTTGTTACTGCATGATTTTTGATTTGCCCATGTAGATTGACAACCTTTTCCCTCTGACATTCTTTTATTCTTGCATGTAATTTAGAATGAGATTTTTTCATTGCTTCACAAACTCTTGTGAAGTTTCCATCAGTAAGTTTATTTCTTAGAAAATATTACACCTTTTTAATAGAACACAAGATTTGATATTTATAAAACCTTTGTGCAGTTATTTTTTCTCTAAGTAGGGCCTCAATTCCTCTCTAAATAAGCTCAGATCTTTTGGAGTTAACAGGAAATTTTATTTGTAAACTCTTAGGAACAATTCCTTCAGATATACCTTCACATTGGAAAGTTAAATGATTTTCTATTTAAATTAGTTTTAGGCATAATTTTTTACCATGACTAAACTTCAACATAGCATTGGATATACATCAAGTATTTAGTATTTTCCTGAAAGTTAGTAATGGTGGTATATTATATGTGATAATATGATGGAGTATTTCCATCATCTATTATTAAATAGTGAGTGTCTAGTAAAATTTGAAATGTTATTTAAACTTTTCAAATACAAACAACTGTTTGTAATAACACACACATAGACAATACAGGTTATATTTCTTTCATCTCTACAACATATGTTAATAGATTAGAAAACATTTGAGTGATATTATTCTCCACTCTTCTTCAGGTGTTGCTGACCTGACCAATGAGAATATTAATATAAGTATTGAATATACATCTTTAGATTCTTGAATATTGAATTTTAAGGTGATGCTTTAATCGACTAAACTATTCTGTCAAATGAAATTTTGTATATTTATTTTATGATGGTTAGTTCAAATTCTCCTGATTCCTCCAATTTTTTGCATACTTTTTCGAAGACAAGTTTAATTAGAGATCTTCTGGCATTATGTATTGCCATATGAGATTGATTTATATATATATATATATATATATATATATATATATATATATATATATATATATATATATATATATATATATATATATATATATATATATATATATATATATATACACACCTTAACAATTATTTTAATAATCTATTACAATTTGAATGTTTAATGTTGTCACAATGAAGGAGTATGATTCTAATACATTGAAATTAGACTAAATTACTATAATAAATTTTTTGTGTGTATGTTTTGTCACAGTGTTCTTATATTACAAGCACACAACACACACATATATGAATTAAATCTGATGTAAATGTGTTTTGAGAAATTAGCACATTGTTAGGGAGAAAAAGCTCAAAAGTTGAATATTTTTGGATCGAGTTCCAACTTAGTAAATCATTAAAATTTCAGTTTAATCATCTTCTAAAATTAGTATAAATCACCTGCATTAAAGTTTACATACCTATTATTACATTCAAGCTTATGTGTAAATGAATGTCTTTAAATGAAGATTAGAAAGATAATTCGAACATATTGTTTTATCGAAAACCAAAAAGAAAGTAATATTTATTAAGATAATATAATAGTCAATGGTGAAAGTTTAAAGATTTTGTAACCTGATTTACATTCTAGCTTCAAAATGTTAAGTATCTTATTGTTAAAAATGAAAATCTCTTCATTCACCCATATAATGGACATTAAAATCTTAAAAAAACTCATATAAACCATTCAGAAGGCTGTTAAGAAGAAATACTTATGATTTTCAATTGAGAATATTTATGTTGAATTACAGTCTGAAATTGCTTTATCATCTACAATCAATATAATTTTATTCTCATGGTTAATTTGTCTAAACATGTTTCTTGTTCAAGTACTTGGAACATTATATAAAATGAAGCTCTTTTTGTTTAATTGATATTTTAACATACAAGTTTTGTGAGATTTTAACCTTGTTTCTACTTACAATTGGAAAGATCATCACCTTCAATAAATTACACCGTATATATATATGATCAATAGATGGCGTCTTTACCAAAACCGCCGAAACAAGTGTAAAATATTTTTACATAAACGCAAAAGGAGTCAGAATTAACTACCTCTTTCATTTTGCTCACCTCCAGATCAGCTGATTTCAAACTGGTTTGCTTTCGTCAGTGGAAGGATAGAGCTATAGAAACTAGGTCTAAAGACTGACTCTCAAGCGTTTATGCAAAACGTTTATATCAGTTTGCAAGCATGAATTTTTCAGACCGGTAAAGTCTTCAAACTCAGCCTAGCAAGCTAGATATCTATATGGGTCTGATCTCAGTTCAGTTTCACCACATAGTCAAAGTCTCTGCAATATATATCATTGCAAGAAAACTTTAAAGGTACATTTATGAAAAATAAAAACAAGTTAGTCACGTAACCTGCTATCACTTGTTTCGGCGGTTTTGGTAAAGACGCCATCTATTGATCATAAATAACAAGTGATAGCAGGTTATGTGACTAACTTGTTTTTATTTTTCATAAATGTACCTTTAAAGTTTTCTTGCAATGATATATATTGCAGAGACTTTGACTATGTGGTGAAACTGAACTGAGATCAGACCCATATAGATATCTAGCTTGCTAGGCTGAGTTTGAAGACTTTACCGGTCTGAAAAATTCACGCTTGCAAACTGATATAAACGTTTTGCATAAACGCTTGAGAGTCAGTCTTTAGACCTAGTTTCTATAGCTCTATCCTTCCACTGACGAAAGCAAACCAGCTTGAAATCATCTGATCTGGAGGTGAGCAAAATGAAAGAGGTAGTTAATTCTGACTCCTTTTGCGTTTATGTAAAAATATTTTACACTTGTTTCGGCGGTTTTGGTAAAGACGCCATCTATTGATCATAAATAACAAGTGATAGCAGGTTACGTGACTAACTTGTTTTTATTTTTCATATATATATATATATATATATATATATATAATTAGTTTCAAACCAGTAACCACCTAAACATTCACAGTAAATATAGCAACCAATATTTCTAACTGCTGTCAAGGCAACCTTCACACCTTTTAATAGCAAGAATGGAAATTTCACTATTGAATGAAACAAAAATCTTACATATTTTTTAAAGTGAAAAAATTCAGAAATTCCTACTTTACAAGTTCATATTGTGCTACCTATGCAATTATTATTGTCATATTATTATTCAATTATGTGATTATTTTCATGATAAATGACCACTGGTGGCTAAGGAAAATGCAATAGGTTATGCTTATTCATTCTTTTATCTCTGTATTTAAATTTAAAAATCAGGCATTTCTTATTTTTTCAGACATGTTATAGTTCTTATCTGAGACATTAGCATCATATGGGGTTTTTTGTAAGCAGAATGAATGGCTATGTGTATATTCAATATCTCATTTTATTTAATATTTACATCTAGAATAGATAAATTTAAATTGTAATTCCATTTTTTTTGGAAGTTGTAAATTGATCAACTACCAAGATAATTGACAACAAAAACAGAAAGTATTAAAACTTAGGTGGCGATTAGATTATGACATTTTAGTTAATTATCTTTAATTGTAGAACACGTTCAAGTGAAGAAGTACTGTTATTAAAACAGGCAAAACTCTCCATACAGTAGTGCCACTCAGTGCCAACCAGAGTAATCAATGAATGCCAGAAGGCTTGTGCATAAAATCCATATCTAGTGCCAAAGCTCCTCACTGACAAATGCCACAAGCCAGAAACTAGTATAAGGATATTGGATGAGTAGGCACTAGATAGGGATTTTATGCACAGCCTTCTGGCATCCATTGATTGCACAGGTTGGCACTGAGTGGCACTACTGTATGAAGAGTTTTGCCTGTTTTGATAACAGTAATGTGCTAGCCTAAGAAATAGTGATCATGTGATGTTTAATGGTTTAACACCATTCCTGCCTAATAGGATAGTGTTGTTAAAGATCCAAAGACGCCAAAATGTAGGGTACTGAATTGGGTTCAGATCCATATTACTGTATAAGCTATTGAGCTTCGATTAAAAATATTATTGTATTTTCAATTTTATTCTCATAGTTTTGTAGTTAAGTAGAGATAAAAGATGGCTGCTGGAAGGTTGTGTTAGATCCTAAGATCTAGGTGCAGTACTCTTAGATCCAAAGCTCCTCCCTGACAAAAGCCACAAGCCAGAAACTAATCTGGGGATATTGGATGAGGAGGCACTAGATAGGGATTTTATGCACAAGCCTTCTGGCATCCATTGATTACTCTGGTTGGCACTGAATGGCACTTCTGTATGGAGAGTTTTGCCTGTTTTGATAACAGTAATGTTCTAGCATAAGAAATAGTGATCATGTGATGAAGAAATAATGTATACATTAAAACGTTTAATATTAAATAGAAATTTTCTAAAAATATATGAAAGATTAGCAAGAACTATAGACATGTATTTTTCTATAGAAAATAAAAGATAAAAATAAGAACATAGGGATTATAGGCACATCAAATAGATTTGATAAAAATTATAATTCAAAATAATAGAAAATATCAAATATACATAAAATTCTTATATTAATAAAAGAAACAAAAGACTTTTAGTATTGATGTAAAAAGATTTTTGATCAGATAAACATTTTAATTCATTCATGAGTTGTTAATAAACTTCAAAAATAGATAGACAATGAAAACATTATGATTAAATATGGTTATAAAAAAAATCAAGAGATTTTATAGATGCATTTTATATTAAGACAAACTTTTAGAGAAAAATCCAAATGCAGAATAGTCGGATTATTAATTTAAAAAAAGTAGTAAACATTATTATATAAATTTAATACAAAAGTGACATTTTATTAGTGAGAAGTAAAATTAGAAAGACAAAAAACAATTAAATAAATAATAACACTCCTTTGAATTTATGTTAGAACTTACAAATCAATTTAAAATAATAGAGATTTGAATGTAAATCAGACAAATAAAGTCAACAAGAATATAATTATTATTTTATTTATAATTGATGTATACATAGTAAGCACAAACAAATGACAATATATTATATGATGGAAGAATAGATAATCGTTTTTTTGGCAAATAATATATAACAAATGACGAATTCAGTATATAGCTGACTTTCTTGTAAATCAATACAAGATTTGTATAAAATCTAGAATGTAATAATACATTTAAAAAAAATTTTTTGGGGAATTAAAATTTTTGTTTTTTATAAAACTTTTGGAAAAAAATATTTATAAAAATACAAAAAAAAATAAAAAAAAAGTAAAAAGAACAAAAAAAAAAAATATATGATATTGATTTGGTATTGGAAAAAATATTGTTTAGATAATAAAAAAAAAAAAAAAAAAAAAAAATTAAAATAAAATAAAAATATATAAAAAATTAAAATATAAAAAATATTAATCTTAAATTTGACATTTGAAATTTCATGTTTTCTAAATGAAGAGACAAGATGTGATAATAAGTACGTGAAAAATTGTAAATCTCCAAAGAGAAAAAAAAAGAGAAAAAAATTGTTATAGATGTTTTTAAAAAAGCAAATAACAAAATATAGAAATTGTTGACAAAGATATACATCAAAAGCAAAACGGTAAAGATATAGCAAATGCTTAGAAAAATGCAGTAGTAATACTAATTTTTCTTTAAAATGAAAATTAAGGGACTACAAATTACACACTTATCAATACTTTGTCAGTATTTTATTATAATTATTATAATTTATCTATATGGAATTTTAAATACAAACCAATTAAAAAACACAAATTGAATTTAAAAGTGGTTATAAGGCAGTTTATAACATTCTAATATTGAGAGAAGTTATATAAAAATCCAACGAATATGAAATGAAAGTGAGATGACATTTCTCTTTGAATTTATGGATATGAAGAAACATTAGATTCTATCAGCATTATTAAAATAATTATATTTTTCGAGTACCATTACTAGACCACAAAATATTGTCATATTCAGAAATGTATTTTTCAAAATGCGGTAGTAATTTAAAACTTATATGATGAAACTAAGAATATTAATAATTGACAAACTATTGAAGAATAATGATTCTACTTTTTCAAAAAAAATTGTAACAGATTTGGGGAAATATTATATAAATTAAAATGGAAAACTTAAACAAAATAGACAAAAATAAACGGGCATCAATTATGTCGTCTAGATTTCTTTGTCAATAATGTAATGTTTTTCATTAGTAGTGCTTCAAAGTTTCAGAAAACTAGTCAAGCGTTATTAGCCAGGGGGGGGGGACGTCATCGCAACCGCCTTGCAAGCAAGTAGTTGTTTGCAGACGGTTGTGGGTTCGCGTCCCGGCCGATGCTATGACATATGAGGAAAAAAAAAGTTTCAGAAAACTACAAAATCTATAAAATAAAAACATTTTATTGGGATAAATATTAAAGTTTAAAGCCTTTAACAAATTATATATATATATAGTAATTAGAAGTTAAGAATTATAAATATTTTGATCACATTATTAATATAGATGGAAAAATAATGGAAAAACCGATTCATAAATTTAAAATTGGGAAGAGTGTATTTGGTACAATGAGTAGTTAAAAAGATTTTTTTTTTTATAAATGCATTTTGTCAATTACATACTTATGAATATGAGGCATAGATGCAATAGTTTTCAGCAATATGAAAAAATATTAGAGAATGTAGAAATATATGAATATTTGTATACTGAGAATATCAAAAATGGCTTAGTGAACAAACAGGTATCATAGATATTTTTATAAAAATAAAGAAGTAGGATGTTTAAAGAAATGATAATAATTAAACAACTGAAATTTTATCCTAGATCCCAAAATTTTATAAAAACAATCTAGACCAAAAAATCACAACCGCAATTAATATATAGTAAAACAGCTTATTAACGTTTTGTGAAGAAAAGAAACTATGATTGTAAAATCTGGACTAAACTTATACCTCAAGCCTATATAATGTGCCTTCAATTATTAGTAGAATATTTTTATACAGCCTTTATACATCATAGTAATATAATGTTTGGCTGAAGATTAATAATGGTGGCATTTTTCTTGTAGATATATGATGGATTATTTTTATCTCATAATTGAATAATTAAATGTTAATAGAAAAAAACTAAGCATTATTTGTCTGTAATTACATTTAATTGATATTCATAATACACAAGTTAGATAGAATCCTAATTTTGACTGATATTTTTATTCATTTATTTTTCTGTAAGAACACTGACAGTATTATCACTTCAACATAACCTAAACTTACTTTTATATTGGGAAAACCAAATTTAAAATGATTTTTTGACCAATTAGGTTATTCTGTCAAATACAATAGTATGTATGAATTTAATATACTTTTATATATGAGGATCATTCTGAGTTCTTCATTTTTTTATTTAAAAGCAAGGTTCACGAGTAGTTTGCAAATTATATGAATCTGTATTTGAATTGATTTATGAGATTATTTGCTATTGTTATGCCAGTAACTTCATTTTTTCTCTCTTTTCAACATTCTAGCAGTTTCTCAATTGAACTTATATCGTTTAGTACGTGCATAATTTTTTACTTTAGACATATAGCTTTTTTATCTTTTATTATTGTTTTGAGTTGATGGCCTAGCGGTTAGCATAGCTGCCTTCCAAGCAGCTGACCTGGGTTCGCTTCCTGGTCAACGCATTTGACATATGAAAAAAAAAAAAAGATGGCGAGTTTTATCAGTGTATGTTCTTAAATTCAGTATTTACAAATGTAAAGATTAATTGTTCATTTTTTACACTAGTACTGCCAGCAATCAAACAAGCGACACTTTAGAAAAAAAGAATAATACTACCACTCTATCATATGGATTATTACAACATCAGAATGTATTCGAAAAAGTACAAATAAAGTGTGATTTTCTAAAAAAAAAAATATCAAGTCATCTAAATGATAGAAACAGTCCAATAATTAAATATATAATGATAACTTCTATAATATTTCAATACAGATACAGTTATAATTTGAATCCAGACTTGCAAGCTTCCTCCAGTCATCCAATCTATCTTATACAACTGATATACATGACCATATACACATGAAAAAAATAAATGATCTCCAATATAACCTATTTTGTATTAAACCAGCACCCATCACTTGGTCCATATATTCATCTCCCACACACATATATGATTAGTGCTTGGATTATATTAAGATAGCAAATCTTCATACTATAATGGGCAGGCTTAAATCTTCTCCATTGTCCAACTCTTCAGCCATCCATATCATTGAAAATCTGATGATGGCATGTTCAAAGCTCCTGTTTGCAAATTTTGTTGCCATACCCAAGTTGACTATAAGTCACTCTAATTACATGTAGCTTAAGTATATATATATATATATATATTGTATTTGTATTCAATATCACGCATTGAGCATGTATTCTGCCATTCCTCTTTTATGTACTTAAATAGTCTTAAGATCCTGCATGGATATGTCAAATATTTAGCAAACAAGAGATTTGAACATGCCATCATCAGATTTTCAATGACATGGATGACTGAGGGGTTGGAGAGTGGAGTATTTGCTATCTTAATATAATTCAAGCACTGATTATAAATATGTATAGGAAATGATAATCTAGACCATTGTTTCCCAAAGTGGGATATGCATACCTCCAAGAATATGTGAATAGCTTAGTGGGGGTATGTGCAGCACCAAACTTTGATTGTATATGGTGCAACAAGCAGTTTACTGGTTTTTATTACAAGCACATAAAAATAATAATAAAAAAAAACTTTTTTACTTATTAGTATGGTGTATGTGTAGTTTTGCATGCATAGCTGTGGTGGCAACAAGCACTTTGATTCTGCATATTCATCTGGTCTATGTCACAGATAACATGTTACATACAATACTCATTCACATACACATCGAACTGTTATGGTGCATGAATGCGTATTTTTAGCTTTCATACAATTTTGCTACAGGAAAGATTTGTTATGTTTTTTAGTTTGATTATTTTTACAAAATATAATTTTTATCCCTAACATTTAAGATTATGGATTACTGGTCAAAATTTGGAACTTCTAAACCAAATAATAGTAAAATTAACAAACAGAAAATAATGAAATTGTTGATGGTAAACCACTTACAATTTTGAAAGAAACCTGTTAAGAAAAAAAGCAAGGAAAACTCACAAGTATGATAAAGAATATTTTAAATTTAAATTCTCATGGACTGAGGATAAAAAAGAGTTTATTCCACATTGCATCATTTGTTTTGAAAATCTAACAAATGAAAGAATGAAACTATCCAAATTAAAGCATCATTTTGAGACAAACCACAATTAGTACAAAGACAAACCCATCAATTTTTTTAAAAACAAACTTAAAAATTTAAATCTGTCTCAAATAGTAATGCAGGATTTGACAAGAAGTGATAATCAAAAAATCCTAATAGCTTCATATCATGTGTCACTTTTAATTGCAAGATGTAGTGCAATGGAGATGATTGGTAAAACTTTAATCAAACTTGCAGCTATGATAATGGCAGAAGTAATGATAGGAGATAGAACTAAACAAATTTTTGACTGAGTTCCCCTCTCAAATAATTCAGTTCATCGATGATGAATCATTAATATGTCTAATAATATAAAACATATGTCATTGTCTGATATTTTTCAAAGTCATCATATGCATTACAAGTTGATGAATCCATTGATATTGAAAATTTTGCAAAAATTATGTCATTTGTTAGATATGAAAAGGATCAAGAAATTCATGATGAGTTTTTATTTTGCCAGCCTTTATCAGGTCATACAACAAGAGAAGATATTTTTTATGTTATTAATAAATTTATAAAAGAGAACAAAATTGATTGAAATAGATGTGTCAGAATAAGCACAGATGCAGCAAAAAGTGTGGTCGGAAGTAATGAAGGACTTGTTGCAAGAATTCAGAATGTTGCCTAAATGTCATATCCTCATATTGTTGCATATACAGAGAGGCTTTGGCAACACATAAGATACCCACTGATCTACAGAAAGTTCTAGATGAAAGCATGAAAATTATTAACTACATTAAAGGCCATCCTCTGAATGCATGACTTTTTTGCAAATGTATGAAGAAATAGGAAGTAGTCATACTCAGTTTCTTTTTCAAATTAATGTTCATTGGCTATCTCGAGGTAAAATTTTAAACCACTTATTTGAACTTAGACATAAAGTTCAGAATTTTTTTAATGATAGACTTGAGCTAAGAAACTGTTTATATGACTGGCAATGGCTTTGTAAATTAGCATACTTAGCAGATATATTCTCTGTTTTAAGTTATCTCAACTTATCATTGCAAGAAAAATAAATTTCATTGTTTCACATTCAAGATAAAGTGAATGTTACTATGGCAAAACTAAATTTATGGCAGAAGAGAGTTGACAATGGAGAAGTGGACTTGCTTCCTTCTCTTTTTAAATTTATAACAAATTTGAATATTAAAATAGATGCTGATACTATGAAATATATAATACAGTACTTAGAGAGTTTACAAGTGGGGTTGAAAAACTATGTTCCTGATTTAAATAAAAATATTGAATGGATAAGATTTCCATTTAACATTAATACAGCATCCATGCCAGAAGGTTTATCACACACAGAAGAAGAGCAATTGTTGGAATTAGTTTCAGACAAATTCTTAAAAAATAAACACAAGGAGCGTACTTTAACATCATTCTGGTTGCAAATGCAACATGCGTATCCGGGTTTAATGCAAAAAGTCTTGAAATACAGTTTACTGTTTCCAACTTCATATCTATGTGAGGTTGCTTTTTCAGCATTTGTAGACATTAAGTCAAAAAAAGGAACATGCTTTAGGATGTAGAACCCCATCTTCGATCAAAATTAATATCCAGAGAATCAAATTATGATAATCTGTCATCTCAACATAAACAATTTCATTCTTCTCATTAATCTTAACAAATTTTATTTGTAGTATAACTTTTATTTATATTTTATTATGAATATTTTTATTTATTTATTACTTTTATACACTAATATATATATATATATATATATATATATATATATTAGTGTATAAAAGTAATAAATATATATATATATATTAAAGTATATGCAATTTTTTGATGAGGGGTACTTAACATTATGAAAATTATTAAAAAGGTATACAGGTGTTGAAAGTTTGGGAAACACTGACCTAGACCAATTGATGAGTTCTGGTTATTTTTTTCACATGTATATGGTCCATGTGTATTTGTTGTAAAAGATAGATTGGATGACTGAAAGGAGCTAGAAATTCAGGATTCAAACCCACATAATTAATGTTAACTTCTATCCAGCATGTGTTGTTTAGTTCAATTTAATGGACATAAACGTTGAAATTTCCATGATGAATGTACAGAGGGATAAAGTAAAAACCTTTTTTGTCAAATAAATAAAAATGGTGTGCTCAATCTGCTACTTGACTTCTCAGTCATGTAATATTCTGAGCTATTAACGATATAATTAATTATTTACTTATTTTTCTATACACATACGTTGTAAATATAAATTTATTTAATATTTACTAAGGCTGTAACCTCAAGAATATGCATGTAAAAATCTTAACCATAAGTTTACATTTTGGAAGAAACATATGCGCATAGAAATGTGATAGTAGGGACCTCTACAGGTCTTAACCACAAGCTTATGTTTTGGAAGAAACACAACTTGTGGTTAAGACCTGTAGAGGTCCCTACTATCGCATTTTACGCACATTCTTGAGGTTACAGCCTTAGTAAATATACACATATGTGGAATACATATTGTTTCAAAAAATCAAACCATTATTCATTCGGTCAGGCTTGTGATATTCAGGCGCTAAATATAGCAAATTGATCTATTAGAAACTATTTGTTCTTGTATCATCATTTTGCTACTGTATTAAACAACACAAAACATGGATTTTATTCAATTATTTTATTTTAAAATAAAATTTTCACTTTTGTATATTAATGCGATTATTTAAATAGCATGATTTGCATATTAAAAATAAATAAATAATAAAATGGCTTTATTGCTCAGAAGTTCGTAAGAAGCTCGAACTAGAAGTTCCAGAACTAAAATCAGCTCTGAATCTCATACTCTATCTTTTCACGAAATCATGCAGAACAATTATTTTATTTATTTACAATGGATGCAGATATATACAAATACATATCTTTTATATTAATTTAATAATTACAAATACATATTTATATTAATTTATAAATATTGTTACAATATATATATACTATAAATCCCGTTATATATGTACATTAAACATATACTGTAAATAATTATAAGAGAATTAATGATGATAATTGAACACTATATATTTATTTACAATTTATTAATGATATAAATATATAAGAAACAAATCAATACTTAAGGAAAGTTTTTTTTTTTTTTTAAAAAAGCTTTTTTTTTTAAATTGCAGGCTTATAAAGTATTTAGAAATTAAATTAACTTGCAATTCTTTGACAAGCTTCGGGCTAAGATTTGAAATTTGCTGAGATTTTGATTACTTGTAATTAAAAATTGTCAACAAATAAAGAACTAAGAATAAGATAAAAAAATGATAGTATGGCTACTCAAGTCAAATTCAACCTTTTGTAGATATATATTCAAATGATATTTGAAAAAAATAAAACGTCCTTCGGGTAATATTGATAATGAAAATAAATAAAATGTAAAAAACAAAACAAAACAGCATAGCCTTATATTATAATAAAGTCTGATTTTTGATTTAAAAAGTATTCTACGCTATAGCAAGAAACCCACATATTGTAAAAAAATATGACCACATTATTGTTTTCTTACAATTTATTATATATGCATATGCAAAAATCTAACTCTCTAACTTAGCACTAGATTTTATTTTACATTTATGTCAGTAGAAATTTACATGTTTATATATATATATATATATATATATATATATATATATATATATATATATATATATATATATATATATATATATATATATATATATATAAAGTAAATTTGTATAAATAATTTGTCAGTTGAAATATCAGGCTTATAATAAAAACAAGTCCCGATTTAAGAACAGTCTGTAAGAATTAATTTGTATAAGAATAGACTCTAAACATAAGTGGTTATTTATGTTTTTAAAACAGTTATTGTTTGGTGACTGCAGGTAAATTTAATATCAATCTAATAGCATATGTGTGAAGAGTAATTTTCTTCCACAAAATTAACTATATACAAATAAAAAAATCACTTTTATTTGCATTCTGGGAGCTTTTAAGAATAGCAGACTTGACAAATACTATTAAGCAAAATGAATACCCAATCAGTAACATATTACTATTTTGAATTTGAAGTAAGCCTTTCATTTATGCTATAAACAAAAGTAATTAATGTCAATAGAAAAAATTCATTTTAATCATTTGTCATACAAATTGTGGTTTAAAAAAGGTTTTTTGTGACTTGGATGCTCACAATTATTAAGCAATGAATAAAAAGAGAAATAGATAATTGATTCTCTTCAGAGATGAAAGTAGGTATTTTCACTTATGCAGCATATAATTTTGTTTACATCATAAAAAAAGTTTAAACTTAATATGATTATCTTTTAATATTTATTTTTTTAATTATTAAATATTTTTTTATGAATAGGTATGTTATGTTTATATTTTATTTGAATACATTAACCATTAGCAGAAAATTAGTCATCTGACAATTTACTGATATAAAAAAAAATAGCTGCATCCTGTCACTTCTTATTATTTTTTGTTATAATTTAGCAATTGAAAGTTGAATTTTACTATAAAAATTTTTCATTATTTAAACCTATATTGTAAAATATTTGTCTTAAAAATATATATTTTTAGATAATTTTTTTAAAAATAAAATACATCTTTAAATTGAAAGTCGAAACAAAATTCTTTAATTGCTTATTTTGTTTACTAGACTGTTATATTTGTAAAATCAATATTTTATTTTTAGATTAATTTTATTTGTGAATTCATGTTTTTAATAAAATTTGTAATACATAAAAAAATAAAATATATTTTTTTATTAAAAAGTGCAACTTATACACGAGATCATTTAAAAGGTTAACAAGAACTCATTTAATATGAATAATAATTTTACTTTACAGCATAGAGTTAATTTCTACTTATTTTAATATATTTATAAATAAATAATTAAATATCATGTTTTCAATTATCATTTAATAAAGTACTGGCATTTATATTATCATTAAAAAAATCCAATAGTTCTGCACTGCCCTCTATCAAATCTACATTGCAAATGGAAAATCTATTCATTTTTATTTGCTTTTTTCAGTTCTGATAAAAATAGACAAATGGTATTAAATAAGGCAAATGCCCCATGAATAACCACTGTTAACATTGAAAATGTTATATATATATATATATATATATATATATATATATCAATGTATATATTGATTTTTTATATATATATATATATATATATATATAAAAAATCAATTATACAATTCTCATAAAACCTTCAACTAGATTATTTGTTCATCCCAAGTCAAACACTCCTTCTACACCTAAATTGTCTAGAATTATATTTTTATTTAGAAATAAGATGTGTACATTTAAAAATGATAAATTATTTAATATTGAAATATATACTAATAAATTATTGGAACTAGGACATAAGAGGAAGGTGTTTTATATACATTGTATATACTTACACAAAATAAAGAAAAAGAATGTTGAAGTGAAAACATGGCTTTTATGACCATATATAAATAATAGAGTTCATTTCAGGATAAAGTCTCCATGTGTACTCTGTTTTTTCATTTCATATTCCCTTTTCCCATATTAAACCAACATATTTTCTTTCATCTAACAATTTCATGTGATTTTTTTGCAGGGTTTTTATAATTTTTTGAGATCTATCTATCATCTCTTCCAAACATGTCATACTCAGTTTCATTTCAGACTTTTAATTCTTTTTTTGATGTTAATAATACCTGGTTATTCTTTAACCCAAATAACTTTTGATTCATTCTTGTTATTCCCAACATTATATATATATATATATATTTATATTATATATATATATATATATATATATATATATATATATATATATATATATATATATATATATATATATATATATATCCATATTTCAATGAGTGATATGACATTTCTGACTTACTTTTATTCTAATTGATCAAGTCTCATATGCATAAGTAAAAACTGATAAAATATATCTACAAAATATCTCCTTTTCCAAACATATGTGTTTTTGCTTTAAATATTAAATTATTCCTACAAAAAGTACTTTAATCAAGTTTAAGTCTAGGATAAAATAAATCCATTATGTTTTTATTTGTATTAATAATCTAACCAATTGCTAACTTTTAATAATTACTGATTATCAATTTTTATTTTCTTCTGAGAAAATGTATTTTTAATATTATTTTCTTAATCTGATAACTCTTGCAACATTCCTGAAACTCTGAAACATTATTTACTAAAACAATTACATCATCTACAGAATCTAGATGACTAAAATAGCTTACTATCTTAATTCATAAAATATTTTGTAAAACTTCTAGAAAATGCTTCAGAAATTTGGTAACCTGCTGTTGTACAACTTTCTCAATATTAGTTTTCTTACTTTCACCATATAATCTAATCATACTGTTCTTCAAAATATGACAGTATTCCATGTCTATATCTTTTTGATCCAACAATTTAATCATATTTTGAAATTAAAAGCGCTTTCATAATTTACAAATCTAAAGCAGCAACTCATACTTATTGATATTTTTTTATAAATTTTTATAATATTTAAATATTATTCATTCTGCAAAAAACACTTTTAAATCCAGCTTCTTCTTTGAATTGGTTTACATTTAATGTTTATTGCAGATGATTTGACTACTGTTGTCTAAGTAATAGAAGACGATATGTCTGATAATTTCTAATATCTTCTTTATTATCTTTCTTAAATATCAATATTATTATTGCATTATTCTAATCATTGTGTGATGCAACTGTATAATTTAGATATTTGTTACATAATTTTAGAACCTTTTTTTTCTAATTTGTTATCCATTTTTTTAAAGATATCAATCATTAATTCATCTTTTCGTGGAGATTTTTCTGTCTTTTTAGATTTAGTTGCATGTTTTCTTATCTGTTCAGTTAAAATAATTAAAAATTATAAAGATGTAACAATTGTTGTGATTGTTTTTTTGTCCTTTATTACTATATAATTTTTGTAGAATCTTCCACATATTTCAAGCAATTATCCTTTTTTTAAGTAATAGTTACATCTTTTTTCCTTATTCTTAATACAACTTTCTTTCAATAGCAATATGTCATTTTATATTTTTGAGACGTTATTTTTTTTTATACCTTTTTTTCCTAATTCACAATTATAATTTTCTTATCATTTTAATTTTTATTCATCTTAATAGATTGGTATATTTATTTTTCTCTTTCAGTAAATTTTTCTGTTTAAATACTGCATTTGTATATCAGATATCTTTTTTTTATATGTCAAAGCATTGACTAGGAAGCTAGCCTGGGCCAGCTGCTTGGAAGGCAGCTATGCTAACCACTAGGCCCCCAATGCCTGACATATCAGCCATTTTTATTGAGTTTTTAGCAGATAAGTTATTTTTAATATCACATTTACCCTCAAGGCTGTCAAGACTTTAATCTTAATCTCACAAATCAACGATCACTTTCTAAACAGTTTAATCCTGAAATACAAATTTTTGTTAGTTAAAATGTAGTAAAATTCTGCTAGCATTTGAATAATTATAGATCCATATCATTTTTTTTTCAAAGAAAAATTTCGTAATAAAATTTTTTCTGAAAATTTCCCAGGTCAGAGTGTTTTCTCATTTCTGTCAACATAACCAAATTTTTTCATAACACTTTTTTTACAATCAATTACTATTGCATCAAGTTTCCTACAATAATTTCAAAATAATGTTTAATGTGACCAACTATGTTTCTTAATAACTTTATAAAATCCTGTATCTTTTCATAATAATGACACTTATTAGCCAAAAACTTTAACTGTCTGCATTTGGTAGCTTTTATTAAATTAAATAAACATTTTTGTCACATTTTTCTGATCTACAATAAATTTTCACATTGATGTTCATTCCATTTTTGCTTCCAGTAGTGTACCTTTACAGTAAAGTTCTTATCTATCTTTCCAATCAATCACCTTTAATTTTTGCTTCTAACTTCACGAAGCCAAACAATATTTCATTTCTTTCTTTTATCTTCACAAAGATCAACAACATTTCATTAAATATTAGGTACTTATGTAAATTCAGTTAATTTTTCTTCATTTGAAAATGATTTGCAGCTGTAGAAAGGCAAAGAATAAAATCTTCAAATAATAGCCTGGCTCTGCATTTTAATAATTCTTAACAACCGCTGCCTTAACTCTTAATGTTACAAACTTCTGGAAATATAAGATATAATTTAGTTTTCTTTGTCATAATTGTAAGTATCTAATAAAAAATCAATCACATACACATTTATTCAGCCATCAAAAAATTCAATGGATATTTTAATTAAGAACAAAAAGCCAATACACATCACATGACCACCTCCTCTTATGCTTGTGTATAACTGTTGCTAAAACAGGCAAAACTCACTATATATATATATATATGCCACACACAGCAAGCTAGAGTAATCAATGGATGCCAGAAGGCTTGTGCATAAAATCCCCAATCTATATACAATGCTCTCAGATCCAAGGCTCATCACTGATGAAGGCTACAAGCCAGAAACTAGTCTGGGAATATTGGATGAGTAGGCACTAGATGAGGATTTTATGCACAAGCTTTCTGGAATCCATTAATTACTCTAGCTTGCTATGTGTGGCAAATATATATATATATATATATAATGAGTTTTGCCTGTTTTAAGAACAAAAAGATAATTAAAAAGAAAGACCATCATGTTTTTAGCCCTCAGGAGAGATGTATAAAGCAATAAACAAAGCATTCTGACTAATATATGTTGGTGAGTCTAAACCATGCTCATTTGCTATATTAATCTTCATATAGTATTGAGTGTTGCAATGATAAGAACATATGGAGTGGATATCAGGAATTTGTTCTATTGGGATTTGGGTCTTAAAAAGGTGTCAAACGGTATCCTTTCAATTAAATACAAATTTGTTTCTGCAGTTCTTGCTACAAATCATTTACAATTATTTGAAAAAATTCAAATATTATATGCATCTTTTCTAATGTCACACAGATTAGAATAGATTACAACATTTTTAATGTTTTTTTCTCTTTTTTAGGCATTGCTGTTTGGCACTAACAAGATAACATGGGAATTATCCCGTTAATTTTTCATTTGGTAATACTGAATTTAATGTGAAATTTTAACCAATTATGCCATCTCTATAAATTCTGAACAATCAGATAAACCACTAAGCATCACATGATCACTATCTCAGTGGTGTCTATGGTTGTTAAAGAGCCAAAGACACCAAAATGTATGGGTGCTGAATTGAGTTCAGACCTATATGTCTATATAAGCTATTGAGTTTAGATTGAAAATATTTTTTTATGTTTTCAATTTCATTCTCATAGTTTTGTAGTTAAGTATAGATAAAAGGTGGTTGATGGAGGGTTGCATTAGATCCTAAGATCTAGGTGCAGTGCTCTCAGATCCAAAGCTCCTCACTGATGATGGCCACAAGCCAGAAAGTAGTCTGGGGATATTGGCTGAGTAGGCATTAGATAGGGATTTTATGCACAAGCCTTCTGGCATCCATTGATTACTCTGTTTAGCACAGGGTGGCACTACTGTATGGAGAGAGTTTTGCCTTGTTTGTAAACAATCAGATATTTTGGTGGAGTGGTCTAGTCATTTAATATATCATCATAAATTGTGTTTTTCAAAATTTTAACTTTAACGTTTAATTCTCATGCTGTACTGTGATTGATTAGGTTGGGGGTCATTTGTCTTTTATTATATCTTTATTTATATGAATTTAAAAAGAATGGGGAAGTATGAAGATGTTTATTATATCTATAAAGATGTTACATACCGGACAGAGAAAAGTGAATAACTCCGTGTGTGTAAATTTAAAAAAATCAGATATATTAATCTTTAACTGAGGTTTAAAGTTTATATCTGTGCTAGAGATAATCTCTAGTTTTGAAAATGATTAGTAATAATCATTAGTGTATTTATCTGAAATGGATGGCGTCAAAGTTGTGAGGGGAGGGAGTTTGACAATGGTAAATGAAAATGTAACAATAGGTTAATATTTCTGAATAGTAGAAAAAGAAAATATCATTTAAGATACATTAAGTTTTATTTTAACTAGTAGGTTGCTATTAACAATGAAATGCATTTGGAAGGAGTGAATTTTCGAAAAATTGTTGATAACGAAAATAGACTATCATATAGCTACAAGCATTGTATGTTTATTTCATTATTTTATGGCGTTCTGATCCCATTATTGTATTATTTATATATTACTATAAGGTCTAAGAATTACAAATAATGTCAATACGGGTAAATTTTTTGAAAATGGGCTACCAGAGAACAAATGATAAAAAGTTGGAGTAAACGATTTACTTTATCGATAGTTGCATTTTATTATACAATTATTAAATTATTTCAATAAACTACGAATTATATTTAGAATAGTTCAATTTTTTAAATATCCAATATCTTAAAAATAAATAATGCGGTTACCTTTAATTAAAGTAATTGTAAAAATTGAAAAATTCTACTGCTTTTTAATAAAAATAAATGACTGAGAATAGCTGCTCTCCTCTCCCTGTCTCAATAAATGTTTAATTATCCATAGTAAATCACTTTATGAAGCGATCATTCCAAATGTTTGAAAAAAATTAAAATTCAGCGTCATATTTCCTGACCCTCGCTCGTTCCTCTCATCACATTTGGGTTTTACCTGAATGCTAATAAAGATTTAGCGTTTAATAATAATTACACGTTTCTTAGTTCAGACCGGAAGTGGCGGAGCCACAACTTCTGTAAGAAACTTGCTTATGTTTAGTTCGCTCTGTAGCCTGGATAAACTTTGACAGTTATAAAATTAATTCATATATAATATACCGATAACTGAATGTTTATAAATAAATGTTAAGCATTACACAAACGTAATCACATATTCACACATGCTTCTCGTTTATACAAACTTAATTAATTTACACAAACTTAAGCCCTAGTTTAATTAATAGAATTCAACACGTTTTAAATGTAGAGTGTAAAAGTTAAATAAATAATAATTATTTATATAACTGTCAAAACTATATCGACTCTTGGAATCATGGGAATATCATTATTATTCATGATTTTCAATATAGTGTGTAAGAATTGTTTGTGATTTCTTTCTCTCACCGGGTTCAAATGAGGATTAACTAGTGATACAACTGTTATGTCATAAGTCACATCAACACTATCCTTACTGGCATTGCCCAATAATAGTAATAAAATATTAAGACAAATAACAAAGAAGAATGCAAAGTAAAATAGAGAATAATGAATTTCAAAAACAAAACAAAACAAAGCTTTCCATATGAATTTTGTTAGAAGAGGGGGTGAAATACATTAGAATATTGATAACAAAATGATAACATATATATATAATTAGTTATGGCACCTGAGTTATGCTAAATTATTTTCACTATGCACACGTGAATTTGCGCACATCACATTATCTTCCTAGTCCATCATATTTATATAATTTGAAAAATATAAAACTCAACATTTTAATTTTGAAAGATAATTTTAAAAATAATTTTTCACAATTTAAATGTCCTTTAAAAAGAATTTAAAAATATATGCACAATTCTTCAAGGATACTATAATTCATTAAATGTGAAGAATCATAATGGCCAATTTGATAAACTTTTCCTGCTTTTTATTTATAAAGAATAAATTTTTTTATTCTTAATTATAAATATATATTTTTCATAATATGTATTAAAATTCTAACTTCAAAAAAATTAGACATGTTAAAAATTATGTATATATTTTGCCAATAAGCAAAAAGGAATAATCAATTTAAAAATGAATGAAAACAAAATGATTAATTTAGCTTTCATGCTTACAAATGTTTTACAATGAAATAATTCTGCACAAATTTTTAAAAAATATATTCATATAACAAATACAATCCTTGTGTCATCCATTAGCAGTTATTTGGGTAATATTTTCAAAATTTTATTCAGTTTTAAATCTTTATTTTAAAATGTATATCAATAAATTGTACTTAATTTATTAGAAATGTAAGTTTACAAATAAAACATTCTTAAAAATAATGTTTCATCTTTGCATTGTCACATTGCCAATTAAAACCAATAAATGAGTGAAGTATGTGTCACTTGAACTCCTTTTATAAAATCAAATCAAATTAATGTTAAGACATTATAAAGCAACAATGCCAGAAATTTTCTACAATTGTGTTTGTAAAGGCAAACCCAATAGTAATTTTGTTTTTCAGTATCATGAAGTTTTTCTAACTATATCTATTTCAAAATACACACTTTCAAATAACTCTAAATATAATCATTAAATATTTTTGTTTCAAAATAAATGTTACACATATTTAGCAAATATAAATATAAATATATAAATAAACTATGGAAAATATGCAATTTTTTATAAAGTAATATAAAAAAGGGTATTTGCAAGACTTGCAAGAGACCATGCATGTATACTGAGTCTCTGAAAGCAAACAATTTATCAAATAATTTTTTGTGTGTTTCAATTGCATTAAGTTCTCCATATAATACTGATGACTTCAGAATTTTTAAGCTAATAAGTCAATAAAAAAATTTAGTTCCAGTTTCTGCCATCAAATGAATGCAAAACTGATACCTTATTGCTACAGATAGTGACTTGAAAATGGGAAAAAAACTGGAGGCAGTCACAGTATCATGACTATATTAAGAGTAGAATTTAATTGTATGTGTATCAGTTAAAAATCTAACCTATAATTACAAAAAATGATAGAAAATAACAGCTATATATACATATGTTATATTGATATATATACACAAATAAAATGTCTGTTAATTTAAAAACTATTGTAATAATGATAAAAATAATAAATATAATGGTTATTTTCAATTCAGAGAAGTACTTTCAGTTAATTCATTAACCCTCCTCAACCACCACTAAATTCATAAAACATAATGGAAGCAAACAACATCAACTCAAATCCCATGAATCCTGTATTTTAAGATTAGCAGCTTCTTTATTAATTACATTTATTTTATGTCTACTTCTTAAAATTGCCTACTTAATTTTTCTTTTATTATGATTTCTCTCTTCATGAAGAATTTTAACACATTCTATATCAAACATCGATTTATACTTAGATGTTCTTTCACAATCCAAAAAACCAAAACAGTCATTAAATCACTATTACTTTTTACAAGCTTGTATTACAATTCATGCCCCTTTAATCTTTTTTCAATAATGCAACTTGATTCACCTATGTATGATAACATACATCCACACAACATTTGATATACAACATAACCTTTTTGCTTGACAGGTATCACATTTTTAGAATTATTCACTAACTTATTCAGGTTATTTGTAACACAAAATGAAATATTAAACACATCCTTGTATATATTTTCAAAAAAATTCACTTGAGCATTTGAAATATATAAAATAAATATCCATTATTTTATTATCAATTTTCAATTTTTTAAAAATCATGATAACTCTTTTTAAATTGACATATAGGATTGTTAATCTGTTCATTCTTATGACCAACTTCAAACAATTCCTTGGAAAATATCTCAATATTTTTTAATTTATCATAATGGTAACAACATAATTTTTTTATTATGAGATAAAAGAGATCTAAAATTTTTCATGTTATGCATAATTGGTACTTTTCATTTACAATTTATATATGCACTTTTTTCCAATGCTTAGATTATGAATTTATAACTAACCACTATTATCTCTTGTAATAATTAAATCCAAATATTTAATACTTTTGTCCTGTTCTTTTTCAATTCTTCATTTCAAGCCATTCAGACTATTTAATTCTTCTACAAGAAAATTTATAGCATTGGTATGTTCATAAACAAAAACATTATCCACAAATCTTTTGTAAATTTTAATATCTTTAAAAGTACACATATTTAAAATGCTAATCTTATATGCCAAGAAAACAAAATTGCAAACTTGTGCAACAACGGGAAGACTCATAGGCCAACCTTTAGACATTTTATAAAATACACCTTCAAAAAAAGCAACAATGTTATCATCAAAAAATTTAAAGAATTAATAATAATTAGTACCATATATTTACAAACACCTTTAGTTTTTAATGCATGTTCAATTATTTTTATGAAATCCTCTCTATCAATAGAACCATACATTATGTTACATCCAATGAAGCAATAACATCATTCTCATTAATCACTATATTTTAATTCTATTTACAAAATCAACAAATGAAGTAGTGTTTTCCCCAAATCCTTAAAACTCTTGTAACAGCTTATCAATATATTTTGAAGTTGATATATAAATGAACCATCAAAATAAATTTTAATTTGCAAAGGATTATCTTTATATAATTTTATATTTGTAAAAAATATGAGAGCATATTGTACAGGAATAATATATCTTATAGTAAACATTATTAGCTTTTTTAAAAATATTGTTAATAAATTTTATTCTCTTATTATCTATATTATATTCTTCAATTAAAAATAAATCTATCTATTTGCATTTTTATTTTTTCAATATACTGACATTTTGTCATTAAACACATTTGCAGCCCTTTATCTGCTTTCAAGCAAATTATGTTATCATTTTCCAGTTTCTGTTTAGATTCCAAAATAGCCAGTTTTCATGAGTTTTCATATGGAATCACATTAAATTTATGTCAATTAATTTTCTTAATAATGTTATCAGCAATATGACTATCATCAGAAATCATTTCAAATGAATTTTGAGCAATAAAAATTAATTCCAAATTGATACCACCAACATATTTAGCTCCATGATTTAAAATGTATTTCTGAATAAAATGTGTCTTTTTATCTGACAAATTGACAAAATATATAATTATAAGTTTGTGGATACCACTTATTAAATAAAAAAATTAATTTTTCTCTCAAATTTATTATCTAATTTAAGTTTAAAAAATTTAAATTCATTTTCATAAACAATTTTATATTTGTCCTTGAGCAAACCATTCATTTAAAATTATTAAATGTTCGTTTGCTTTCATATATCTCTAAATATTAAAAAAAAATTTTTTTACATTTCTTAACTATATCATTTAAAATTTTTGATTTTAATATATCCATACATGTTGGTACTAAATTCTTACAACTGTTCAATTTTACATTGCAACAATTCAGGAATACATAATAAGCTTTACAATCCTTTAAAAAAATGATATTCGCATTTAAGCTTAATAACATTAAAATTCAAGATTTGTGAGATTTTAGATGATGATGTTTGTTTCCATTATATTTTTTTAATTTAACAGTAGTTGAGGAGGGTTAAGAAATTAATCAAAAGTACTTGTGAAGATTGAAAGACTGTATATAATAATTAATTATCATTATATATATATATATATATATATATATAATGATAATAATTATTATATATATATATATATATATATATATATATATAGTTACAAATGACTTTCTATTAACTTCATACCATAATTTCCTCATCTTATTTTCTTCTCAAAAACATAAATAAATAAGTAAAGTAATTATTTGTAATTATACAATGTTTCAATTAAAATATTAAGACATTGATATTGCCCAATCTAATGTCTATATTTTGAGTACTATGTATTGATTTAAAAATTTATACCTCTGGCATTTTAAAAATTATCTGAATTATACAGTTACCTAGCTCTTTTAGTCAGAAAAACATTGAATATATATTTCAGTTTAAGTTTTTATTGAAAAATGAATGCAAACCCATCAAATAAATGCTAGATTGCAGCACCAAAAAATCTATAATGATTCAGTCAAAATTAACAATTTAATACAAATGTTAATCAATGGTAAAGCTGTTTTTAAATATTTTCTGTTGTAGGTGATTCTTAATTTGTGACTTTCTTTTGTTATTGATTGTAGATACTCAATAGAATATACTAAAATTATTAGTAAAAAAAACTCTTCATTAGTTAAATTTGTTTTTCTTTTAAAAACAATTCCTAAAATCATAACATCTATTCACATCCAATTTTAAACACACAGCATATCTTTAAAATTATCTTCAATTACTTTAATTAGCTAAATTTTGAAGTTTTTGTTTATTAAATATTTATTCGAAAATGTAATTTTACCATGTTCATATAAATTAATGAAAATTTCAATTTTAGTTTAATTTGCAAGTAAAATTATATAAGTTGCAGACAAATAAATGTATTTATATTTTGAATGTAATTGAATTTATTAATTTATCAAAAATTCAGATGTTTTTCTGTGATTCAGCTTATGCTTTTACATAGAGTTTTACCTAGACATAAAAATAAAATGAGTTTTTGAAAAAATGTCTTTTCCCCCTGCACACACACACACACACACACACACACACATATATATATATATATATATATATATTGAGGATAGAATAATTTCATGATCAGAAATTAGCAGCATGAATTGCAATTTGGATATAAGATTAGTTAAAATTTATCTTATAATTGTTCCATTACAATATACAAGGGGGGACCCAAATATAACCGGAATCATTCTCTGATTTGCATTCCTGCTGTAAAATATAAATTTGCTGTTACATACTTCTTGCAGGAACTTTTTTGCATCAATCTGCCAAATAGCATGTTTTTTGTAAAGTGCATTTCATGCATTTGTCAATTTTTTTATAATGGCTGAAATGTTCGGACAATTAACATTGATTTTTTTTTATGCAAATGAGATTTTTTTCTCAGATTTGCTTCATTGAACAGACATTTTATCTGCAAGTTCTCAAACATTTACATGATGTGTTAAAACATAAACATCCATTTCGTGCAAAGAAAAGAGTGCAAAATCCAATCAACAGTATCTTCTTTCAAAGCTTTGGGTGAGAAATATTTTTTAAATTAAATTCAGCATGACCACAATTATCTATCAGCTCTATTTGTTCAATCTCACTTTGTGCAATTTTTTGAATTCTCTCAAATGAAAAAATGTATAATGTTTTAAAAAATTTTTGTGGACTTGGAATTGTGGGTGGAAATGATGGAAGCAATAAAAGACATTACTTTGCAAGTGTTTTCAGACTACTTCAAAAAGTGGCAAACAGATTTAGACCAGTGCATTACACTAAATGGACTTTACGTTTTAAAGTGATTCAATTTGTAACACCTAAAAATAAATATACATTTTTTTATTACAAATATATTGAATTAAATGTTTATATTTATTGTTATTATAATAATGAATAGAAATGAGGAGATAATGTCTATTAAATAGAGATAAACTTTAACTTTTGATGTTACTAAGAAATTATCAATTACTACTAATTAACAATTTCTGAGGCTAAGGAAGTTTTTTTCATAAACCTACAATATCTCTTTTGTTGTCAGGTATATAACCTTAATATGTTCATTTAAATATACACCTGGGTCTCATTTTATGCAGTAGAAAGGTTCCACAGAATACCTGCATTAAAAAAAATCACACAAAAATAGACTTAACTTACATTGAAAAATGGGGGATATGGTCTGTAATTTTCAGAATTCACAAAAAAGCAAAGGAACAAGGAAAAATTACTTTAAAATTCACATTAAAAAATAAGCAAATAAAGTATGACTAATAAAAATTTTTAAATATTTGGAAAAAATTAATAGAAGACAAACTTTTTTTATTAATTACGGTATTTAATTTTACATTTTTCATACATATTTTAATCATTACTGCTAGCATTCATTTGTAACCTGATTAAGAAATCAGATTCGATGTGATGTGATGTATTGTGGCTTCTCCTTAAATGAAGTCAAGAATCAGCAATTATGCCCAGAGAAACCTGTTAGCCACTTTATTTTTATTTGTGATGGGATGTACAACAAGCACCACTTTCAGTTTTATGCTGTGTTAATGATTTTCTGTTTCTATATTAAAAAAATTAAACACAATCAAAACAAAAAGATTATACATTATCATTAGAAAGATTATTTTCAGTTTATAAAATCTTTATTTTTTTATTTTAAAAATCTAAAAGAATTATTTATTTCTGTTATATATAACAAAATACTTTTTAAAAGTTTAAATTTTTTGAATATTTATTGCGATATTTTTATATGTAAGTATAAATCTATTATTATTATTATTATTTACTCATTAGTATAAATAGATTATTTACATAGAAGCTAACATTCTAAATACAGCTTTAGGCCATATTCACATTAGCTCTTAATATAACGTTATATTTTTGAAAAAAAAAATTCAAGTGAAAATAAGTTATTAATAATTTAAATTTCTTGATATCTAATAAATATAGTGAAATATGAAAGATATTAAGAAGAAACATAAATTGCGTAACTTCAAAATCACATTAAAATAATATGCATAAAATGAGACCCAGGTGTATATAAGAGAGATGGACAAAATATAGCTAAATATTTAATATTTAAATACAAATATATTGTACTTGAGGGATCAAATTGACTCTAAAGCCAACATGGGTATGATAATAAGATTGGCATCAACAAGTGTTTTGATTGTTGTATCATCAGATTTCAATGATATGGTTGGCTGAAGAGCTTGTAGAATGGAGAAGATTAAAGACTGTTCATTAAAGTTTGAACATTTGATATCTTAATATAAGCTAAGCCCTGATTATAAATGTGTGTGGAATATGATGATCTAGAACAACTGATGAGTGCTGGTTCAGCATGAAATATGTATCTTGGAGATCATTTACTTTTTCACAAGTATGTGGTCATAGATACTGGTTGTATAAGATAGTGTGGATTGTTGTGAGGAGCTTGAAATTCCTTATACTGAAATGGTCAGATCTAAGTTCGATCTGAGCTTTATGAGATCTCATCTTTAGCCTACTTCAAACCCTATCATTAACAGTGAATTTCCGAATGTAATGGTGCTTTATATGTTCAATAAACATTAATTTCGATTAAAATAAAATATTATTTAAACATTTATTAAAAACAATTATTTTATATTTAAACTAACTAATATTATTAATAATTTCATAATAAAATTATTTATGAAAACATATATTGTAACTGCATGGATTGTATATATATATATATATATATTCGTTATAAAGTTTCATTACATCGGAATGTTTTATTTTTACTTTTACCAGTTTGTTCAAATTTCTGTGATTAAAAGCTTCATTCTTTTGATAAGCTTTTAGATCATCCTTGGAATTATTATTAATTAGTAAAAGTAATAATTTAAAATGTAAGGACAGTTCTCAATTAAAATCATTAAATTCATTTTTTTAAATTAGAAAATGAATTCAAAGTTAATGGATTTGAAAGTCTGATTGAAGGAATGGATCTGAAATCAATTAACAAAAATTTTAACTTTTGATAATCTAAAAAGCTTTATCCTGAAGGCATCATGAGTCAGAATGGGCAGGAAAACACAGCAAAGGTATAAATAGTGGGAAAAGTTTCAAATAAAAAAGAAGCAATTACTTTCCAGAAGAATTGCTACTTGAAACTACATCAATTTAAATTATAAAATTTTATAGTGTTTTCAGCATGTTGCATGACTAACTTCGGGAATCTGATTGCTGGATCCTGAAGTTTTCATAAAATCTTCAACATGAAGCTTCTAATCAGAAGTTTCCATACCATTCATGTACTACTGAAACCTTAAAGAAATCAATCCAAAAATGCTATTCATATAAGTTAAAATGCATGCCTACATCTCAACCCAATCGGACTATGCCATGTAAATTAAGGAACAAACCATGGAAGCACTGGTAATATCTTTTTTTTTAAACCACAACTTTCTGGCCAGTTTCTGAACTTTACTTTAAATTGCATTTAAGTCAACTACTGTTAAAAACTCTTCTAATTTTATAATGTCTTAGTTTGTATAGTAATTCTCTATTTTTATCTTTAGTCTTTGAAATTAATGTTTTGCTAACTTTCCTTTTCTTATGATGGCAGTTCGCTTAACTAACTTTATTATATATTTATTGAATGATTATTAATGTCATTTAGTTTTTGATTATATGCCAATAATACTTCAACTTGAGAATAATCTCTTTTGTTAAACTTACCTCATGAAAATAAAATTGTATTAGATTTTATAGTTTAATTATTGCCCATTGTGGTTCTATTAATTATTGAGTTGAAGGATTCATTAAATGTTTGCTATTTTTACTAATGACTGATAATGATTATTAACCCTTTTTATAACCTATGCTCTCAGCTATTTTATTTGAGTTCACAAATTTATTTATATTGATAATATTAAAATGTTTTACTAAAGATTGATAAAGGAAATAAAATCAATATATTCTAATTTAAATTTTATATTTTATATTAATATTCAGGGAAGGCTTGATATTTAGGGTATGATTAGTATAATTTTATAATTGTGTTAAGCACTTTTATTTTAATTCACGTTTGATTTTAATCTGCCATGATCAGGTTATTATGTAGAGCATTTCTTATATAATTTGGTCTTTCTTAATTAAACACGATGATCATTGAATAATCAATTTCTGAATGTTGGTAATGTGAGCCACCTCCTGCTTCATAGGCTTGTCACATCAGTGATCTTATCTTTACTTTAAATATATAGGAAGAAATCACTTCCTTCTTCATTCGTTATTATATTGGAACACCAAAAATTCGTGGCTGTGTTCTGACCTAGCTTTTTTTGTGTTCCATTAATCATTTGCAGGGCAGAAAAGACTTGTAGAACACAAGCTGCCCTTTTACTTCTCAAATCATTGACAAACCATTATATTTCATATTTGTTTTTAATGCTTGTAAGTTGTTAGTACCATTTACTTATCATTTCCAATAAAGTCCCACTCTCATGTTTGTAAATCATAATGAATTGATTTTAATAAGGTCAAACAATTTCATATTAATCTATAATTAAATAAGTTCTTTGTTAAATATTAAAGTTATACCCTAAATATTTATCATGGTTTTCATGAATTGACCTATGGAGGTATGAAAATAAATCTCACACTTTTCTTTTTTAAAATTAGATTCATAATTTCTTTCCAAGCAAAATACCTTTATTTATTTGTCGGGGCACAGACATATATATTTCTCCCATAATTGCGTATTAATTATTAGCATATGAGCACGACTGCCATTACTTATTGTAAATTGTAACTCCCGTTCCTAAAGACTAGAGGTAATATATAATGCTAATCTTAAACGATAACAAAATATTTATTATTATTAAACATTTTATATAACATATTTGGTTTTGACTTTCTTCATTATTTAATAACTATTTTAATATTAATGCTCACTGGCTGTATTGGCAACCCAAACATACATATATGAATTGATTTATAAATATCCATAGTCATTAGTAGAGTCAGATCAGGGATCTCAGAAATCATCATCATCCATTTAGATAGACTCAATGGATGATGATTTCTGAGATCCCTGGTGCATAGTCATGTGCCGTCTACATATGTTATCCGTTGATTTGATCTGAGCTCGTGAGTTGGGTACGAATTCAGTTTGATCTTGGGTTTAATTCTTTGGTTTAATGGAGTTTGAATCTGACCATGAGTTGGGTTGTTGGTGTGTAACTTGTGACCAGTAATATATATATATATATATATATATATATATATATATATATATATTAGGGTAGTAATAAAATTTGACCTTTATTTAAAGAAGATGTGTGATATGTGTAAAATAAGTCACATGTTAGAAATGTACTATATATAAATTTTAAACTATAGTAGTAATAGACAATAACAATATATATATGTCAATTAAATAGAAGTACTTTTGATTATGTTGTAATCTTTATCAACTGAAATAACATAAACAAATAAAAAAAGAAGGCATCATGTGATTTCTCCAGAACTGTGTACATTGATGTTTGCATACTGTCTATTTATTATGCAATCCTTAAATTGGTTTATAAAGATTGCCTAATTAATTTGCTTTTTTATGACACCTTTTTCATTTAATATTCAGGTGTGATCTGGACAAAGGTAGATCTAAATTTGCAAGATTTTTCATGATTAAACAAAATGAAGACAATGTTGGACTGATTATTCTTATCATGTTTTAGATAAATCTATAATAGTTATTGTTTCATTAGTCTTTTTTCCAAAATGAATCTTGTGTTCCAATGTGAAATTTTTTGCATCCACATATAATTTAATATATAATATCCCTATTTTGCATTTTAAGAATATTTTTAGAATTATTAATCAATCACTTTATATTTTGTGGAACATAAAATGAACATTGTATTATGAACATTATTGAAAAGTGGCTCAGATATTCATTTTTAAAAATTATTTTTACTTATATTAATTTTATAAAGTTTTTTTATTAAACTTATTCAATATGTTTAGAATTTGTCTTCTATAATATCCTGTATTTATAATTTCTTGAGTAAATAGTTCAATAGTTTTTAATTTTATCACATTTATAACCACATAATGTTTCATTATAATATAAAAAAGATTTAAAGCTACCCATTTTATATATCATTCCATGTGATTTGAAGTGAACACAATCCCTTTATTTATAGTTTAAACAATCATTTTATCTAACATTTGCAAGTGTAAAAATATTACATTTGTATTTTGTTCTTTATTGATAGTTCAATTTAAATCTTTAATTTATGTAAAAGCATTTCAACAATATATTCAGGACCACAAACATAAACAACATAAACATATCTACCATATATTTTAATATTTCTAAAATTATCAGTACTTAAGATAGCTTCTTCATAAATTTACATGGTGTTATGTTGCAAATTTGTGCAATCATATAGAGAACCATGGACCACTTTTTAGTCATACTGTAATATTTATCATTAATTGTTGTAACATTATTAAGACTTATAAATTTTAAGGAGCCTACAATGAACTTTGTTATAAATTAATTTATTAAAATTTGATATAAAGTGGTCTCAATGAAAAACAAATTACTCTGAAAATTCCCTGAATTTTTGTGTCATTGTTTACTTATTTTTTATTTATTTTTCAATTTGTTTAATTTTATACACATGTTTTTTCTGGTTGTGAAACTTTAGCAATTATTGTGAACCAATTTACGGCTACTCTACAACATCTCTAAATTATATAGTATTCATTTTCTAATTGTATGCTTGTTTTCACCAAGTCAAAATGTTGGAATATATATATATATATATATATATATATATATATATATATATTATATATATATATATATATATATATATATATATATATATATATATATATATATTAAATGATCTATAAAACCATATAACACAATAACATTCCATGATGTCATAGTATCATTATTATCTAACTTAACATTTTTAATTTTATCAATAAATTTAAAAGATGATATATCTTGAAGCAAAGTATGGACATATTTAGAAGTTTAATATAGAAATGAACCCCTGATGTCTATCATTAATCTGAAAAAATTATCCTTTTTGTGAAGCTTGATATTGGCAAATATCCATGGGTAGGTAATGATGGAATTATAATTGATATATTAACAGAATCAGGTGAAGAAATGAAAATTTTTTTTAGCAAAGTTATATACTAAATGTCTAAATGATAAAGATGTACCGGATGATTGAAAGAATGCAGTATTAACACTAATATTTAAAAAAGATGATAAAGAAGATATTAGAAATTACAGACCTATCAGTGTTTTAACAGTTTTATATAAAATTTTTACCAAGATAATTACAACTCATCTTCAGAGAACATTGGATTTCCACCAACCAAGAGAACAAGCTGGATTTAAAAGTGGTTTCAGTACAGTAGATCATATCCAGGTATTGAGAGAAGTTATAGAAAGGACAAATGAATATGAGTTGTCATTATGTTTTGGATTTGTAGATTATGAAAAGGCATTTGATTCTAAACATTTCTTCAGTGATTAAAGCATTTGTCATATTTTAAAGAATATTTATAAAAATGCAAAAGCAACAATTAGATTACATAATGATACTGGGAAAGTCAACATTGAGAAATGTGTAAGACAAGGTGACTCCATATCTCCCAAACTTTTTACAGCAGTGCTGCAAGAAGTATTTTGTGGATTAAAATGGGAAACTAAAGGAGTGAAAGTTAATGGATATTATTTAAGTCATTTAGATTTTGCAGATGATGTGGTTGTTTTGCAAATAATGCCTTAGAGCTGCAAGAAATGTTGCAGGAGTTATTAGATGATAGTAGAGATGTAGGACTAAAGATAAATGTTAAAAAGACTAAAGTAATGTTTTAATTGATTTGCTCAAAATAGGAAAATGAAGATTGATTATGATGAATTAGAAAAAGTTAACAGTTACAAATACCTTGGTCAGATTATTAATACAGATGGAAACATAATGGAGGAAATTAATCATAGAATTAAACTTGGTTGGAGTGCTTTTGGTAGAAATAATTTGATACTAAAAGGAAATACACATGTGTTTGAAACAGAAGGTTTTTAACAAATGTGTTTTACCAGTTCTTACTTATGGATCTAAGACTTGGACATTTTAATAGAAGGGCAATATAGAGACTTCAGACCACTCAGAAAAGTATGGAGAAATGTATGGTGGAAGTAACAAGAAGAGATTGAAAATGCAATGTATGGGTAAAAAAACAAACAGGTGTTACTGACCTCATTGAAAAATTAAAATATTGAAGTAGAGTTGAGATGGACATATTGCTAGAAGAGATGATAATAGATGGACAATTGAAATTTTCAACTGGATTCCAAGAGATTGTAAAAAACCCAGAAAGAGACCACATGTGAGATGGATGGATGAAATAAGAAAGTGTGCAGGGGTAATGTGGAGAAGAGAAGCTAAAGATCAAAAAAGATGGATTAAACTTGGAGAGACCTTCATCCTGCAGTGGATTGATAATGGTTGATGATGATGATGATAGAGATGTAAAAGGTTATATATTATAATATGCATTATTAAATATAAATTAAAGTTTAGATTTTTTAAAAATACCATTAATAACTTTTATATGATGGGTTTCTATATTATAATAGTTAAAAAAAAATTAAAAAAAAAACAGTTTATCTATTTGTGGTTTAATTTTATTGGTCTTTTTAAAAAAACATATTCTTAGGCCTTTGTTTTCTTTTAAATATGTAGTTTGCTCAATTTTAAGATAATGTTTAAATTCTAAAATTGCACAGATATTAATAAGTTTAATAATAAACCTTAGAAAATTGACATATGTAAAAGTAATTATATATATATATATATATATATGTATATGCCATTTTAAAATAATGTTTAATCAAAATTTATTAAAATTTAGTAGGTACTTTTCTGTTCTATCATGTCAGCTGCTTGACATTGCTATTTCTAGCTAAATTGATAGAACTATGTCATTTCTGTGGCCACAGCCAAGCAGATAGCCTTCTTTCTATGATAAAACACAGAAAGACTCTGTTTACTCAGCTGCCAGATACCACTGTGGCCTTTTTCTATGTTAAAAGCACAAAAATGCTTTCATTGGCTACCATAGTTGCTTATGTTATGCATTTTATCATAATGATGTGTTGTCAATTTTTGCTACAGTATCATGTGAGGGTGTGTTGACTGCATTGTGTCTAAATAATTGAACTTTTCAGGTCCAACTTTTTTTTTCAGGTGAACTGACCTACTGGAACCTTCTAACAGTTTTATCAGTGTCATCACTGTTCCAATCAGGACTGTGTAACTCTCAAAAATTGGATTTTAGGGTGTGGCACAGCACTATTTTGAAGATCCCAATAATAGTAACATATCTGAGAGAAATCATCCGAGACAAGAAAGATGGCTGCTTTGAAATCTAAAAATTGGCAATTGCCAGACATCAGAGTTGACTTTCATTTTAATAATATGTTATAATTATTAACTTTAGTGGGTAAATTGCAACCTAATTTACTTTTCCCCCCAAAAACACAGTGTCTGATTAATTACTGTCCAAAAAAGGGGTAAAATTTGCTTTTATTTTTTATTAAAAAAGTACCATAACTTTTCTGATCCATTCACACACACACCCAAAGCAGTCTGCCTCTGATTAATTACTGTTCAAATAAGTCTCCACTATATATACTATTATTTGTTATTAAAAAAGTAACATAACTTTTTATATACACACACACACAAAATGCCACTCTGATTAATTACTGTCCCAAAAAGATCAAAGTTAGCTTTCATTGTAAAATTTTGTTTGAATTTGTTAAATTTTGTGGAAGTTGTAATATAATTGACTTTGATTTCAAAACACAGTTCTGATTAATTAATGTCCCAAAAAGGCTATTTTTTTTATTTTCTATTAAAAAAGAATGTAACTTTATATATATATAAACACACACACATATATATATATATATATATATATATAAATACACACACACAAGCCAGTCTCTGATTAATTACTGTCCAAAAAAGTCTCTAATGTACCATTATTTTCTATTTGAAAGGAACACATTTTTTTATTGACACACACAAAAAAAACCAGTCTCTCATTAATTACTGTCCCAAAAAGTCAGCTTACATTTTTATATTTTGTTTTAATTTTTTAATTTTATGGAAATCGTACCATAATTTACTTTTATTTCCTATTCCAAAAATAAAGTCAATAGTTCTATAGAATCACTGGCCCAGGAACATTATATCTATGTATTTTTGTTTAGCATCAATGCCATCAAGTGGCTGACACGATAGAACAGAACACTACCAAATAGTATTTAGTAATAAATATAATGTTTCATTTTATGTTCCTCTAAATGTAAATTGATTGATTAATAATTTTAGAAATATTATTCTTAAAATGTAAAAAATTAATATTATATATCAAATTATATGTAGAATTAAGATATGTTTAAAAAAAAACGATTAAAAGAACACTTAGTATTATATAATCATACAAAAAATGCTAAGAATAATCAATACACTAATGCCTTGATTTTCTTTAACCATAAAAATCTTGCAATTTTAGATTTATCTTTAGCTAAGATTATACAAGAATATTAAATGAAGAAAAGCATCATAATAAAAAAAAATTAAAGAGGCAATTTTTATAAAACTATTTAAAGATTGTATAATGAATAGACAATCTGTTAATATTAATATACAGTTCTTGGGAAAACATGTGATATCTTCTTTTTTTGTCTATGTTATATTAGTTAATAATGATTACAACATAATTGAAATTACTTCCATTATATATTATTATCTATTTTTAACAGTATAAATAAATGAATTAAATGTAGTGTTGAAAGTATGAGCTAGATGGTGTATTTAAAGCAATATGGATACCACTTCTCTGACTGTTTACAGTAACTTTACAGCCTGTAGTAAATGTGCAAGTATATGATATAAATATTTCAACCTTTATACTAAAATTGTAACATAAGAGTAACATGATGAATAGATAAAACAAACCGACTGCAAAATCCACCACTGACAGATTTTGCATTAACTTCAAAGTAAAATGTATGCATAAATAAAATTTTGAGATCAAGAAGAACATAGCACTTGATAACAATACTAACTTTATTATACATAATATATAATATAAATATGATAATAAAAATACCAAAGAAATAATAAAAATAATAAATTGATAGTTATATATCATTTCTTTATTTTCAATAAAGACATTTTACAACCTTACAAGAAAAAATGAATTACATTAAAATATACACTTATGTAATATTATAAAATAATATTATTTCAAACTATTTTTATTATAGTTTATTATTAATTATAATAATCACACATATTTGTTTATCTTTTATGATTTAAATTATAATTTAATTTATATATTAGAATCATGAAATTGAACAGAAGTATATCACAAGTATTAACAATATTTAAATCTCCTACTTGTGGTAATAATAATAATAATAATAATAATAATAATAATAATAATAATAATAATAATAATAATAATAATAATAATAATAATAATAATAATAATAATAATAATAATAATAATAATAATAATAATAATAATAATAATAATAATAATAATAATAATAATAATAATAATAATAATAATAATAATAATAATAATAATAATAATAATAATAATAATAATAATAATAATAATAATAATAATAATAATAATAATAATAATAATAATAATAATAATAATAATAATAATAATAGTAGAACTTTTGTTTTGTCTTTTTTAATACCTCCTTTTTAGCCTTTATATAGCCCTACTATTTACAATATATATATATATATTGTAACTGAACCACCATACAAACTCTTTATTACCTCGGTTGTAACAATTTCCTGATGAGCATATTGTAGGAAGGAACCATCAATTGGCTTTCTCCAATACAGATGTCACCCCACCTGCAATATTTCCTGCTCATCAGAGGATGTAGTACCGTAGAGACTGGAAACACCTAGAAATTTGTGTTTGGTTTCCCAAACAGCACTACTAGAGTTCCATCTCACTACAACCTGACTTACCTAGATCTAGTTATGCCAAAAATAGCTCAGAAAGCATGAAATTCTCATGAACAAGTGCAATGAATGACAAATGATGCAACATGAACAACTAGATTGGTTTTATATAACAATAAATGTATTTAACAATATTTATTTCCATAGCAATGTTTGGATCATCAGTCCTCCATAATTATTTTGGTTGTATCAATATTTGGATAATAATTCAACAAAAGTTTATTATTAGTTCATGTTTGACACAGTTCCACAGTTATTTTGGTTATATCAATATTTGGATAATAGATTCAACAAAAGTTTATAACTAGTTCATGTTTCACACAATTCATCTTTGGGATCCCATTTTCCTGTATGTGCATATATACTCCTAGGTTAGATGGATCATTTATTCATCATTGATGACATATTTATCTGGGGTATCCATTAATTCTTGTGTTATGATTTTTGTATAGAATATTCTGATCCAGGTACAGATGTATTTTACTTATAAGCATTTACAATTCTTTCAGGCCTAGATGTATATTATATCTCAGCATTTGTAATTATTCCACATATAAACACATTTTGTATACCAGCAATTATAATTCATCTAGATATAAACACATTTTATATGTGAGCATTTGCAATTTATTCAAGTATAGACATGTTTGGTATATAAACAGTTATAGTTTATTTGGATATAGACAGATTTTATTTATGAACATTTATAATTTATTTAGTTATAGCTATACATATTCTCACCAATATAAACAGTTATAATTCATTCAGATAGAGAAGTATATTATATGCAAGCCGTTAATATTTATTCAGGTATAGATGTATCTGGTGTATAAATAGTTATACTTCATTCTGATATAGACATGTTTTATTTATGAGCATTTATAATTTATTTAGTTATAGCTATATATATTAGCTCAGCATTTCTAATTCTTCCAGGTATAAACTTATTTTGTATCTCAGCAATATAAACAGTTATAATTCATTCAGATCTTTAGAGGTATATTATATGCAAGCCTTTAATATTTATTCAGGTATAGACATATATGGTATATAAACAATTATAATTCATCCAGATATAGTCATATTTTATTTATCAGCATTTACAATTTATTTAGTTATAAGTATTCATTTTTATTTCTATTTTAATTCAGATGTATATGCCTATAAAAAGATATCATTTATGATTTACCTTATTAAAAACACCTTTTGATTAGAGACATTTAAGACATTTAAATATTTATGATTTATCATCAATAAAACATATTTTCACATAGCTATAATCATTTATGATTTATTTTAAGAAAGTCATTTTGTTTCCCTTTTTTATAAACACATATAAGTATTTAATATTTCATAAAATTGTTACCTTCATTTTTATCCAGTGTGTTCATCCACTTCAGATTACTACTGTATTTCAAAAAGAGGTTGGTTTATTTCAGCTGAGTGACATTATTTACTTTCCATGGTATTCACCCAGGCAGGCTTGGAGATTCATGGTGATGGACAGAGAGAAAGCAATTATGGATTAGCCTATCATTCTTATGATTTCCTTATTAATACTTTCCTTTTTAACATCCAATATACGGCTCACACTTAGTAAAAACTAGATTTCTCAGCTGAGATCAGCAGTGTGGCTGTAAATTTTATATTCCAAAGGAGATTCTGCACTAAAATTAGTTGGTACCCAAATAGCTAAGCAACACTTAGATAGAACTTTTTAACTTTTTAAACTTTTTCTCTTTTTTAACTCTCTTAAATCCCCTGTGAACTTCAAACTCTACTATTTGTACCCTGATCTATTCTCTGGAGTAATTCAGCAGCACTGCTACTGTATATGATTTGTCACACAGATTTCATTTAAGCCCGAGTGCTTTCCTCTTCTTGATAATTGGGTTGTTAGTTTTAGCAAGACAGATAAGTAATTATGTAGATTAAGCCATGTTTTCCAATTTGATAAGTTTGCCTCAAGCAAATATTATATTTTGTACAACATCATTTCAAAAATTAAAAATGCAATATTTCAACAAATGCCAGCTTTAAATAAATACTCTGAGAAATATTTATATCATAATTTAAAATTATAAAAATCAATAATGAAGGTTTATCTTTTTTTCTCAATTATAGAAAATAATGATTTTTTTTTAAATTTAAACTTTTTGCTTTATTTTTTTTTAAAAAAAAAAAAAGATCAACTTCTTTCATATACATCTGCCTTTTTTTAGGTGGAAGGGTAAAATAAATCTTAGAATACATACGTGAAACAGAGTTTCGGTTTCATTACTGCCTACCAAATTTCGTGATGAAATCACCTGGAAATACAATTTTATTTCACACAATATACATATCATTTCTCATTACTACATCTCTACTGGTTTTAGATTCACTGATAAAAGGGTCAGATGAGCTGGGAAAAGTGAATACATGAATCATAGTCCCCAATGCCAGAATTAGCAGATGACCAAGCACAAAACACCAGTACACACTGCTCCATGACATCATGAGAAAATATCTTCTTTTTAACCACTACCTTTCTTGTACCTAGAAGGATCATCCAAATAAGAGTAGGAACCAGAACAAAAAAAATTACAAATGTTAACTCTTTGAATACCAGTTTGCTAGACAATAATTTACTTTTTTACTTCAGCAGCATATTGTTATTAATATTAAAAAGTATTTCAAGACATTAATAACTTTAACCTACATATGAAATATGCTTTATAATAATTAATATTATAGCATTTTATTTTAGAACTATTTATAAAAATTATTAATTATTACTCTGTTTTAGAATCATTTATATGAACATTAGTAATCACTGTTACCAATATGACAATGACAACTAAATACCTAGACTTAGTCTGATGTCTGGATTTAATCTGAAGAATAATCTTATATTTCAGTATTCATCTAAAAGTAACACATTTTTTTATTATAAGTAAATATAAATAAATGCCTGTTAAGTTTTTTTGAAAAACAATATAGCAAGTAAATTATTTTAAACCATCAATCACAATACTTTTCATAATTACATTTAAAATATGTAAAACAATTTACATTATATAACTCTATTCTAGATTGATTTATGTAAAAATATATACTTTTCAATCTAGATTCTGGTCTATATTATTTAACAAGAGAATTGGCTTGGATAAAATCTTAAGGTGATTTAAAAACTCCAGGTTTTTAGTGTGATTTCATCCATACTCAAAATATTATTCTTATATTCAAACATATAATTGCACACATTGATAAAAATCAATGCTAATAATTTCCAAGATGTATTTTGTATTTATACTCAAAGCTTTGTATTTATACTCAAAGCTATTTCTATTATCTATAACCCTATGTTTGAAATATCAGAATAAACACTGAATTGTATGAGAATGTATTAGAGATAGTGAATTTATAAGTTAATTTGAAACTGATATATTTATTTAGATTACTTTAAAGCACAAAATAATTTGTATCAACTCTGATATCATCATCATTATCATCATCATCAACTATTATCAATTCACTGCAGGATGAAGGTCTCTCCAAGTTCAATCCATCTTCTCCAATCTTTAGCTTCTCTTCTCCACATCTTCCCTGCCACTTTCATATTTCATCCATCCATCTCACATGTGGCCTCTTTCTGGGTCTTTTACAATCTCTTGGAATACAGTTTGAGATTTCAATTGTCCATCTACTATCATCTCTTCTAGAAATATGTCCAGACCAGCTCCACTTCAATCTTTTAATTTTTTCAATGAGGTCAGTAACGCCTGTTTGTTCTTTTACTCATACATTGCATTTTCGATCTCTTCTTGTTACTCCCAACATGCATCTCTACATACTTCTTTGAGTGGTATATATATTATTAAAACAAATAAAGCTTAGTATTTCAATTGTTGGAAAACTCAGAAATTTATAGCTATAATTTTTTTTAAAAAATTCAAAAATACAACAATTACATTTATGAAAAATGAAATGTCAAATTATAATATGCTATTAGTATGCATTTGATGCAGTATAAAAAAAGTATTGGCAAAAATCTTCCATTTTAAAATAAATTTAATGTATATAAAATTTAAAAAAATCCAACTTAATTCCCAGTGATTGTTATCAGTACAATTCATTTTTTAAAACTTTTTAATTATATTTTATATTATTTTATACATATTTAAAAAATGTTAAAAATTTAAAAGCAATCCCATGCATTTATATACAATCCTTTTTATAATCTTTGTTTTTATTTTATTTTTTGCACAAATAAATTTAGAAAATCTCTGATTAAAAAGACATGGATTAGTTGAAGCTGTTAGTAAAAGAAAAACCAAAAATTATTCAAAAACAAAAACAACAACAACAAAAAAAAAAAAACAAGCATTTTGCATAGAAGTGATTTTTTTTTTTTTTTTAGTCTTTAAGATTTTTTAAATTTTATATAGATTTTTTTAATAATCTCAATATATATTTTCCCCATGTAATAATCTATTTTTTTTCTAATTTGTCATGTAATTAAAATCACAATCAATTAAAACTGAAGAAGCAAGCTGCAACCACATTATCTAACAAATAACGTTAGAAATTAGTCAGTTACTTTAAACCAAAATGGTGGATTCTTCCAACCGTACCCTCTTTTCAATTTGTATCTTTTTTGTCATTAATCAAGGGGTTTAAACTAAAGTAGGTGGAACATTGAATGTACTATTAAAATACACTTTTCATATGTTCTTCACATTATTTATATATTAAATATTAATTTATTGTTAATATTATTTTGTTTAAAATTTTGTGTATGTATCAATATTTTTGCCATGCGCATGGTGTTTATATATATATTTGTGCAAAATATGAAATAAAACTGAACCGAACAACATAAAACATATATTGATGTTTCAAATATTAATTTTTTAAATACAATTAGTATTTCTTGTGAACTTATTTATTGAACGCCTAATTTCAATGTTATGCAGAGTTTACGTAAATGGTGAGATGTTCCTAGATCGATTATCAACAGCAAAAAATATAAAACAAATTTCCACTTGAGTTGTCTTTTCCAACTATTAATCGTGTAATTATTATTGTATAGACTTTTAAAATTATTTCTATATTATGACTTTTAAATTTGTGTTAAAAGTATCATTACGCATTTGGCATCTATTATATCTCTATTGATAGTAATGATGTAGTAAATATAACGAAGGGATTCTGTATCTGTTTAGATATATTTCAGTACTTTAATTACATAGACATAACTTTGACTCTAATTTTTTTTTCTTTGTTTCATTATGTGTTTTATTATCCGATTTTCTATATGCATTTTATTTTTTTTATTTTTTGAAAAAAAAATCGCTTTTTTCCCCCTTTGTCAAAGCATCGGCAGGGAAGCAAACCAGGGCCAATTGCTTGTAAGGCGGCTGTGCTGACCACTCGACCACCAACACTCGCTTTTGAAATTAATAATTATGTTAGTATAGATATTAAGTATTAGAACAAATGTCAGTAAAAAACAAAATACTTTAGCAATGCTATTTTGTTTTTTCAATTCATGAATAAAGGTTGGTTTTCTTTTAAACCGTTACTTATTTTCCAACAAATTAAAAATATATATATTATATATAAAGGTTTTTATATTTTAATGAATTTTTAAATGTGTTACAGAGTAAGTTATTAATCATGGTAATTCACTTCTCCCACCCCCCAATATTTACTGAAAAAATGTATTATATTTTAAAAGATCTTGATTATTTTTAAATAACAAAATTTAGCACTTCCTCATTACTAGACCTCTTTACTTTAAAACTAATGTGGAAACTATTGAAAAATTAATCAGTTTTACATAACTTGACTATTTCATAATTTTTTCGTTTAAAAGTAATTTTACTTTTAATTAAAAAAAAATTTAATCCCAAATTTATACTTATAATTTATTTCTGTCAAGGGTAAAGATAATTTGTAACTCAATTAGAAATAAATTATAAGTGAATGCATACTTTTTTTAATGATTATAAATGTATGTTTTTGATTTTTGGATAAAATCCAAAATACTCAGACTTTGAAAAATAAAAATTTTAACATGTTACAATATATACTCCTTTAAGTGGCATAAATTTAAAATTGTGTTCCATAAAAATATTTTAATTAAAATACTTAAATAATATTGTTGCTGTTGTAAAAGAATTTTTAACCCTTCTCTAATCTAGATGTGATTATTATTTTTTCTAATTATACACACACACACACACACACAATTATATATATATTATATATATATATAATATCAAAGTTCTATAGAATTATTAAAATGTAATATTGATAAAATCTCTCTGTAAAACAATTGGAAATAAGATTTTAAATATACTTGAGCAAATTCCTCAAAAAGTAACTGCAAAAATCTAAAGTCACTGAACCAGTCTCTAGGTTTATCATTCTTCTGTATTAACTGTGTATTAATTTGTGTAAAACTGTTGAAGAAGTTTTTTACATAGAAGTTCAACTCTACTTTTTTTTTTTTTTAAAAAATGCTTTACATACTTTATAATTGATCATATCTATATTTTGTAATACCTAATTTTTATAGAATTATAGCTTTGCATATAGTAAAATTCTATTCAGTTTCAAAATATGTGGTGCAGTAAAAAGATAGATCAATGTTCATTTAAAAAAAAATAGTTTCCAGCTATATACATTTTTTTAAAAAAAGTAATATATACCAATTAATTATTGCAGCATTTCTAATAAATGGAAATTCGCCCTGATTAATATAGAAAAACATCAAATTTGTTATTCTTATAAGATCAAAAATGTAAATGCAAACTGATTTATTTCACAGTTGCAAATTATAGAGTCAAATGTCTTTTTGTAATTGGTAAATTTGATATCATTTTGTATCATTGATCTTTTTTATAACTTCTCTTTACTAAAAATAAAATCAAGTCAGATGTCACATGACCTAATTGAATAAGCTTGTATTATTTCTGAGTTCTATATATAACTTCTCTTAATATTTTGTAAGATGAAATCTACTCTGCTAAAATAACTTTTAAAATCCTCTGGTTGATATGAACCAAGAATTGCCTTTAGGCAATTTATACTAATTTTAATAAAGTTTTAAATTAGAACAGATAAAACATTGATAAACTTAAAATCTCTAATATATTTTTCTCATTCTTTTAAAATCTCATTATTATATTCTTTCAACAGTTTTTTAAATCTTTATAATATAAATGTTTGTCCTATAATTTTACCTAGCAATCTTTATTTCTCTATATGATTCTTTTAAACAATCTATAACAATTCAATCATTTTCCAAATCTTTTGTTTTTTTTATTAATTTAACATGCATATCTCACTTTTTCATATAAATCAGGAAATCTGCACTTGTCTACATTGTAGAAGCTATTTTATTTTTTTGATCTTCATTATATTATACAATTATATAGAATTTTTTCACAAACAAAAAAAATATTTCTTTTCTTTAAGTAATAGTACTTTTTTTTAAATTGGTGAAATAAGTTTTCCTTGTATATCAATATGTTTTTTTCTTTTTTTAGTTTTCTGATTTTTTTTTTTTTTATAGCTTTCTTTCTATTTTAAAGTAATACTTTTTTATTTAATCTGTAATTCTTATTATTTTGCAGAATTCCAGATACTCAATTGTTCTATATGGCATATTTCAATACATATTGAATTTATCTTTTTTCTAGATATAATAATGCTTCATTTGAAAATTGACTATTAAATTGTTAATTTCTATTCCTACTACAGAAATTTAATGAAGTATTTTTTTAAAATAAGGAATGCCAACTATTGATAAGCTTTGTTCTTTTAGTTTTTCTATCTCTAGTTTTATGTAAACACCTATCTGATATCTTCCTCTATTGCATTTATTAAGCTCATACAATTTTGATATATATTGTAACGTTTTTCATGTCTGACTAGGCCTCTATATGCAATAAACTGTGTGAGTTGATCAAGTTATGCAAAAAAAAGAAAGCTTCATTCCTATTTCTAAAAACATAATTATATTTACTGATCAACTCTACCTAGTAATTGTTATGATTTATGCTATCGATGAAATCAGCTTTTATTTCTTTTATAAGGGTGCCAGAATTCATATAAGAATCCGCTGAAATCTGTCACCATCATGTCTCACAAATTAAAAAGAAAAATGTTTTTAAAATAATCGGTATTATATTATACCGTAACTAAAATTATTTTTTAGATATTATTCCTAGAGCTTATTCAAAACATATTGGCAAAAGTAAATTATATTTCCAAATCTTACTAAACTAATATTAATAAATTTAATAATAATCATTAATAATTATTAGTAATAATGTACAAATGAAAAGTTGATATTAGAGATAAATATTTTTATTCTAACAAATTAAAATAAAGAAAAATTACTAATTAAATAAACTGGAGAGAACACACACATGTTAATCCAAACATAAATCAATTAATAAAAAACAACAGTTTCACAATTAAAAAGTTCTTGGGTAAACAAGAGTCTCTTGATCAATAAAATTAAAGTCTCTATTGGGATTATTTTAAGCTTATTTTTAAAAATGGTTTGCTAACAATTTAGTCACAATTGGGAATAATGAATCATAGCTTACTGGATAAGTTTAGTGAGTTCACGAAGCTTGTAGATTAGGCCATCAGTTAGAAGTTGATCTTGTGGTCTATTCTACTGGTCGGTCATGAAAACTTTTCTGGTGTCCATCTTCAGGAACAATGACAGCAAAAGTTCTGGTTCATTCTAACATGCAGAATTATTTCAGCATAGGGTTATCCTGGATATATTCTTTTGTTATCCAGGACAGACCATAAGAAAAATTGATGAAACAAAATGTTGATCAAACTGGCCTCTCCTTTTTATACTTGAGGTCCAGTTTTCAGACTTCTATGCATACCTTTTGTTTGTCAAAAATATACATTGATAATCTTGTACATTCTTTATAAAACTTACATTACAAAGTCTTTATTTTTTTAACATAATTCTGCCATCTTTAATTAGTTAAAATATTTTTCTTTTAGCTCATCTAGATTGGTAATTTGTGTGTCTAATGTTCTCTCCAATTTTAACTTTTATTTTTATTTACATAAAAAAAATATGAACGACAATTTTAACTTTCATTGTACGTTTTTAAAAAATAAATTATACTAATCAGAAAAAAATCTAAAAATGTTTTTCTTTTAAAAGATCGCTAAATTTACTTTTTTTTTTTAGCTTTTAAATATCTTACCGAATGCCAATATATTTGTACCATATAAATAAATGGTACAATATATATATATCATTTTTACTTCCACTTCATTGTTGTTTATTTATAATACCACTGCATACTATATTATTATGGCCTGGTGAAGTACATTATTCCACTTTCATCAGTCTTCTGTTTGACTTACTGTACTTTCAATGTCAAATAGCATAATCACTCTGACTATGGTGCTTTGAAAGTGCACAAAGCTAAGCAGAAAACAGATAAAAAAGAATAAAATATTTCACTAGTCATACTAACACACACACACACACACATATATATATATATATATATATATATATATATTCAACAATAATCAATACATGATCCAACTCTGATCTGACTTTATTCTTTGTTAATTTTTCTTTCCTATTTTTATTTTTAAAAAATGTTGTAACAGTCATATTTGAACATTCACGCAACAAAGTCCAGAGTTTTGGTAAATTATACCAAGGCTGATCTAGATGAGGGTTTGAGACCAAATCTGACCGCACCTCAGCTCCTTCACCAACCCTCCATGACTTACTACCTTATGAATGACATATATGAGGTCACACTCGTAATCTCTTAATTTTCACGCCGACAATAGCAAAGGGTAAAACAAGAGACTCTGGGATAATTAACTAAATGTTTATAACTTAACCAAACACTCTCACACAACTTATGGCTGATTATCCAATATATATATATATATATATATATATATATATTAATAGTTATGGGTGGTGATTTAATATAAATAAAGTGAACAATACTGCAGACATTAATAGATTTTAAAATTATTTAATATCAACAAAACACAAACAATAACAATTAAAGATACTGCATATTCCACTCGCAGGTGGGATGGTGAAAATACGAACTACACGTTCTGTAATCAATTGCACTTAATGATCATTATTTATTATGTCATTTATACATTAATAATTATTTTTACATCTACACTGATGTCTAACTTATGCTCTGCAATTCCTACTCAGTTTGTTAAGGGTTAAACTCTAAGAGAGCGACAACTTTATACAATGTGTACTTAAATTTATTATTCATGTTGAGCGGTCAATGCACTCTTTATGTAGATATTCTTAGATAAACTAGATCTTAGGTTCAGATCAATGTTGAACAATTAACTCTTATAATGCATGACTCGTCTAAAAACGAGAAGATTTGACATCACTCTAAATTGGCTACTTTTTATCCCACGTATACATATGATACGTCATTAGAAAGAAAATCAAAAGTTCTGTAAGATGGTGCCCTCTTCAGAATAAATTTACAAGTAAAAAATCAATAAAAATGACCATTTATGTCAAACAAAACCAAAGCACCGCCTCCTCACCAACTTTTCTTGAATCTTATTGGCTGTCCCACTTCTGTCAGAAAGGGAAATGGCTGCCAAAAAGTAAAAAGTTACGTTCATTTTGATTTTTATTACGAAAATGATAAACGAATGTTTACAACATTTTAAACAATATTTGAATTGAATTACAAATTATTATTGATAAAATAATACTAAAAATCAAATTATTTTAGAAAAATAGTTAAGATATTACCAAGAATTATTTATTTATTGCTACATATTGATCGTAACGTTAAAGTGAAAAAAAAAAAAGATTGCTAACGCAATCTTTTTTGGTTGGTTGAATAGCGGTTACTTTTATTTCGCCGCAATTGAATATTTTTAAAATTATAAATCAAATTTTATTTGTGAAAAGATTTTTGTTTGCTTTCGTAATCTGCCAATTCAGTAATATACTTTTTACAAACGAAACTAACGTATTTATATTATTAAAAGTGATCTATTTTAACAATAAATTTTGTTAAAGTTGTGAGTTGGCCAATTACAAGTTTTGATTTTTAACTCATTCGGCCAATTATATAATCATCATTCAAAGGGTTAATATAATAGCAGATAAGCTGGCATTTTGTAGCATAGCTTTTGAGGCTATGGCACTATGCAAATTACATCAGAAGTGCGGCTTGAATGTGCCTTTACTCATGAGATTCAGCAATGTTTACTCAGTTCTCAACTACCGGTTGCTTGCTATATGTGAACTTTTAGTTAGGATGATCGAACAGCCATAATATACGATGCTGGATTCGGTGTTCCAGTTTTAAAGAAGGAAATGGGAATGACCCTTAAAATCATGATCCCATTCAAGATAGAGGGCTGTCCGAACTAGGGATGATAAGATAGCCCTTAAAATCTAATCTTATCTTAATAATTATATGATAGCAATGTGGAATGCACATCAGTGCTTCGTAAAGGCCCATTCACAATGCTTTCTAAATATTAATTATTACAACTAGTAAAGCCGAAATCTATAGTTTCTTCTGCAAACTACCTTACGCCAGTTAGTTAAATAAGCACTGAAATGGTGCTAAAGAGGACTTTATTAAAATTGATCTAGTTTATTAATTAACTACATATTTTATGAAATTACATTAATGGGGTCCAAAACATATCTGGGGCTTAAACTTGGCTAACTACTGAATATGCCTTAAATTATCACTCTCTCCCATTTAACGAAACAAACCTTTTAATAAGAAACATGTGTGATATTAAGCTAAACATAGCAGCTCAAATAATACATCAAAGTAGGTTTCGGATCAGAGATATATAAATATGCCAAATGGCATACATTGCTTTACTTGAGAACAAAATGTCTCTTTAAGTTTATAATAATTCATAATCTCTGCTCCGAAGGCAAAGCATAAATCTATAAATGCATTTTAACAATATATATATATATAGATGCAAAAGTATAGACGTAAATAGAGAAAATAATAAGGCAAATAAACTTTTATAAGTTGAATTTAAAAAGATTTAAAAATTTGAGATCAGGCAAGATTTACATTGAACTTTTAAAGTATTTTAAAATTATAAAGGTGGAGATATGTTTATCTAATACAGTTAATTACTTTAAGAGAGAATACACTTTTAACATAGTTTGATTAATTTATAAGATTTGAATTTAAGAGTTTGTGCACATGATTTATTATATAGCTAGCTTTAGGAAAGATTTATAGATTGCTATAGCTTTTAGATTTAGCTTGGATTAGAAGTTGTTACCGATTATTTATCCGAAGGTTTGCAGCTGGCAGTATGAAACACACACACATGGACTGATTTATCTGAGCTGGTTCATCTATGGGCTATCCTTTCAGTAGGGCTGTGGTTTTTTGGTCTTTGGTCTCCATACCAGTTCTCGCCGCCGAGGAAGCTGGCAATGACGGTCTTTTTAGCCAATGGTTTTCATAGTAAAATGTGGGCACACTGCCTGGATATGAGCGAACATGAGAGTAAAAGCAAAATGGAATCCTGATTTCTTTTCAACTGGCCTTTTTATATTTCTTTAACCCCCCCTCTTACAGTTCATTCACAATCTTTATTCTTAGACTTTAAAACTCAAGAAGTCTTAATTTCATCCACTTCAAACGAATTGGTTAGATTGATTTCAGGCTTAATTGTTTATTAATTGTTCCTTTTTTATTTCACCAAGATTCAAGTTCAGCTTATTTTATTGCAGATTTAATTGTCCCATTTTTATTTTATTAAGAATCATAAAATCTGGATTTGTACCGCTGTCTCATAAGATTGATAAAGTTCTTTTTTTCTTTAAACATTGAATTGCTTCTCCTTTTCTTTTCCTGAAAGAGATTTAAGCTGCTAACATTATATCATAGATGTGAGAAATCTACATTTGTTTTTAATTGCTTATGTGATTAAGTAATTGGGTAACTTCAAAGACAGTTCCTAATAGTTTAGGGAATTATGCTCTTATATAATACAATTTTCCAGCTTAAAACCAATTTAATTATTTAAAATCATAAGATAAATATTTATAAAATTATAAGGTGTGTACGTTATATAATGATAATATCAATCAGATGTGAATATACAATTTTTAGCAAATAAAAATATTACAAAATGTATATACAATTATAGCAGATGTGTGTGCATATACAATTACACACATATACGCGTAAATATACGTTTTTATATATGTTAAATTCCCAAGTATATTGTTATATATATGTGTACCTTTAGGATTTGAACTAGGGAAATGCAGGCTATTATTTTATAGAATAGGTGAAACGTATGATGATCAAATCATATTCAATGTAGTTTTCAAGTATCTTTATATTTTTTATAATAACGCATTTATTTAATATTTTTAAATTTATATTATTTCTTTCTATTTAAAATTAATCTATAGTTATAGATATCCAAATAATGATCGTTAATGAATGGCAGTTTAGGTCTGTAAACTGAAAATTGTTAGCACTCTCTGCCTTCAGTTCTAATCACTATCATCAGCCTTTGATACATGAAGTCTTTAATTATTTTTTACTTGCAATAAGGTTATACATCTTTTATGTCTAAAAGTTTGTGGTAATGGAATTTTAGATATACATAAAATGTTCAACACATAAGTAGGAGACATGCATTCTGTTCTCGAAAAGCTATTTGATATCTTAAAAGGAAAAAAATATTAGCATTTGGTTTCAAGCTTAGAGCACAAAGTCAATAAAATCATCACAATGATGTTTGTGTATAAGATGTTCATCCTTGTCTTCTTATTTCATTTAAACAATCATATAATAGTGATTGTCTGAAAGTTTATGTTGACATTTTTATTTGTAATTATATGACGGATTATTTGCATTAATTAGTATTAAGTGTTAAATGTCTTCATCCAAAATTCAAACTTTATTTAAACTTTTCATATAAATGTGTACTATTCTATAATTAAATATATTTGAAAAGTTTAAATAAATTTTGAACTGTTATTAAAGACTTTTAACAATTGATATTAATAAACGATGAATATATAATTACAAATATATTACAAGTATAGTTACAAGAAGATTTATCTTGTCTTTTTTCTTAAGGTCTCACATAGGAATCAAAATGTTTTTTATAATTAAATAAAAAATTCCCTTTCTTTTATAATAATAATAAAAAAAGGGAATTATCAACATTAATTCCTGAAAGCTTCTAAATAGCAATTCTTCAGTATGTTTTTATTTTGTTTTGAGTTATTTGGTTCTCATTTTAACTGAATCGGAAGTAATAGAAACTTCCAATGAGCTTTGTCATGTTTACAATCTTATCACAACCATCCATCAGCCCAGAAGTCAAATCATCCTCTCACACCATAGATACCATAGAAAAAAATACACGTTGTCAATCAACCTATAGCACATGTTACAATTTAATTCATGTATAGATTATTTTTAGAGAAACCTCAGACTTAATTTTTTTACTTTTAAATTACAATTCTGTAAGACATTATTGAAACATATAATCATAGACATGTGAAAAAAATAAATAATCCTAAGATAAACATTTTGTGCTGAACCAGTTGGCAAGATTGCAATATCTGAAGCAAATGTCCATCATTTGTTTGGTAGATAGATAGATAGATAGATAGATAGATAGATAGATAGATAGATAGATAGATAGATAGATAGATAGATAGATAGATAGATAGATAGATAGATAGATAGATAGATAGATAGATAGATAGATAGATAGATAGATAGATAGATAGATAGATAGATAGATAGATAGATAGATAGATAGATAGATAGATAGATAGATAGATAGATAGATAGATAGATAGATAGATAGATAGATAGATAGATAGATAGATAGATAGATAGATAGATAGATAGATAGATAGATAGATAGATAGATAGATAGATAGATAGATAGATAGATAGATAGATAGATAGATAGATAGATAGATAGATAGATAGATAGATAGATAGATAGATAGATAGATAGATAGATAGATAGATAGATAGATAGATAGATAGATAGATAGATAGATAGATAGATAGATAGATAGATAGATAGATAGATAGATAGATAGATAGATAGATAGATAGATTACTATGGTCCAGTTGACAGGTTTTAAATTTTCTGCAGTACAACATTGATAAAAATTACTTTATGGAAATATATTAATAACTGTTTCTTAATCCTTTAATATATTTCCATAAAGTGGTTTGTATTAATGTTGTATTGCAGAAAATTTGAAATCTGTCAACAGGACAAATGATGAAGATATGTGTTAGAGATTGTGATGTGGATCAACTGATGAGTGTTCAGCAAAAAATGCACATCTTGAGGTTCATTGATTTTTTTTTTCATATGTCTTTGATTATATGTTTCATAATGTGTTATGGAATTGTATTTTTTAAAAAAAAAATGTCTAGGATTTGTTTCAAAATAATGTGTAGATGAAGTTGAATTGTAACATATGCTATATGCAATAGTAAACTTTCCATACAATAGTGGCACTCATTGCAAGCCTTAGTAATCAATGGATGCAGAAAGGCTTGTGTATAAAATCCCCATCTAGTATCTACTGCTAATAACACATTGTGTAAGCATAGAAAGTAGTGATCATGTGATGTGCGACAAAGATTGCTTGACAAATTGTATGTTTCTAATTTATCTATGGTGTGAGAGACTGGTCTAACTTCTGGGATGATAGGATTGCAAATGAGATATAACTCATTATAAGCTTATTTACTTATTTATTCTCATTTATAAAATTGCTATAACTGCATGTGCCAGAATTGATTCTGGAACTTTCCAATTTCAAGTCAAAAAGTCTATCAACTGTCTTTCCAATGAAGCATAAAATTATGTTCCTTTGCTAATACAGATAATCAACAGTTACAAGCACCTTATATTTATGCTGGGTAATAAAAATATTTAATTAAAACAAATTAAAAAATGTAAACAAAACAAGTGCAAAAGCAAAACAAAATAAAATTAGAATGAATAGATAAGAAAAGGAGAAAATCATATTTGAAAAGATTGTTAAAGAGGGAAACCTGTAGAAGTCCTAAAGATTTTAATATGAAAGATTCCAGGTGTATTAGATGTATAGCCAAAGCCCTTCAGCTTTTAAAGACTAAAACAAAACAAAAAATAGTATCAAAGAATATAGATACAATAGTAGTGAACACAAATTATTAAGCATTACCACATGGAATCAATTGATCCCTAGAGTTAATAATATGTTACATAACACTAGTTAGATAAATAGAGTTTTCTATTTATAAAGCAGAAGGTATATTCAATGCATAAAACAGATTACAGATAGTTATACTATTTTATTTTTATTACTCACTTGTAGGGAGAAAAGTATGTTAAACAATATTTAAATAGCTCAAATTGTTACAATTTAAAGTTAAGGTATCAATCTTTTTACACTCATAACAATGATACTATCTTCCCAAGATAAATATTTTAAAGAATATTACTAGTCATTTATTATGATAAAAATTATCATATGATTTTAGCCAAGATATACATTTTAAAATTTTAATTAAAGTTCATATATTTATTATTAATAAAGAGATGGCAATACTCTTCAACACAGTATGATTAATCGGATTGTCTGAAAGAAAAAAGTTAAAATCTATTTGAAATTTAGAAAAAGACCAAAAAATTCAAGTATTTTTTTTTTGACGGGTATGATTATTCCTCAGATCTTGGATATCATAAGTGGATGCATTAATCACTATGTCACTGATCGCTACATATGCGTATGATATGATACCAGAAAACTTTATATACGTATATGAATGTGTACAAAATTGTATTTGTACTTCTTGAAGCCATGCGCTATTAAGTTAGGAATGTGCTCAACTAGAATAAAATTCATAAGATTTTAAAAACTTTTTGTCAAATTTACTTTTAATTAACAACATTTAAAAAGATCATTGTTACACGTAAAAAAACACCTTTGCATAACAAGTACGTCATTGAAGGTGTTTATGTTAGATAATCTTGTACATTTATCTATGTATATATACATGGGGATACATATATATTAGTACATGTAAACAACTTCATATTTATTTATACCAATATGACTATATATATAATTTTATTCATTTTTTTAAAGTGTACAAATCACCAGGGTTAAAAATTATCTTTTTTAGCAATGTAGGCTGTAGTCTCTTTGGAGCCGATGCAAAGCATCGACTCTTTAGAAGCGAGCGACGATAGATTACGAATGCACGACGAGGCGGTTTTTCGGATAATTTATTATCCATTTGTCCAGCTTGAGTGACTTTTTGGAAATTATACAAGTGTTTTTTCCGGGGAAGGTTAAAATGTGACTCAGTTTCTGTTCTAATCCAGACGGAAACTTTAACATTTAACGTCCTCAAGCTTCGTATAACATCAATGTAAAAATTATTGTCTGTAGAAATACGTTGCTCAGGAGAAATACAGAGGGGGCTAAGTCTTTATTAGGTTACTTAAGCCCGAGTAATTAGTAGCACGTTTTTCTTTTGCTGTAAAAAAGGTTAACAGAAATAAAACACCTCAAAATGACATCGTAATTACGAATAATCACCTGCCTTTGACTTTTTTAAAAAAAAAAAAAAAACGCGGATTTAATATTTTAATTTATGAGACACTTAGTACGGAAATAGACTTTGAGTACAAATCTTTACAACGATTAACATAATGCCCTTTGAATATTTGTCACCAGATATTAGGTTTTCTAAGAAGTGCTGTTTTGAATTAACTAAGTGATATCGGATGGGCTTGTGTCGCTGGGTAATGGGCAATTTATAAAGAACAAAATTTAGGTAATTGATCACAAAATTGTAATGGTAATGCATTAGGCGTCGGAAAGATTGGTCCTTGCAGAATGTTTTATTTAGTCTTCCACTTAGGATCTTAGGTAGCCGACTAGCTTAGCTGCCGTCATATTAGAAAAAAAAAAAAAAAGATCTTATTACCACGAGAAACGCACACATATACACAACAACAACAACAACAACAACAACAATTAGTTGAATAAGATTTAATTTGTTTATGTAGTAATTCTAGCCGATTTAAAGTTTCCAATATTATCAGTTAATAGAAGCCCTACTGGGCTTTGTGAGATTGAAGTGGAATCAAAAATGACAAGACAAATAAATGAAAAAAAAAGTTGAAATTAAAAGCCTACTTACACTGATAAAAAATAAAATAATTAAATTTTTCTGGAGCTATTATATTTATTTTATATAAATATTATAAAACTGTTAACGTTAACATGAAATAAATATGTTTACAAATTAATTTTTAATGGGGCAAAAAAGGTTATATTATAAATAAATAAAACATACGTTGAATACATATAACATTGTAATTTGTGAAAATGCGCATCCTCAAATTTTCATACAATTTATATATGTAAGTAGTAAAGAAACAGAAAAAAATGTCTCTAACAGTTGTCCGTAGAGAGGCAATGAAATAAAAAATATTATTTAAAAGGCCAATTGTTGGCTAGTCATCTTGATTTACGTTTAGCTAAGACGAACTACATAATTCTTACTGATCGATATGAAATCGTTATCCAAAAAACATAAAATAAAAATCAAAGTTTGAAACATGAAACAATTGTCAAGTTTTAAACTGCTTGACTTGAATCTTTATTTTGAATTTCTATATTTTTACTTTTTAAAACTATCTTTAAAATAACAAGAAGTATATTCTTCATCATTTATTCACACAAACAGTGAAATGAAAACAATATTTATCCATCTAGACAAATATCAAATGATGAAAGGATTTTAACAGTTTCCTTTTTGTTTCGTTTTCTAGCTTAAGAAGGTATACATATCCATTTTTTGACCAATGGATAGATAGTTTGCAAACCGGAATATATATATAATCTTATAATCTGAGAAAATTTACATAACATTCACTGTATCAACGGTGATAAGTGAATGTGGTTAAAGTATGAAGATTGGTTATCTTAATATAAAGCTTAGTACTTATTGTATATATGTGTGGAGATGGTAATCTGAACCAACTGATGAGTGCTGATTTAGCACGAAATCCGAGTATTGGTGATTATTTATCTTTTCAACATGAGTGTGATCAGGTGAGTCGGCAATATAAGATGGCACTGAGAGTTGTAGGTCGTGTGAAAGTCTGAATTCGAATCCCACATATATTACATATATAAATGCAGGGGTAAGTCTGTACAATGTATTAAAATAGATTATGCAGCACGTACACACACTCAATTTGATTTAAACACGCATTTTAACTATTCTTCCCATTAATGCTTTTCGTATTTTTTTTTTGTTAAATTGTTTTTTTTTTTTTTTAAATGTAGATTTTAAAATATGTTTTTGATTTAATAACCTAATTAATTTAATGGTTAAATGATTATAATTCTTGATGTTGCAGCTCTAATACCACAGTACCCATTATTTTATCTAAACCTAAATTTAAATACATATTCTCATCTAATTATTTTTTTTCTATTTTATCATATACATTTGAGTTTATTCAAATATTACTCTAAAGTGCATCTGTTTATCTGATTTTTTTACTCTTGCTAAATGTCTTGTAAAAGTCTTCTTTTATATTCTTTTTGATCTCTTTATATAAATATTTTTCTCTAATGCTAATTGATGGAAATTTTTTAAATTATAGGTTGTGTCATTTTATTTTACTTTACATTCTTTTATTTAGAAATATAAATATAGGTAAATGCATTTGTGTACATATATATTTACAATAACGACTATAGAACTAAATGGAACAAATTTTTTCTAGTCGTTGCTACGCAAACAAATGATATTAGTTGAAGTAAATTGAAATACGTATGGGTCTCTATAATTCTTCATATATATATAATATTCAGATATAAGTATATTGTCTATACTAAATTAATGCAATTGGAAGGGACTTGAACCCAGACTTTCAGGCTCTTTACAGATATGCATTTATGGGCCAGATCACCATTACCCACACATTTTTACAACCAATTTATATTAAGATAGCAAATCTTCAATCTTTAATGGACAAGTTTCAATCTTCTCTACCCTCCAGCTCTTTAATCCATATCATTGAAAATGCAATGATGAAACACTCAAAAACCTTGATGATGTCAATATTAATGGTATACCCATGTTGACTTTAAGTCACTCTGACCCCACATATAGGACTTTAATATATCAGTTTAAATGCACAAAAGAGAGATGGGCAGAATACAGGCTGATTATGTAATATTCAAATATAAATATATTATTTATACTAAACTTAATTTAATTATAAGGGACTTGAACTCAGACTTTCAAGCTCTTTACAGCTACACACTCAATCTTATACAACTGATATAAATGACCACATACATGTGAAAAAATAAATAATATACAATTTTGTGTTGAACCAGCACTCATCAGCTAGTGCAAATCACCATCTCCCACACTTATATACAATCAGTGCTCACTTTATATTAAGGTAGCAACTCTTCAAACTTAATGAACAAGCTTCACTATTCTCTGCACTCCAAATCTGGACCAACTGATGAATGTTGGTTGGAGATCATTTATATTTTTCACATAAATGTGATCATCTGTATCAGTTGTCTAAGATTGAGTGCATAGCTAAAAGAGCTTAAAATCTGAGTTCAAGTCCCTTCTATATATTGTAACCAGTTGGGTTGCATTGTACACAGCAACATAGTTGTGTGTGCACATATAAAGTAAAGGAAAAGTAGAAATAAACACAGACAAAAATTTTTAGTAGATATTTTCTACATTTCCTGGAATAATAATAATCCTATAAAGGGTTCAATATCTCTGGATTTAAAATTAAATATTATTATAAATAAATATTTAAAAAGATCTGATAAATAAATTAATATTGTATTCTGATTTTGAACTAAAAACAACTATGATTTATTTTTCATTAATGCTTGTATACAACATGTCTATTATCTATTTTTAAAAATCCTTGTAGATCCTAAAATTCTAAAGGATTAAAGTTAATTTGAAATCAACTTTTTTCCAATTATACTTTTGATAAAACTTCAAACTGTTTTCAAAGGGATTAGAAAAATAAAAACAGTTTTTAAATTAGTGTTTTTATCACCTCAATCCAAATCTATAAGAAGGTTGAATAAAAAGATTACATTATACTAGATAGTAGTTTTTGAAAAGAAAGTTGGATAATGTAATCTTGTCTAAATATATTTTGTAATAGCTGGCTAGAAGGCTTGGCTAATAATATTTTTGAGAAGCAGAATAGCTAGTGCAGAGTTACCTAGCAGAGTTGGACAGAGCTCCCATGAATATGTAGCTGAAGTCAAGACAGGAGGAAGCATCTACTCTACATGTCAATGGTGAAGTTTGTATTCACATGGAAGTTATGACACACTTCTTTGTGTTGAAATTCATAGCTACAGATGTATGCTAAGAGGATAGTTCTTTTCCTGAAATGCATCAAACCCAAGACAGCATGCTGGCCTGAAGATGATCAAACCTTAGCCAGAAGGGAGCTCATAGCATACCAGAAAATTACTTGAATTATATCTATCTTGATGATGACAATCACCCAAAACAAGCTCACCAAGAGAAAGCTTGATGAAGAAATTGGTATATGTATACTGCTGTTTATCTATATATGCAGAGAGAAGCACAGATAATTGTATATATAATGGTGAGTAGCATTATATATAACATGAACAAAATTTTAAATAAGTTTTTTTTAATAATTTATTTAAAAATGACTTTCTAAAAGTGAGGTATATAATCTATAATGATTATTTGAAATCATTTATTGAGAAAACAAAAAGACATTTTGAAATTTATATTTTTAATTCTAAAACAATTTTATTTTTCACTTATTAAAAATAATAATTAAAAAACATTCTAAAAGTAAAACAAACACAAATAGTTTTGCTTGAATGAAATTATTGATCCATAGATACTTCTAAACCTCCATGATCTTTTAGAATACAAAAAAGGAAACAAAAGTTTGCCAGAGTATATATTTTAAAGACATTTATTATTAGTTAAGGGTAACCTGATAAAAAATAACTTTTTTAACTTATCAAAAAATGACTATACTTTTTAAAAAAAAAAGAAAAAGAGAAAGCTGTATATATATTACATATGTATATGTGAATTTTATATACTTTTAATATTAACCAAGGACTTAATTATGGAAAGTACATTATGAATAGCTTTATTTTGTCAAGTTAAAATATGTAAACATCTATGTGCATATATGCACACACAGCATATATGTTAAATCAAGAAAGAATTATGTGTATTATAAAATTAATAATTTTATTTTGACAAAAATGAAATATATTTTATAGATGTTAGTGTGTGCCTGCAATTAAATACACACACATGTATGTTAAATATGTTATTACATACTAAAATAATAATGTTATATATTATTTTGACAATTTGAAAGTGACAACTAAAATGTTTATTTTGTAATAAGTCAAATATGTTCAGAAATTATATGTGCACACATTATATGTGTGTATATATATCAATGAGTGTCAAATAGGACATATATGTAAAATTCAATCATTTTTATTAGATGTCAATTCAATCATATTCATTTTGTATCAAGATACATGTCTTTGTGCTGAATGAACATTAGGTAAACCTAATAAAACAGATATGTAAACCATAATAGTAACTTCAATTTGGTATATTAATATTGTAAATCAAAATGTAATAATTTTTAAGTTTTGTATGTTAATCAAAATCAGAAGGCTTATGTGTATAGAAATATTCTAGAGACCTTAACTTTATTTTTTTATTGTTATTAATAAACTTGAATTCAATTTTTAAAAATTGTATTGCATCATCTCTTGCTCACCATGTGATAATAGAGCTTACTATCTCTGAGATAGATTCAAGCATGGGCTGAATATATTAAACAGGAATGTATTTTACTGCTTTAAGGCAGCCAATATAACATTGTCCTGGCTTGGTGTGAGGATTATATTCTTCAAAACCCATGCACTACATTTTATTTTTGTTTAGTCATGGAAATGAAGTTTATAGTTGGCTAGTGCATTAATCACACTAACTGGCCAGAGCATTGATGATGATCAGCATGTTTTAATATTCCAGCATTATTGTTTAGATTTTTTTATTTTTATGTTTTCTGATGGATGAGCACTTAGTGTGTACATCTAAATTAATGTTCAAATGAATGCCCAAATTGGAAAAGGCTCAATAGCTAACCTGGTCTACAGAAGACCCATTTCATTGATTGTTGATTTATTTTGATGATGATAATTTCATCAATGATGCTGATGAATGATTATTACTTTCACTTATTTATAATGTTGACTGATGTGTAGTTAATTTTAGTTGCTGTAAGAAGTTCACTAGGCTGATTTAATCCTTGTGATGATCCTTACAAGATGACTCAAAGCTGCTTCAAATTGCTTGAATTCTATTATTTTTAACATTACAGTAATGATTTCACGCTCTTTTTAAAGGTTAAAAAAAGTTCTGTAAGATGCTGCCCTCTCTTGAATTAGTTTACAAGTAAAAAAATCAATACAACTTACATTTTAAGTCTAACAAAAAAAGTAGGCTGGGTGTTCTTCATTTTGATTGGCTGTAACTATCAAGTTCAAAGAAAGCCACTTGTCAGCTAAGATTTCTTTTCTTTCATTTCGAAAGTGATAAACGAATGTTTTAGACCATTTTAAAAGTATTTTTTGACATATTTTAAATTATTTTGATAAAATATGCTAAAAATAAAATTATTTTAGAAAAATAGTTGACTTTAGCAAAAATTATTTACTTATCCATGTAATATTGTAACAGTCAGATTTGTACACTCATGCAACAAAATTCAGAGCCCAAGCAAAATATACCAAAGCTGACCGGAGTGAGGTGGTTGAGACCTCTAATCCGACCAAACTCCAACTCATCTGCCAGTACTCCAAATTTAACACCTTATGAGTGACATTCCTGGGGCTACACTCAGTTCTCATTTAACCGCGAGCCGACATAGAACAGGTAGAAACACGAGACTTAAGGTCATTACTAACCTAACTAAATAAGTGATATATAACACTTAACACTCTATTAATCTTAACTACCAGACATACACATATAGCATATAAACTCATTAAGAAATTGGAGTAATGAACTGTGACATTTAATAATATACTGGATTGGATAAAATACTATGGATTGGATAAGATACTGTGGTTTGGCTTGATCTAGAGTCTGAGCAAGAAAGATATACAACAGTTTATATTTAAAAAGATTTATTAAAACAATAACAAATGATCTAACACAAAATATCATAATGGCAGGGATTGTATAATCTTCACAAGGTATTCAATACAGGCAAGCATGTTACAATAGTTGGGACTGTTATCAAGTACATCTGTTCCCTTTTAAACATATTACAATACATGTGTGTGTGAGTTATAGAGGTCATGCCTAATTATTTAATATGCTCATCTTATGAATTTGACTTGCTTAAGTTAGAAGTTGATACTTTAGTAGAGATGATGATGAGTACAGCCAGTTTTAATGGCTGTTATATATACTAATTAAATGAGCAACTAAATAAACTCAGTATGATGCAGATTCAACCTGATAACCCAGATTCAAACTCCAGTCTAAAGCTGAATGATTAATTACTATGGGAAAAAGAACTGGTTACCATTAGGTCCACATATATGTGCTATGGCGCTATATAAAATATTAAAGAAATAAACTTGCAGTGCGAGTGAGTGATTCTTCAAGAGCTTCAGCATCAAATGCTCGGTTTGCTCTGAGACCGACGGTTTGCTGCTATTGATATATGAACATAAAGTTCAGGAAGTCGGATTGGCTTTAGGAAAAATCTGGGTCCGCATGCCCCAGTTCTAATGAAGATAGCCATAACCTGAACTAAATAAAGGGGTGGTTTGTTACCGTGAACCCTTGTCAGAGGCAGCAAAACGTAACACATGTAAGTGTACTATATAAAAACACACCCGCAATGCACGCAATATATATATATATATAAAGCAATAAGTATGCATATAATTAATTGTGCCTAAAACAGATAGCTTTTATCTGTCAAGCTAATTCAAAACAGTTCTTAAAATTAGCATTATAAGTATGCTAATAAAATGGGCTTAAACTACATAAAAATAATCTAGTTAAGATCCTGAATCTGCATATAAATATTCTTAATTAAGGAGGGAAAGTATATTCGATGGGACTTAATACAAACATTAGCAAATATACTTTATCATCTCTAGACAATATATATATCCCCTTCCAACTAATAGATATCAAAGGTTATAATATAAGATCGGTTAAGCAAACCTTAAAAAATACGATTTTATAATATATATATATATAACTATGATAATAACGAGTGGTTAGCGCATTCGTTTATTACCAATATTATAATTTCGAAACAATGATTCAATAAAATAAACAATGCTTTTAAAATGTCTAAGTGAAGATTACAATTATCTCCTTTATAAATTACTTACTTAGTTTCATTGTTTCGAAATCTGAGCATATTATCACATATTAAACATAACAAAATGCATTTAAACAAAATATTAAAATTACTGAAATTAGGCAAGACCGTTAGTTTGTAGGAATTGAAGAGAATAAATTTCGGACATTTAATGAGTATAAAAAAAAATATGAAATCTTTTAATTTATAAAAGATTTCAGCAGTTTATAAAATTAAAGTAAGTGATTTTTTTTTCTTTTACATTATATATAAAGTTACACAGATTGATAGTTTCTTTTTATAAGAGGGTAAAAATTAAAGAGTTTTTATAATTTAGATAGAACGTTCTTTTTAAAGTGTTATAAGAATTTATAGATTAAAGTTCATACTGCAGTTTTTAAAATTATTACCATCTCTCTGCCTCCTTGGTTGGACTTGAAGCGTATATCAATGATAGTGGCTGGAATAGGGCGTCTGACAGCATCATAATCTTCAGTGGCCTTTCAGATAGGTTAAATTTCTTCATATTCTCCATGCAGGTTGCTGGAAAGTCTATTCAAAGGTATGTTTAGAGGAACTGAGAGTAGCCATCTGGCTACAGAGCCAGTAAATATATTATTTTACTCGATCATTTTGGATTCTGGTCTCCACAATAATTTACAGGAAAGCAAGCCAAAGAATAAAAGTTAACTTAAAAAAATCTGCAATATTTATATTCCCTAGATCAAAAGCCAGTGACTATCTATTTTAAAACACAATTCAAACTTCCTCTAAGTTTTACAGCAGTCGGCCTCTTTTGATTCTGATCTTTTTTTATCTTGTTGCCCAAACTTTTACTGGCTTGATCTGGGAAAAGAAATTCATTACAATCGTAATGAATTTGTAATGAGCTCTATAACAATGTCAATAACCTAGGGACCATCTGATCCCACCTGCGAATTATTCTAAATCGTTTTATTACCAATCTGTGAATTTCGCATGTAATTGATAATTCCATTATTCTAAACGTTTTTATTACCAATCTGTGAATTTCGCATGTGATTTATAATTCATTTAAACCAAACTTGTTAAAGAATATTTAGCTACATTTTCTAAACAAAATAACCCTTATACAATATATTATTTATATAAATGCTGCAATATATCTATACAAAAATTAATATCACTATCATTTATAGGTGCTTGTATGTGTGACAATAAACATACAACTGTTTGAATGCATATAAAACTGTGATTACATATATAACTGTGTAAATGAATATATCGCTGTGTGGATATACACACAATTGCACTAAAGAATGTTTAAAACTGGCATAGATGTGTCTATGGAGACATAAAGCTGAAACAGATAGGAGGACAGGAATATCTGTTTCAATATAAAATTGAGAAAGAAATCACTGAAGTCATCAAAGCTATTTGGTTGGTCAGTAATATTTATTTTAAATTTGCTGCCGTTATCAAATATTTTTAAATTATAAATGAAAATTTATTTTTGAAAAAACTTTCATTCATTTTTATAACCTGACAAATTATTAATATACTTTTTACAAATGAATCTAAAGTGAATATAAATTAAAAGATGAATATATTTTAACATTTGAGTTTGTGACTTGACCAATTAAAAGTTTAGAATTTTACCTCACTTGGCCAATAAAGTAATCAGTGCTCAATTTGTTAACTGGGCTAATCTCTCAGAAATTTCAGATCTTATGCTATCTGAATATATAAAACTGTTTATATATTTTTGGATGTTAGACATCACTTTAATATTTATTTAATACTTTATTACTTTAATATTTTATCTTAAATATTTTATTTCATTAATATTTAATTTATATTTTATTATGTTCCATCACTCCAGATTCAGCTCATCTCGATCCCCCATCCATTATAATATTTATATATATATATATATATATATATATATATATATATATATATATATATATATATATATATATATATATATATATATATATAAACATGCACATAATATGCTTGTACACACATTTCTAATGAAGAGATGCTATAATCAATTATTTTAAAGTGGTAGCAAGAAATAAAAAAATACTACTCAAAAATAAGCAAGTGTTCATTCAAAAATAAATAAATGTTAGTTTAATAAATGATTAGTAATAATCATTATGTGTTTATAAAGTAAAAGTTGGGAGTGGAGTAAATTGTCACTTGAAAATAAAATTAAGACAATTTGCTCTACATAAATATTCTTCATGTAATAAAGATAAATATGAGTGTCCTGGCCCAACTGATGAATGCTGGTTCAGCATGAAATGCATCTTGGGGGTTATTTGTCTTTTATTGTATCTTTATTTATATGAAATTATTTCTGTAATAAAAAAGAATGGAGAAATATGGAAGTTGTCTAATCTATAAATGTTATCACATTTTTATAATATTCTAGAACCTATTTATTTAGACTTGTCTTGAAACAGAGTACATAATTAGAATCACCCATACTTCTGCTTACACTCAAGGGTTTTTTGCACACATTATCTTTATTTTTAGATCTTACTTTCTGAAAAAAAAAATCTTAAATTTATGTATAATTAGCCATTTCCTTGCCAATTGTTCTCATCTTTATTATGTCTTAAAATTTCTGCATAGTAGCATATTTAAAAATGAGAAACAGAATGACATTATGAATAACACAAAATAATTTTTCTAACCACAATCAAATCCAAAATTTTAAACACAATTCAAAGGCATGTTTAAGTAGATGCTTTGCCTCAATAAAACACTTTATAGGGAATGATTTTTGGTTTAAAATAATAAATTAAATAACATTTTTGAGAAAAACTTTTATTAAACCTCAGTGAAAATCCTATAATAAGTAATAAAATAATTCTGTTTACAATTTCAAAAATTTTCTATTGTTTTAAGTCTTTTAAAGTATTCCAATTCACCAACACAACAATATTTTAAAATATTATTACATTGACAAAGATGAAAAAGTCTTTATTGAATGTTGAGGTTTACTTTATCTCAATAATTTTTCTGTATTTGTGGATCAATAGTGTTTTAAAAGACTTGATAATCACATTAATAAAATATAATTTGTTTAAAATTTTTAAAAAAGAAAGACTATAAACAGTTGCAAGATATATTTAAAACAGACATAAATAAATGAAAATAAGATGTATATTTTTACTTTGGTTTTCTGACCTTCTCAGTCTCAAACATCTACTAACATATGAATTTTTCAAACAGCCTCACTTTTCAACTGAGCTAGAAATACAAAATACTGGCATATCTGCACTTTAGCTGACAGTTCATTAATTTTTATTAGCCAAATCTCTCTAATAACATGTTTAATTAATTAAATCACTATTTATAAATATATACTAAATTATTGATCAAAAGGGTAATAATTGTTTAATATTAGATTTGCCACGTCCTTTATAGATTTTGCAATATTTTTTTCTGAATTACACTGTTTGTTGCGTCAATCATTTTTTTTAAAAAAAATGTATGGCTTTATTATTTTGATTTTTTTTAAAAAAGCATTCCATCAACTATTCAAAATCAGGTATGTAATATTTTGTAATAAATCATTTACACATTCCAAAATGTCACTGGGTAGTGCCAATTTACCAATAAGTAGTCTTTTATTTTTAATATATTTTGATAATAATTCATTAATATTTATTATGTATAAAGGCATAAATATGTATTAATGAAATACAAAAGCAATATTTTAGATCATCATTAAAAGATGTAAATATAATTAGTAAAATAAAAAATAAAAAATTACTTTATAGGGACTTATTCATTGCATCTGACGAAGACCATGTGTTTGAAAAGGAAAGTTTTTAATAAATGTGTTTTACCAGTTCTTACTTATGGATATGAGACTTGGACACTTAATAAAAGAGCAATACAGAGACTTCAGACCACTCATAGAAGTATGGAGAGATGCATGTTGGGAGTAACAAGAAGAGATTAAAAACACAATGTATGGGTAAGAGAACAAACAGGTGTTACTGACCTCATTGAAAAAATTAAAAGATTGAAATGGAGTTGGACTGGACATATTGCTAGAAGAGACGATAGTAGATGGACAATTGAAATCTTAAACTGGATTTCAAGAGATTGTAAAAGAACCAGAAAGAGACCACATGTGAAATGGATGGATGAAATAAGAAAGTGTGCAGGGGTGATGTGGAGAAGAGAAGCTAAAGATCAGAAAAGAAGAATTGGAGAGACTTTCATCCTGCAGTGGATTGATAATGGTTGATGATGATGATTCATTGCATATAAGGATCTGGAAAAATATTTAATCACAACCAGCTTGATCAATATTAAATATAAAATTTTTATATGAGTGAGCACCAATAATGAAACATTTGAAGAACTTCCCAAAAATACATCAAATCCATTTTCAAATTACTAAATGACATCTAAACATAACAACTTACTTAAACAAAAGACTAAGGATAAGAAAGACTTTCATATACTTTTCAAGAAAAAAATAAATCACTTATCTGTTAAAAAATATAAAGTATTTAAACTATGTACAAATCTAAAATACAGTGCAGCAAACATTAACATTTTTATTCACATGATGTAATATGTTTGGTACCTGCTTTCAAACAATATGGTCAATAAGGCATGATGTGATATTTGATAATAAAAAGTGAAATTGGCTAAGGAAACATGCAAGTGAATTGGAGTAAATATTTTTAACAAAACTAAGATATCTCCCAAATAAATTATTTTTTAAGATATATATATATATATATATATATATATATATATATATATATATATATATATATATATATATATATATATATATATATATATATATATATTATATATATATTTATTTCAAGGAGTTTTGTGTAATAAAAATATAATAGCTAAATAAATTGCTGATGTTTCATTACAATAACAAGTACTTTCCTAAGAGCTTCTTCTTTCTCAAATCATAAGAATGTGTGTGATGAGATTTAAAATTGTTATTTTTGCCTTTGTTATTTTCTTCTCATTCTCAAATACTATTGGTTGAGAAGTTTTAAAAAAATATTTTATCCACCAATAGTTTTTTCCAAATATTGTTCATTTTCTTTAATTCACATTTTTCATTTATTGCTCATAGGCCTTTTTAAAATCTCTGTAGCTTCCCTTAGTAGTCTGTGATCATATTGTTTAATTTTTTCCAGAATAAAAGTTTTATTAATATTGATGTCTTGGTTAGTTAATTTAATATAAGAAAAATATAATTCCATTTATTAAATTTCCAAAATGTGTTCTTACTTTCTTATATTTATTATGATTTATCTATCCAATGTATGAATGTAAGCAAATGCTACATGGAATTTCATATACACCATGATACTCAAAAAACATTTTTTTTAGATAGAACAAAGAGACTTTCTGATGATAGGCATTTTAAACTAGATATCTATTCCATTAAAAAAATGCTTCTTCATAATGGTTTTGATCACAGGATTATTAATAGGGGTTTTTTATATAATAAGAAAAAAGATTTTGACATTTCAAAAATTAAGACTGTTCTACCATATATAAAGGGAGTAACTGACAAAATTGGTAATGTTTTAAAGAAATACAACATCCCCACAATTTATACTACATTTTAAAAAATAAATGAAGTGTTTATATGCCCTAAAGATAAAATTTCTTTGGAGTATCATGGTGATATGAAATTCCATGTGGAGTTTGTTTATATTCATACATTGGACATACCAATTGTAAAATAAATATAAGTAAGAAAGAACTATTATGACAGTTAGAGAAAAATCTAATTCCTCAGACATTTACTTATACATTAAATTAACTAACCATGACATCAATTTTAATAAAACACATATTCTGGTAAATATTGAATAATATAACCAGAGATTGCTAAGAAAAGTTGTAAACATTTTTAAAAGGTTGAAGAGCATAAATAAACAGTGTGAATAAAGACAATTAACAATATTTGGAAAAAGCTACTGGAGGATAAAATATATTTTTAAAACTTCTCAACTAATAGAATTTGAGATTGAGAAAATAACAAAGAAAAAAATAATGATTTTAAATCTCACCACACACATTTTTATGATTTGAAAAAAAAGCTATGAGAAAAGTACTTGTTATTGTACTGAAATGACAGCTACTTAGCTATTATATTTTTATTACATGGAAGCTTCAGGAAATAATATTATGAATTCATCATTATCCATGGGAATATTAAAATTAGCATATATATCCCTTTGCATGTATCACAGAAAATGTAGAAATCTGTTTGATATTTGAAAGTAAAGTTACATGGATTAAAAAAACATTTACAATATTATTTATTTATTTAAAAACATTTTTAAAATATCACCTATTATAGTGAAATAAAAAATGTCATACTTTTTAAAAAAGGAAACTTTAATAATCAATGTTTGTTTTTATTTCAATTTTAAAAATTTGGTAAGATATCTTTTAAATTAATGTTTTTTTAATATATATATATATATATATATATATATATATATATATATACCACTCTTTCATGTACATTACTAAAACCTTATTAAAGTAGTATAAAAATATTTTAAATTTAATATTGAAATATTTGAAATTTAATGGGCCCACTCTTTTGCATTTTAAAAATTATAAAACCTACCTAAAACATTTTGGTGACATATTGCTATGCCAGTGATTTATAAAAAATGTATCAAATTTGAATAAATTGTATTGAATTTCAACATATCAAATCTTAATCTTAAAATTGTATTCTAACTTAAATAAAAGTGTTTACAAACTAACAAACAAATTAACAAATAAAACAACAAAAAGAGATTGCAAATTAAATTAAAATAGTTAAAAATGTAATTATCCTATATACTATTTAATAATTATAATGTTAGTATCTTTTGGCAATAAAACACCTACCTTGCATTCTTCTAGGATGCCACCAGTAGTTTTGAACTGATATAAATATGAGGTTTTAACCATAGGTCAATGCCACTGTATAAAATACTTGCTAGAGTTGTTACTCTGCCTTCCATCTGCTATAGCATCAGAAATAGTGGTACCATCATCAGGATTAAAAGCAAGTCTAATACTTTAAAAATTAAAGATTATTAAAACTTATTTACATTTTACAGTGATTGAATCTCGATTGAAAGATTTTGCACAGTTTCCATTGAAGATGATATCAGTCAGAAATTAGACTAAACTACTTTTATTTGTGATTTTGCAAATATAAAAACAAGAAAAGTTATGTTTTAAAGATTAGTTTTATACTTTAAGAATGAAATTGTGGATTACATTGATGTTCATATATGTCATGATGAATTGTTATAATTCAATTTTTTTTCTTCAAAATAAATTCCAGAACTAGCCTAATGGAAATAAAGACTAAATAATACAAGATTCCAGAAGATCGAGTCATAAATATTTTATTTTATATTTCAAAATATTACTTAAATTAAAAATGTGCAAATTAATCAGTCATTATTTTTAGTAATTTTATAATTATTGAATATAGTGATTTTAATAAAATAAATAATTTAATTTTATTAGAATTATGATTTAAAGTGAAGTCTCTATATATAACAAAATTAAATGTACATTTTAAATTCAACTTTCATTTCTTTTATTAGGATTTTTTCTTTCACTCTGTAAAAAAATAATTTATAATTATTTTTCATTAAAATATAAATTTACATTAGCTAATAATAGAATTTAGAATTGATAATTATTCATATTGATGATTAACTTAACATCATAATTTTAAAATATCATTAAAATAATTGTTTAGGGAGGAAGAACTAGACAAATATGTTGTTGCACGGCATAGAAAAGTTCCTTTATATCTATGATAAACTAGAGCAAATTTGAAATAACATTTTCTGATCTTTTCTGAACATTTATAAACAAGTGAACTAATATTTGCACTTAATTGTGATATTGACATGGAGTTGCAATGCAGCAGTAACAATATGTGGCTATCTGTAGACAGTTAACAGTTATAGTATTTCATCACAGGGATATATGCAAATTAGTTGTACAGAGTGGTAACTAATAATTGATTCATAGTATAGACATTAGAAATAATTCATTTAAAATTGGTTTATAATAAAATATAATGATAATAATATAAGACCAATGAATGTATTTTACAATCTACTGGATGCATACTATAGAGCCAACTACTATAAAGTCATGTATTTGTTGATATGGATATGTAAAGCAAATGATAGTGATATAAGTCTTGCTGAATTTTTTTAAAAATAAACTTAAGTATGACCTTCAAGAAAGAGGCAGACCCAGTTATGTTTTAAAGATTATTTCAAAGATATTCTGAAAAGTTTAATATTCATTGTTTTCATTGAAAATATATGACTGACAACAGAAAATAATAAATAGTAAGCCATAATTAGGCATAGATTTTGAGGTTTTTTTAAGAAAAGTTTGTTGCAGAATAAGTTATGAAAAGAAGAAAAACAGACTAATGGACCAGTTTATTCTTTATGTGGATATATTTGTAGTATATGGGTTATTTCATTTAGTAATCATAATACTCATCACTATTATATTATTATTGTCATCATCATCATTATTATTATTGTCATACTTCATTCCACTAGCTATATTAATTGTTCTAGTCAATATCAGAAAGGGTTTTATTTCTCTTGTCTTAATTACATTGATTTTCATAATGAAACTGACCAAGTCTTTGTATTAAAGAATTTATTAAATTCTATTATAAAAAAATAGATATTTTGATAACTGATTCTGTCGTGAGAAAAATTGTATTAATAACTCCTTGTAAGATTATAAACTTTTATTTATTAAAAAACTAAATCACATAATTATAATGTAAAGAATGTGGTTTATTAAAATTCCTTTAAAACATGGGTTATTTATTCACAAACTACTCCCTTTATGAGAAAAAGGTATAATAGTCAGTTTTTTTGTTAATATATCTTCCGTAAAGCCTTTAAATACTATGAAATATAATTGTCCAATTGATGTTTCCATATTTCAAATCATAGATCTCATTCTCATAGTTAGTAATGTACAAAATTTGATAATAACATTTGTAATAATGATAACTACAGGAAAAATTATTTTGGATACTTTTTTTAATCTTCTAATTAGAATGGTAATATACCCTTTTCTTCTAGCACAAACAATTCTAATTTTACTGAATTTATTGCTGACATTTATTCTAATATAAACACAAATGCATTAGGTATTTTCTTTCTAATATGTTATTGAATCTTAATTTATATGATATTAAAATGTTCTTTGAAAATAGTTTAAGAACTAACATTGTTTGTCATAAAGTTAATATGAATAATATATAAATCTTCTCTTGTTTTATATTTCTGTTATTGCACATAAGCACAATGAATTAATATCACCCTATTTAATGCTTTTCTGTGGTTCCATTATTTTTTATGTATTTTAAAATAATTCTTTATTTCTTTGATTGAATTTAACTTCTTATCTTTTTGTTTATCTCTGATTTTTTTTTTTACTTCCCATCCTTTTTCTTTTTTTCTCTCTTTTATTTGCTTTATTTTTATTGTCTTCCTGGATAACATTGCAGACCCTTCTTGTTTTTATATGTCTCTCTAGAGAGATGTGAACTAAATGTGCCCTAATTAAACAATTTTTTGAAACAAAGCAGATTTTATATTTCTGATAGAAACTTTGTTAAACAAACATTTTCCTGATCATTTTTTACCTGATAATATATTGAGTTAGAATTTTACAATTATAAAAAATGTTACTAAAGGAGGTGGTACACTTGTTGCTTTTTACAAATACTTTTTTTTCTTATAAATATCTTTATTTTACTTCTTCTCTTTTTTGAATCGATATGGTATGAAATTATATAAAATCACAATTTTTAATTTACCATAGGAAATATATATCTTAAACCTTCTTACTTTTAGTGCTTGACTATTTTTTGACTTCATTAGAAATTTTTTTGATTTGCTATAATAATAATATTATTATCTGTGATTTAAATATTGTAGATTTATTTCAGAGTAAATTTACTATACATTTTTTTATTTTGTCTACTAAAGCATCTTGAATATTATATTTTGGGCTTAAGCAATATAACCTATTTGTTAATCTCATCTTACTTGGGAATATGTTGTATATAATTTCCAATAGTTGGTAATTTTCTCTTTATATCTCTTACTTTCTTTATTGATACTTATCATCTAGCTATTCAGTTTTATATTAAGGTACATTAATCAAAAGTTAGTTATCATAATATTACAAAAAAAAAAGATTATAGGAAATGATTTTTGTAAGAATTTTTCTAAAGTTAATTGGAATTCCTTTGTATTCCTATAATGATAGGAATTATTGTTTAGATTATTTTTTTCAGATTCTTAATAATTTTATTGATTTATTTATTCCCAAAATATTATTTTTCCATAAGTGTTTTTTACAATTTATCCAAACCGCTTCAAACACTTTTTAGCAAAATTCTTTATTTGTACATATATATACACCTATGTTCCGACTGACCTGCAGTCTTCTTCAGAGCAAGTTTATTTTGATCTTCTAAATAAAAAAAATTGTTTTTTTTTTATTTAGAAGATCAAAATAAACTTGCTCTGAAGAAGACTGCAGGTCAGTCGAAATATAGGTGTATATATATGTACAAATAAAGAATTTTAAGTGTTTGAAGTGGCTTGGATAAATTGTATTTATAGGATATTATGGCAAAAATAAAGAAAAGTGTGAATTTGATAATAATAGTTTTTTTCTTCTTGCTTTAGATAGACTCTCATTAAGATTATTAAAATGAAATCTTATCATCTCAGACTATTTTAAAACAAAGAATATATATTTTTTGTAATAATTTTATTAATTTCATAATATTAGATCAACATGTTTACAAAAATGAGTTACAAAATTCTATTTAAAATGAATTTAATATTTCTTTTAATTTTAAAGAATTCTGGGATTTTATTAATATCTCAGGTTTGGATAAGAAAGAGTTCAAGCTACTCATAGTTCCTCATTAAATGCAGATGATTTTTTCAAATATTTTGCAGACTTATATTCATCATAACATATAACAATTTCAAATACTACATCCTGTTGTGAATCTCCTATTGATCATTGTGTGATTGTACTTATCTCTAGGAATAATCTTATTGTTGTCATCAAGCAACTTAAAATTTATTCTAGTGTATATTACAATAATATCTCTTCCTTTGTTTAAAATAGTCTAGCTGAATTTATTGCAGCACCTATTACCTTTATTTTTAATTAATACTTGTGTTTCCCTAATTTTCTTAAATGTGCAAAAATGATGTCAATTTTTAAGAATGGCTCCTACAATTGTGTTAATATCTTTAGTTTTAATTTTGTTTTACATACTATTGCTCAATTTTTTGAGAAGTATCTTTATAAGAAAATTATTTCTGATGTTAATAAAATCATTTTTTTTTTACATATATTGATTGGTCTAAACTAATTAGCTTACAATTTATGATCATAAAGCACATGTGACTTAGGATCAGCAGAGACTTTATATTATTTATTTTGATTTATCAAACACCTTTGATAAAGCATACCACATCATTCCTTTACACATTATACAAAATGGAGATTTCCACTAAACTTATTTATTGGTTAGGATTCTTTCTTTGTAGATGTATGCATATAATATTTCATCTAATTTTGAATGTAATTTAGGTCCTACTCACTATAATATTTTATCACCAATGCTTTTTAACATTTATATTAATGACCTTAAAAATTATTTGAAATTTTATCTTCCATACTAAGCTGATGATTGAAATTTTTAAAAGGATCACATCAGTGATTGATTACTCTTCCTCAGAAAGATATTGATAACTTTAGTGCTTAGTATGATGTAAATAATAATGTGTATCACCATCCTAATTCCAAGAAATAATAATAATATCACAATCAATTCAATTTATTTATTTAAATGTTAAACTGTAGCATATAGGCAATTTCAGGTTGCACATTAAAATAATAAATGGAATATACATAATACATATTACACATAAATAAAAGTAAGTAACCTCAAAAAATCAAAGATATAAAGAAATAGAACAAATTAAAGATAAACAAAACTGACATTCAAATTTAAAAACATTGCAAAATTACTTAGGATCTAAATTAAAATGATTAGTATTAGTAAAAATCTTATTATATAAGGATAATAGTGGAATTAAGAAGTAAATTTAATGACATTAGAAAGACAAGTTTGAATATAAATAACATAGATCAAGTACCATGTTCATAAGATCTAATTATAATACCTGAAATTAACCCAGATAGAATAACTTATTGATGCATGATTTAGTAAAGAAATTTAAAATCTCTATTTGTATTTTTATATTGGACTATTTCCATCATCTAATATGTGTTTAATGTCTTTAGAAAAATTCATTTTTTTTTATTTTATTTATTTAAATATTCCAAATACATTCAGCTGTTAGTAACATCACAGCAAACAAGTTAGTATATGCACCAACTGTTAGTAATATCACAGCAAACAGGTTAGTATATGTACTGTTAGTAATGTTAGGTTAATATATGCACAATGTCTCAAAACATTGTACATATACTAACCTGACATTAGTAACAGTTAGTGCATATACTAACCTGTTTGCTGTGATATTACTAACAGTTGAATGTATTTGGAATATTTAAATAAAAAAAAAGAATAAAAAAATTGATGGAAATAGTGCAATATAAAAATACAACTAGAACACCATCATCACAAAACTTCAGAAAAACGTTAAAATCTCTATATTTATATTTAGAAAAAAGATGAGCAACTTTATTTTCCCAAAAAAATATTTGGAGAATTTATTAAACACTAATTGTAATAAACTAAATCCTTGTTTAGAATTAGAATTCCAAATAATTAAACAATATTCAATGGTGGGAAGATCCAATAAAAAAATAATTTAAATTTTGTGTCATCACTGAATCACGACTAAAGATAATACTAATGATCTGAAAGCTTTGTTACCAATATTTCTATATGAGGAAAAAATTATCCATTGTTAAAAACCAAGACCCCAAGATCATTTTGGGATTCAATAATATTATTTTTTGTGAAAATTAATCATATAGAAAAGTTTAAAACCTCATCTTTCAGAGATTAAGACTCAAGAGAGCATTTACTAAAAATAACTGACATATTATTTAGATCACATTTAGCACTAACATTGTCAATATCTTTCTGAAAAAGAGAACAATCAACCAGTGATGTGATTCTTTTAAAATTTTACAGTCATCAACATAGCATAGAAGATTTCAAGTAATTTTTAAATTCATTAAAGTAAACATTAATAAGTATGGGTGTTAGACATTTAAATCACATTCAAATTTAGATGAAATATTATTGTTCAATTTGGCATATACTGTATGTCTACAATGAAAGATCTGAAAGCATTGGGAAAGTTTAGTGAAAAAAACATTTTGTGTATTTTGTAAAGGAGAAAGATGTTGTCTACTCTATCTTAGACTTTTGATAATTTAAAATAAATAACATCAAGTCTCTGTTAAGCATTAATCACATGTCCATTAAGATAATAAATTATGAGAAAGTTAGTTTCTACAGATCTATTAAGAAGAAAATTATGTTGTAAAAAGAATTGATTTTACTAGCATCAGTAATCTGTAAACACATCTGCCCATAAATGTAAGCAATGGAATGTAAAATAGTTATTGGTATATAGATATCAACATAATTGTGGGAACCTTCCTAAAAATTGGGATCATTTTGGATTACTTAGGAACATTAAGGAGAATACAGAACTTAAATGAAAAATAAAAAATATAAGTAAGAGGTGCTTCAATAAATTCAGCTAGAACATTGTAAATAAAAAAAGGAATATTATCACAACCTAAACTAGAATAAATTTTAAGTCACTTGATGAATACAATATCATTCTCTCTACAGTTATGATCAATCATAGAATGAACAAGAAAAGAATCATAAGGTAATGTAGTGTTTAAAGATGTTATATGCTGTGATGAATATAAATCAGAAAAATGTTTGTCAAAAACATGTGCATATTGTGGACTCATGAGTAGTTTATTTTCTTTTAATTAAAAATAAATACCTTGTTTGAAATTGACCAGAATGAACACGCACACATACTAGTTATTATAAACTAATGTTATTTTAATAATAGTAATAGTAACAAGTCAGAAGTCACATGACTTATATATAGCTTGCACTTACTAATATGTAAAGTTAAGAGCGTGCTAATACTACTAAACAATTTTTTTTTTTTTTTTTTATTTAATATAAAATCAAAAAAAAGAAAATGAAATTCTCGTCTTCCCCCCCCCCCCCCCGTTCGGTTTTTTTTTTTGTTGGGGGGGGGGTGGGGATTAAAAAAAAAAAAAAAAAAAACAAAAAAAAAAAAATAAAAATAAAAAAAAAAAAAAAAAAAATAAAATATTAAAACTTTACAAATCTATAAATCTTTCAACTCAAAAAAAAAAATAAAAAAATGCAATTTTATTCAGAACTCCATATATTCTAGGCTTAACCAATGTAAAAATATTTATCTATTAAATTAAAAAATCTAGCTTTAGTTATTTCAATTTACATTACTCAGGTCTATACATTTGAACAACAACTCATATTACCAGAATTATTTAGCAATGGTAGATTTAGTCATAAGAACTAGCAATATTTATTAACCAAATAAATTCAGATTGCAATAGTATGAGTGAGGGAATTAGGTCCTCATACATATGAGTATGAGTTTATTGTCACTAAGCATAATTCTGTAATCTTAAATTACAAATTCCATAAATATTAATAGAGCCTCTAGCTCATGTTATATGATTTTTTATACATAAGTATATGGCCTTTTAATTTCTATTCTTTATAAAATTAAAAATCCACGAAATTGTCTCATTCAACATATACAACTCTGAGGAAAAAATTAATTATTATTTGCAGGATTCCAATGTATTCTCTCTCACACACAAAAATATAATTCTAAGTAAAATCATTATAATAACTTCCCTTTGAAGTAAAATAAATCTTTTTATTTTTATTTCACTAATACTTAAATAAAAGGGTATTGTATAATTAGTAGACAAAATTTATTTAACAACAGGATTGTCAATTTAACAGTTAACATCTTTTCTTACCCAATTCTGAGATATTAATAACATTCCAAAACTTTTTAGGGTAGAAGAAATATTAAAATCATTTCTTTAAATTATAATTCTGTGAATCTTTTTTGTAAACATGTTTAGTCAATCTTATGAAATTAATACACTTATTATAAAAAAGGATATTCTTTGTCTTAAAGCAGAGTATGTAAAGTAAGATTGCCAGCGGATATATAAAAGCAAGAAAATATAATATTTTTTACATTAACTTAATGATAAACAATATTAGTTTTTAAACTATTTTCAAGGAACATTTTAAAGCATATTAATTAATATTCAATGGCATATTAGAAAGAAAGTATCTATTGTCTCCTGTATCGATATTAAAATAAATATCAGTAAAGAATCCAAGTAAAATTAGAATTGTTCATGCTAGCAGATGTTTACTTTGCTATCATTCTTATTAGAAGGTAAAAAAAGAGTATCCAAAATATTTTTTTCTACAATTAACATTATTATGAATGTTATTTTTAAAGTGTCCATTGAAAATAAAGCGAGTTTAATCTACTATCTGGAATAAATTTGGGAGCTCAGCTGAACAATTATGTATCATAGTATTAAAAGACTTTTAAAAAGATATATTAACAAAAAAAAAACATCTATTATATTTTTTCCTCATAAAAGGAATAGTTTGTAAATAAGTATCTAATGTCTTATAGGAATTTATAAAGCAAATGCTTTTCATTATAATTATGTAATTTTGATGTTTTAAGAAATGAAAGCTTAGATTCTGAAAATAAATTATTAATACTTTTCTCAAGTCAGGATGAGATATCAAATTAACACTTTTTAGATAGTTTGCTATGAGTTTGCTTATACTATCCATTAAAACTTGAAGTTGTATTTAGTGCTTAAGGAGTGAAATGAAGTAATCATTTTAGTGTAACAATATTCATTTTTAAATGTAAAAAATGAAGTTAACATTGTGGGAGTAGGACACTTTGCTATTGAGCTAAAGACATTTATTGTTACAGCTATATAATTTATTTTACATTTGATGCATATGGACCCATCTAACTAACCTAAACCCACCTGAGGCTTTTACTCTTTATCTACTGATAATTAAAGAGTTATTTATTGAGATGCCAACTCCATTGATCCAAATTCAAATCCACATCAATGAAACCTTATTTTGTCTTTCAGGAATTAACAACTATTAATTTTTTTTTAGATAAACTTACTAGAATCAATCCACCAAACCATTCATCATTGGTTAGTACTTGAGTATTTAACTATTCTTTGATAAGCATGAATGAAAACTATAATTACAAAGCCTGATAAATAATATGTATTTATGATTACAAATTGATAAGCTGTTAAAGGGTTTTTCTTTAGGTGGTTATTTAAAGGTTATTTTACTTTATATGAATGTCTCATAGGATTAATTATGGTTCAATTTGCTAGTAATTATTGCATCCATATGCTATGTCTATAATCTGAAGTTTAGTACTGAGTTAACTCAACTTGAAAGTGGTTTTAGATTCAAGCAGACTTAAGACATTTTATCTAATAGTTAGCAAGAAACCAATTGAACTAACCATGCAGAATTGGTTAATAATTACTATGAGCTAGAGACCAAAGTCATATATTATCAGAATTAGCAATGTGAATGTAGATGCACTGATTACAAAAAACAAAAATTGACATGTAATATAATGTTGTTTTTTTTTGTTTACAGATGAGAAATTATCAATTTCTTTAAAAGTTGAGATTATGATTTATGTTTTAATATATATATATATATTGTAACAAACGGGGTTCGAATACAAACGTATGTAATATATTACTAATTGCAAGTGTTAATGTTGAGCGACTATATACGAAAAGATATATATGTAAATAGTCATTTGAACCCTCTTACAAAGAGTGTGAATGTTAGGTGGGTATGCTTATATAAATATATTTGTATATGTGAGTATAAAATGTGTGTATGTATTAACGGTGATGGTTACAAGCAATTATATACGGAGCTGTATAAGTTGTAATTGATTATTCGTATATATTTTATCTGTTAAATTTTTTCTTTAAGTCTGGTTAATAATATTGTCGGTAACACGTGTTTTCTTTTGCTAATTAATCTTTTGAACATATGAAGATAGAAATAGAAATAAATCAGTTGCTGTAGGCAGTTTAGTAATAACTGGCGTCAAGAAGTCCGAAAACGGGTCAGGTGGGTATCTTTGGAAAACAATAGAAGAACGGGACAGTGGCGTAGGGATATTGGAAGAAAATTTTACAAAGTTAAAGAGTAAAAACAAAAGAACTTTTTTGTGGGCTCGAGAGGAGAAAAAAGAAAAAAAATGCAGCTTGGACTACGGAGTGTGTGGACGTATAAAATTTTCTTAAGAAGTTTATTAATATTTCTCACCAAAATGTCAGGGTAATTCAATAGCGCTAGTTTCGTTAACCGATCCAGTGGACAGTTGTTGTGGAACCCATCTGAAGTGGACCTACGAACTTCGCTATACAAAAGAGTTCTTGTTCATCAAGTGTAATGGCGACGAAAGATCTATGAAATGGGACCCTTTCATAAAGTGAGTGCATCATCTACTCCACCTCCAGAATAAGCTATTCGATATACCATATTGGAAATCCTTGCCATCCGTTATATCAACCAGACCAGTATTCGTGGAGAATTATAAATGCGGACCACGTGAACGGTCGACGGTACTTAAGGTAATTGACGTTTGCACTAAATATATGTTCAATGAATGTGTCTTGGTAAAGAAACTAGTGTTACTTCAATATTAATTGCTATAATAAATCTCTTTTAAATTAAATAAAATAACAACTTTAAATAAACAGCTCTGATGTATAATTGCACTATTTTGATGCGTATATGAAATATATATGTGTGTATCAGGGTAAATGGGCTGTGCGCTTGAATATTGATATATTTATATGTGTGGATAAATGAGATTTTATCGCTATTAAGTATGGTAATAAATAGAGTAAATTGTATGATAACATTCGGGCTGGGTTATTAGATTTATAACGGATAAATTATCAGACAGAATAGATAGACACGTAAGACTTAGTTAGGTAGTGTTTAGCTTTGTTCTCTAGTTAGACTATAGTCCCCAAACCCTAAGATTGAGCTGGTACGGATGCGCTACCATAAATAGAGGTATATATATATACCCGAACCCTTATTTACGTTTTCGATGAGATAATTCTTATCCATGTGTAAGATTGGCGCGTGAGATGGAATCAGACCATGCTCACAAATATCCTCACTCGAAGCTACGGGTAGAAGCATACAATGGTGATATAAAATATAACGGGTAGTATTATAATATATATATATATATATATATATATATATATATATATATATATATATATCACTTAATGGTCATACAGTTTTTTTAATAACTTAAGTTTTATTTTCCTGCGTCACTTTTTTAAAAAAATTTAAAAATTCATATAGATTTAAATAAACCAGTTTAATTACTTATTCTTGCACTTTTTTAAAAAATTATCTCTTATATTGAAAACATGACTAATGTCTTTGATATATTTGCATCTATGTCAGCGATTATTAAATTGTGGTGCATAGATCTTTAATATTTTTATTAATGTTATGAACTTTTATAGTTAAAATAGAGAGAAAGAATGAAGAAAAAAAAACAGAAAAAAAATTGAAGAACCAATTCTTCATTTTTTACCTGGTTATATAAAATTTGTTCTTTTTTTCTGTCAAATCAGCTGGTTTCATTAACAATATATGAAAGCAAAAATCGATTATAAAAATACGTTTGATAACAGAAATGTACCCAATATTTTAGAAGTTTACATATTGAATTGAATCAAGATGCTTCTTAATAATTAGATCTGTTAGAGTTATATCACCTGTGGTTATGATTAGATTGAACATTTGTCTAATTTATTTTAAAATTTAGCTATTTTTACTTTACTAGACATTTAAAGAAAAATAGTGACTTATGTTATAATTTGAGCACAATTGGGTTCACTTTTATTTTGTTTGATGAAATAATTTTGTGTAAAATATAAGGATTTACTTGGATTTTAGTATTTGAAAGACAACAATTGTACTAATATAAATGCTTGTAACTGAATTAAAAATGCTAAAAATATATATTGCATTGATTTATCATTTCTAATTATAATCAGTCTATTTCAAGGTAAAATTGATTTTAATTCAGGTTCTCTGATCATTACCTTCACTTCTGCAGATCGTTTTAGTAAATACCCTTACCTTATTAATCTATCTCACACTTGGTAACTTTATTGAACTTTCCCTTTGGGATCCAGTTTTAGATTTCAACTGTCCACCTACTACTTATTACGTGCTAAACCAGCTTCATTTCAGTCTATTAATTTCTTCAACATTGTCATTAGGTATTTCAATATTGCCTATTTTTTCTATCACCTAGCATTTTGCTTTCATCTTTTCTTGTAATTCTCATCATAAATGTATTTATATTTTAATATATGGTCTGAAATTTTTGCATTGCACTTACATTAATCTTCCAAATTTCATATATATATATATATATATATATATATATATATATATATATATATGAACTGGTAAATTAAATATATAGACATATTTTCTTTCAATCTTAATTTTACCTAAACCATTTCATCTAAATTTAAAGTTATGATTAATTCTATTCATTATATATTTTTCTCTATTAATAATCTGGCCAAAATATTCGTAGTCGATATTTTCTTTTATTCTATTAGTATCAGTCTTTGCCATTAATCATTACTTTGTTTTTTTTTATGTAACACGGGATCAGTCTGCTGTATATTCTTATCAATATTAATTTTTTTAATGTAACATTTTAATATAATTACTGTTGCATTATCAATGTAAATGTTTCAAACACTTCTTCAGAAAAGACACTACAGTTTAAAGTGATTTATTGTTTGCTGAGCATGCTTTTGATAATTCTTGTTATATTCATAACACTCATACTTCTTTGTTTGAATCCAACATTTATGTAGATATTACAATAAATGCCACAAAAAAAAAATTTTTTTGAGTTATAATCACTTTTTTTACATTTTAATGAAGTTCTTCAAAATTTCACAACATCCTGGCTTTACGGCTTGATATTCCAAAGTTGAAATCATCATCAAAATGCTTATAGTGTCAAATAGTATTTTATAATTTACAAACCCAAGGCATAAGTAAATAATATTCTTTATTCCTTTCTATAACCTCTCTTAATATTTATACTGATAAACTGTATTCATCTGTTTTTAAATTCAACTTATTTTGGTTGGTTATTTGAATAGAGAAGTTTGAAACTTTGTTTATAACATGTATAAAATTAATACAAGCTAAAATATCTGCCATTTCTTATATTTTTGCACAGTTCTTAAATATCAATATAGCTACTGCATTGTTTTTGGTTCATCTTTATTATTTAGATTTTTATTATGTATAGGTTTGCCAGCAATTCTTTATTCTTTTTTTAAATCTTTTTATTTTAAGATATCAAAAATTATTTCATCAATTGCCATATCTGTTTTATTCTTCATAGATATGATAATTCTTCTACTTTTTTATTTACAATGCTTAGTTTAAAAAATACAATTTTGTCGACTACTTTGTTTTCATGTTTTTTTAAATATTTTTTAAATATATATATATATATATATAACTTTCATATTTCACATAACATCTCTCTTTTTCTTATTGCTGAAACAACTTTTTCTATTTTGAGACTTCTATTAGCTTTCCTTGTCAATCTCCAGTTATATATTCTTATGTCATCATTAACTATTTTTATACCATTTTATAGAATTATATATATATATATATATATATATATATGTATATATATATATTCCTTTAACTAAATCATTTTAACATATAATCATATTTGCTTTTTAATTCCTCATTACCATATCTCATTTACAAATTTATTATTGAATTGCTGTTTTTTTTTGTTTGTTTCAGTTATATTAGCATTTTTAGCAGAATAACACTTACATTTGGTTCAAGTCTAATTTATTATCAAATTCTATGACAATATTTTAAAATGATTTGCAAGTTCTAACTTAATTTCAATGGAGAATTTTTAAAGATTGCAAATTTTAACAGTTACTGTTGACTTTTTAATAGCATTTGACTCAGTAGATTTTAACAGTATTTAGTATTTAACATCTCATTAATAGATAACTTTTTAGTTTATCATAATATTAAAGTATATACTTTCTGACAGACTAAATACAATTCATTGCATTTATAATGTAGATATTTTCTTTTCCAAACAATTCCATAAGTCTCTTTATCTTTTATTTTTTTATTTTCATATCTAAATTTATTTAGAGCACATTCATCTTTCAATTGCTTGCTAATTCTAGTATTGAAATCTGCTATGATACTTTTAAAATATTGTTTGGTCTGATTCAAAATGTTCATTCTTTCTAAACAAAAATCTTTTACTTCATCAGAAAGAGAATCTGTTATCTAATAAACTTGAATTATATGCATTTAGAGATATTTTCCATTAACATGAATAATGAATTCTTCCACTGTATATTATATATTAACAATCACAACAATGTTCTTGTTCTATTTTTTATAATGAATACCACTTCATTTGCCCTCTCAATATTTGTACTTTTATAGTAAAATACTGGCTACTCCAAATGAATTGTCTCTTCACTTACTGTTCTAATTTTAAGCCAATAAATATCACATGATCACCATTTCTTATGCTTTCTCTTAACTGCTATTAAAACAGGCAAAACTCTTTAAACGTATTGCCATTCAGTGCAAGACAGAGTAATTAATGGATGCCAGAAGATTCATGTATCCAATATCACCAGACTAGTTTCTGGCTTGTGGCCTTCATCAGTGAGGAGTCTTGGATCTGAGAGCACTGCACCTTGCTTTCAGATCTTCTCAGTATCCAAGGCTCCTCACTAACAAAGGCCACAAGCCAGAAACTAATCTGGCAATATTGGATGAGTAGGTGTTATATGGGGATTTTATGCACAAGATCTTGGTACAGTGCTCTCAGATCCAAGGTTCCTCACTGACGAAGGCTACAAGCCAGAAACTAGTCTGGAGATATTGGATGAGTAAGCACTAGATGGGGATTTTATGCACAAGCCATCTGGCATCCATTGATTATTCTGGCTTGCACTGAGTGGCAATATGTATAAGGAATTTTACCTGTTTTGTTCTAATTTTACAAAGTTAGATATTTGTCATTTACTATTAGATTTACTCAATCTCAGATTTTTGCCCATACATAATCTCCAATTGTATGTGACAGTCCATCATTCAATGGCAGTCTAGATATATAACCCAGATAGTTTCAACATCTCTGCTTTTTATTACTAACCACTGACTTGCCAAATGGCTTTACAATGTCTAAAATGTGAGATCATATTTTAATTTTGTATGTAATTACTGATAACATATATAGATAAAAGACTGAAATAATAATAATTTTTTGAAATATCCTAAACTCAAAAAAAAAAAAAAAAATCGTAATACATTTCCACATTCATCCTGCTTTTAAAAATTTCTTAGATGATATATCAATTAAAAAATATCAGTCATTTTTGGTTTTAAATCCAGAGATAAAACCATTAAACTCATCATGATGCTTTATGGAGGTTCATGAGTAGCTCATCATTTTTTCTTTTCTATATAAATAATTATTAGTAATAACAACTACAATAACAAGAATTATGGAGTGACATTAATATGTATCCTGCTCAGTTCCTTGAGGTCTCAAATAAGAATCAAAAGATAATTTTCATTAACAGAAATATCATTTTTTTATAGAAGTTTTCAAAAATATGTTGTTATGGTGGCATTGTCAAGCTTATATTTCAGAGAGGGCATTATTTGCAAGTTTATGAAAATGTCTCTAAAAAAATCTGATAAATAACTTTTATGGTAAATGCAATGAAAGGCTATTTTCTTATAAATATTAACATACATACATGACCGTAAATAGGATATATTAATTGTTGCTTAAATAATGATAAATTGTAAATCAAGCTGGAGTCGCAACCATGACTCTTGTACTTTAAAATGTACCACCTTAAACCATAAATAACATATATTTTTATATTCAGATATAATCAAAACATAAACAAAAAGTACACGATTGTGCTAATATCATGTGCAAACATTATTAATTCTTTCTTTTTTAAATGTATATCTTAGTGTTGATATCTTAGCTTTATAATCGATATAATAGAACAAAATATTAAGAAGTTGGTGGACAATGACAAACACCGATAGTGGTCGGAGTAATCTGATTTAACTAAGCAAACCTATGTTGGGAATTGGTTTTAACATATATCAATACTTTATAAATGCATAGATCTAAGTATATATATATAGTTAAACACGTGTGTATATGTTCAAATGATTATTTAGTCGAAGGTTACAAAATAAAAAAAAAATGAAGGCAAATATAAATAAGGTTCCGGAAAACAAATTTAAACAATGACAGATAATCTGTCTCTGTTTAATTCAATCTAGTCAAAATTTGACTGTTAAAATGGTTTGGGAGTAGTTGAAATTGTTAAAACATTTGATATCTATGAGTGGACTGGCCCTTGTTACACACTTAGAACTATTAATTGAAAGTGAATGACTAGACTTACTAATCATGGAACCATCTAAATTAACATTAAGAAGATAAAAGTAAACATTATTTTCTTTTTAAATTTGATTATCTAATGGCAAAAAAAGTAAATAAATGTAATATAAATAGGTAATTTATTCTAATTATATATATCTAAATACATTGCTTTTTTTTTTTTGCCGCTTTGACATTATTTCCAATCTAATTAATTGTGATCTTTTAGTTGTACAACAATATTTACGATACAAAAAAATATCATTTAGCAAATAATATGCAATTAATGATCATTAAAAATGGGTTAAAGTATGCGTTGGTGGTCGAGTGGTCAGCACAGCCGCCTTACAAGCCGTTGTCCCGGAATTGCGGGTTCGCTTTCCAGCCGATGCATTGACACATGAAAAAAAAAGTATATTTATTAGATAAAACATGTGACAAATGCTATCTAGGGGTACATATATAATTTAGATTGCTTTTATGTTAATCATGCAAACACTATAAAATAGAATTGTATCAAAATTATTATATAAAATAATATAAATTAATTATAAAATAATTGATAAATTAAAAAAATATATTAAGTACCCTGACAGTTGTTCTGATGGTATCAAAAGTGCTAAAACTTAACCAACTCAAATCATTGGTTATTAAGCATAAGCTGCAGAATTATAACCTGATTTGATTTTTTCAAGTAGTTAAAAAACTAATATTTTCCATGGATCTTCTTTTCTGAAAGAGAAACACTAATTTACATGTTGTGTGATGATTGTTTACAATTATTTTCACTTTTTTAAACAAATTTAAATATATTAACCATTATTTTTTAATTTCATTATTTACTAATATACACTACTTTTCAAAAACAAAATGCTTCTAAAAATAATACTCAAAATATTATTTTTAAATATAATAAAGTATTTTTGAAATAATAACTTCAACAGATAAGCAAGACTAACTACAAACATACTACTAAGACTATTGTCAGACTGCACAAATTATGCAGTCAGTATTTTAAGCAATTCATAAATTTTAATGAATTATATGCATGGTATTTATGATATGACCATATAGATATAAAGATTAGACTTTTGCTAAAAACAGTTAACTACTGACTTATTGGTCAATATCGGTTGATTAGCTGGATAGGATATATATCTATGTATACTCATACATATTTTGAGTGAAGACATTTCCAACAAACCCTAGTGAAATACTGTGTGAAGTAGAGTTACAGCAGAACTAGCTAATTGCAAACAAAAATGAAGTTCATTTTTGTTGGCATAGCAACTAGACATTACTACTGTGAACTTTTGCATATTATAGTAAAATGACACCTGAAAATAGTTTCATTTCAGTTATGTTTTTTTTTAAAACTGTAAAGTGCAAAACTTCTTCAATTCTCTTATTCAATCTTGGCAAAAAGAATGCTATGAAACAATTAAAAACTGGTTTATATGCATCCCTTTGGGATTGACTATTATTTGTCCCCATCCTCAAGCCTATATCTCAGACCCTGGATATTATGACATTGACATCCATTCTGAAGGGTCTGATTTACCTATGTAATGCCATGGTTTTTGCATGGACAAAACTTTGGTGTCATCTTTGTACATTTTGAGTCATGCAAGCTTAGTCACCTATCTCCAAGTTACCAAATCCTGGGCCCTTCCCTTTGCTGCTATGGATCACTGTAGTTCTTTTAGGATGTGTAATGTAGGATATGTCATCATTGAACTTTTTCCTTTTTTGAATACCATTTAATGTATTCTATTTTTAACCTTATCACATGAGTTGTAACCAAATTACAGAATGAAATTTTCTAATATTTTTATATAAAAAAAGAATGTTTTATTTAAATTGTCAGTTTTGACTAATTAGATGACTGCTAGCCAGTTAAAACATTTAAATTGAATAAAGCTTTTTCAAATATGCCTTAATGCTTTGGCCCATCAAGTGGGTGACCTGTGCATCTTATTTGATCGGTCAAAATGTTGTTTTCTTTCTTTACTGATGTAAAAACTATAAGCATGACATCAACAGAAATACAGGCATTTGATAGATCTCTGATGTAGCTTTTTAAAGATGTCTTCCACAAATAAATATGATGAAATTTGGATTTTTATAATTTTTTTCAATAACCGGCACATTTAATTTTTGTTTTTTGATTAATTTTGTAATTTTCATGAAGCGATAAAGACAGAAAATACTCATCGGCATTCAAATATGCTTTTATTGGGATAAAAGTACTCTGATTCACAAATAAGGCCTTCAATGGAGTCTAAACAAAAGCAGAACATCAGGCTCGTAAGTATAAAATTTTAATTTTTTGAGGAATATTTTAATTTTTTTTAAGTATTTGAAAAAATTATTTAATTTTTATTAATTTTAGTTTGTAGTTGGTGTGTGTCTATATAAATTATATATTTATTTATGCTCATATAGAATTCATATCTATGGTAATTTTCTAAGTTCTAATCCACTTATTTTATAAAAATAAATTTATTTTATAAAAATAATGATTCTCAAAAAGTTTAATTATTATTATGTTTATATGGTATGTTTGTGTTTATTCTTGTGTGCTGTATAACAAATAATGATTTACTAAACTAATAATCAAATGCAAGCAAAGAATCAAATTCTGATTTTTGCCTATGCCTTGATACTCATCTGTGGAGTCACTAGTTTTTCCATATCTTTCATCACATTATTTTCAAGTCTATAGCTAAGGAAATGGACTATATGCAAATAAATTATATTTATGTGATACAATAAATATAATAAGATAGCATCACTGGTGTGCATAAAGAATATAAACATCACTGATGTACACAAAAAAATATAAAATGAAGAGATGAAACTTATTTTATCAGTGATACAGACAGTAGCCTACAATTTCTAGTTTTAGATAGACAAGAAGCCAATTGCTATGATGACAAATGCATATCTATCTTCATGAAATGATTTGTTTTGTATTTTTTATTAAGATGAATCTTTTTTTATAGATGCCTTTGACATTTGATAACTTTTGGAGTACAAGATAAAAATGAAGAATTCTTATGCGAATACTTTTGGAGATTCTGAAACTATGGATTATCTCAGATAAGACATATTATATATGGTTTGAAAGATAATTTTGAGAGGAATACAAAGAAATTATCACTGAAAATGTAATTTAAACTTAGTTAATGATGAATTAGAAATTATGAACAAACAATAAAGTAATAATTATTTCGGATGTTGAAATGTCTTTTTTCCTTATTTTTTAAATGGTTATCACTATTTGTCTTAGACTTATTGTTTTCCTTAGATTTTCTAGTTTCTTTTAATGCAACTTTTGTTGCTCTAACTTAATTAAAACTGAAGTTATTGTGAAAAGTGTGTCTCAGGCCAGTTTTTAAAAAAATTCAATATGGTGTTTTAGGTCTAAGCAGACAAGTGTGGATTTTTGGAGAATTGTAAAGTTTTATGATTATGTTATAATTTTTTTTTGGCAATGGCAAGTTAGATAATCATGAATATTTTGCCAAAAACATATTTAATATTATTTTTTTATTAATCTTAAGCATATTTAATTTTTGAGTCTTCAAAAATGCATATATAAGCTGATTTAAAATAGATCTGATTTCTATATTAGTATTTAAAACGTTATTATACTTTATAGTAAGTAAATTAGTATTTTTTAATATTATCTTTTAACATGAAAGCCCGAATAGAATAACATTGAAACAAGTGAATAATTTAGAATGAGTCAATATGGTTTTGCTTGCTTTTTTAAAACAAACATTTGTCATCAAACTTATATATTACCTGGTAACACTGGCAAAGCATAGAGCTTAATAAAAAATACCAACTCATTGAAATATAAGTAAAGAATTGTGCTTATATTGAAACTGACCCATGATCAAATGATAAGTAAAATATCTCTATCTAATTCTAAAATATGGCTATCTGGGATATAACTACTATTGTTAAATTGTTTAAGGCAATTGCTCCAATATACATAATAATAATAAATATGCAATTAGCAATTACTAATCTTGTGGGTAAAAAGGTAATAAATAGTCCATAGTTTCATAAAGACCACTTCATTACTTCCTTATACAAGTGCAATAAAAAAGGTGTTATTTATGCAAAAAAGTTCTATAATTATAATTTTTTTTTATATTACAACTTCAATTATAATACAACCATTTCATAAAATATTGTTGATTTAATAAATATGCATGTAAATGTTTGTAATATTCAGTTCATTGTTTGAGCAAATGTAGAAAATCATTCAGTCAAGTTATTTCCACTGATTTTGGACTAAAGTGTACTATTCTGCACACCTGAATTAAAGTTTTCAAGTTTAAAAAAAAGTCAGACTTTTAAGGATATTGATGAAACAAGGCTATTCAGCAAGAAATATGTTTTCTTTTTGTGAAATTTTGAAATCTATTATTGCAACTTAAGCATAAAAAAATGAGAACATGTAACATATAATAAATTAATTAATGTCATAAATTTTATTATTGAATTTATCGAACAAGAAAAGATAACATTTTTGTTTAATATCAAATTAACATTGCAATCTTTTGTTAATAGCCAATCTATCGGTACTGTTCTATTAGCCACCTTACATTGCTTGATGGCACTGTTTCTGTGCAAAAACACAGAACTATGCCATTTAAGTGGCCGAACCTATGTTCGTAATAGTTCATTTTGGATCACATGATGGCATTGTTCTCTATGCAAATGCACAGAAATTGTATGACTAGCTATGTGTGGCCACACTTTATGTGGATGTTTAGTAATGACAGTTCACTATGGTTTGATATGAGGGTGACTGTTGTTCAATTTCACAGAACTCTTGAAATCTGTTTTCATAATCATTGTCTTGCACACCAACTGTAATAGTATTGCATAGTGATAATTATCATCCTGTCAGCACACTTTCCTATGCATCTTGGAAGCTGATAGAAATTTGGAAAGGCTTTTGCAGAGCACAATGCAGCAGATTCATGTGAAATTTCATGTTCTCAATGAGAAAAATAAAATGGCTGAAGGCAACAGTGAACATTTAAAAGTTTAGGATTTGCCTAACACAGAAGCATAATCCTATTGTTCCAGTTAATGCAAATAGATAAATGAGGCATAACTTTGTATTGTTTAGTGTAATAGTAGAGTGAAAGACTCCAAGGAGCAGATTAGTGAATCACTGGTCTAGCTCCTTTACTTTCAATGGTCAAATATCACATTAACATTCTAGCAATAAACTATTCATTTACCAGTTATTATAAACTCTTCACCAAGATTCAGGCCCCATGTTGATTTAAACTGGCAGAGAGTACATTCTGCTGCCTTACAGAATAGGATGTTGAGTGACCAAAGGCTAGACATTTTTGGATACAAATATTCCTTTTATGTTTTTCTCTTTGCTTACCATCTTCAATCACTTATGTAAGTATAGGTCTCAGCCATTATGAGCCTCTTGTGCAATAATTCACCTTCATAAATTAATTGAGACAATAGTATTGTGGGTTTATACACACATTATCTTCACTCACAGAACTTTCTGCCTCTAATTCTCTTTTTTACATTTTTAATATACTTAACTTCAAGAATTAAAAAAAACTAAAACAGAAATAATTTTAATAAGAATGTTCTTAGTTGCAATCTTTACATGAGGCAATATTTATTAAGGAATCAGGCAATCACTTTATTTGAGACAGAAATTTCCGATAGGCAAATGTTGTATATTTAGGCAGCCATATTAGGAATATAATTATATAGCACAGAAGTGAAAGAACTTAGAAAATGTGCTCTAAAATGTTTCTTTCACACAGCATGGCTATTTTATAATGTATGGATTATTGCTCATTAATATACTAAGAAAAAAACAAAAACGTTTTATATGTCAACTTTCAAGACTTTGGAAAACGTTAGTAAAAATACAAATAAAATATATTTTACATTTATTACTAAAGTATCACTAAAAGAAATGAAAACAACTGGGAATAAAAACAAATACTTTAAAAATACATAAAAAAGTACTCTTTATTTATACAAACATAAAATAAAGATTCTCATCAAATAGTCCAATAAGTGACTGCAATCAGTGTAGTTTTTATCTACTATATAAAAAATATGTGATTCACCTATAACTAATATATCTAGGGATTATACAAATGAAAGATATCAAAATATATTTTTATAGCAGATATATCACTGAACAATCTTTATTGCATACCTATTTAATAATTATGGAACTCATAATTAATTTTTTTTCTGTAAGATTAGTTTTATTAAGACTGTTTGTGTCAGTGTTAGACTTAATGGCTTTTTTTTATTTTCATATACTTAGGTATTGAAAACTCTTCACCAAGCAAAGCTCTTACTGCCCATCCTACTATTAGAAAAAAATAAAAATGTTAATTTTACTGCTACTACTATTATTACTTTACCATATTTAACACTGCTTATGTCACAATGATTTCTTTGTCATAAATAAAGAAATCTATAAAGTACAATGAGTGCATTTTTAGATAACACAAAGAACGAAGTTAAATTTAAATGAGGCTGGTCAAATAAGTTTTTTTCCTAATATTGTTTATAATGTTTCTCATTATTAATTATATTATCTCATGCAAGATATAAACCAAAAACTTGCTAAATCAAATCTCATATTAGTACCTTTTTATATTAGCACATTCTACATACAAAAAAAAAAAACAAGATAAGTTTAAATGTAAATAATAGATTGAAATATCATTATATAAATATACAATCTCTTCTTCACAGTTAGAATAGAAAAAAAATTGACTAATGGCTTGAGATCATATTAAATGCATGAATACATTAGAAAAAATAAAGAAATACAGATAAAGCATAAAGAAAACTTAATTTTTATCAAAAACAATGTTTAATCAATCAAGCATCTTATACTATAATACAGAAGAGATTTTTAAAAAATGTATACAATGTGCTTATTATTTTTTAATGTTTGGATATCTTGAATAAAAATTTTACTTATTTAATATGCATAAAAACACTTTGATGTACATGAAGTTGAATGTATTCTGGAATAAACAAGATCTTTTCTAATTGCTCAACAAGCTTTGTTATAAATGCTTAGAAAAAGAAAGCATTTAAAATATCTCTATCTGAAAATCACACCAATCCCCTGACCAATGGTTTCATGCTTTTGGCACTCCTCAAAGAGAGGCACCAGGATAGTTTCAGACTGAAACTACCCTAGTACCTCTATGAGGAGTGCCAAAAGCATGAAACCACTCATCAGGGGAAACTACCATAGCACCCCTCCGAGGAGTGCCAAAAGCATGAAACCATTGGTCAGGGATTGGGTGTGGCTTTCAGATAGAGATATTTTAAATGCTTTTTCTTGCTAAGCATTTGCCACAAAGCTTGTTGTGCAATTAACAAAGCTCTTTGTTTATATTTTATCAGCTTAAAAAAGAAGTGGGGTCATGTATCATATGTCTCTATTTTTTATTTGTATTATGAAATACTTTTTAATTTCTTATAATTTTTTTATCGCATCTAATAATAAAAATCACTTAATCCATGTTTTTAAAATAATTATTTCACTGTCTTCCTGAATATTAAATCATACTTATTTGCATCATTTCTGTTATCATAACAATTAATTCAATGTCATAATTATTTAGGACAGTGAATACATTTATTTATGTTTTCTTAGCCAAAACATACATTATTTATATCCATATATAAAGAACTTTGCATAATTATGTGTACAGATTCTTATCCAGAAATTAATATATATATATACATGCATAAAAAAAAACGTTTTTAGTATTTTTTGAAAGAATTATATCTTATTCTTTATCTCAAATACAAGTTTCTACTATGATAGAATTTTAACAAAAAAATTTTATAACAAAAAAATAAAATGGAATACACTTTATTTCTTTTGTAATGACCCATTTAATTCATATTTGTAAGTAATATACATAAATTCTTAATTAATATTAATATTATTTGTATTCTACATTTGTGTCATGATATTTTTTATAAATAAAGTGATAGGAAATTTAGCATAAAATATTTTTTATTAAACACATAAATATAATTAATGTCTATTCCTGAATGGCGATTTGTTTTTTTTTTAATGACATTCTTCATCCCCCCTTCGTATTTGATATTATATTATTTAGATAAATAGAAATTTTACTATTGAGAAATAATATGTATAGTTTAGTGAAAATAGAAAAATTAATATATAAAGTATACAAAGTATTATTTTTAAAAACTTTGAATGTTAGCAAATAATTTTATTACATAAAGTAAAAAATATACATCAAATATTATTTTGTTTTATCAACTTAAATATATTTTAAACAACTTTTTAAATAAAATATTTAAATAATATTGTCAAAATGAAATAATATTTTAACGTTAGATTTTGTGATACATTTTAAATGATGTTTTAAATTAAAAAAAAAAAAAACAATAACAAAAAAAGAAAATGAAATAATAATAATCGAATGGTTTTGATCAGAAATTAAGTCCAAGCACTGGAAGCGAAAAGGCTGAGATCGCGATCCATGGTCTCTAAGATCCAGAATCTCTATTCCACCATTATACCAATCTATACAGACAAAGAGAAAAGATAATGATGACGTGGTATTCACTATTTTTTTTGTAATAATGTAATAAAACTACCATTTGAAAGTGTGTCAGATATTAATGTGTACTTTTTATTAAACAATAGTTTATAAGTTTTTTAGAAATCATTAATTATAAAAGATTAAACAACATTTGGGTAATTATTGTAATTATAAATATGTAAAAGCATTTAAATAGTAATTTCAGTGCAGTTTTTCAGTAACAAGTAGCATACTTAAGCTTATTTGCATGTGGGTGCATGTGTGCATATATATATAACATTGATAGTCTTGTTTATTCATTAATACGTTATAATTAAAATGGATCCTATCTTAAAATTGTTTTATTCTTGTTTTTTTTTTTTAAATTAATCTTTTAATTAGATGATTGTTTTGTTTTTGTAATTTTTTATTTACATTATAAAACATGCTTATTTATTTATTTTATTTTTTATTTATTTATTGCCACGATTTAATCTACAAGAGTATAAATTCTAAAGGATAATTATCTTATTAAATAATTTTATACTACTATTTACCCAGATATAGACTTTTAACTTAAAAATGAATAACTCTTTCCTCATAAACTTTTTGTAATAGTATATATATATTGTAACGTTTTTCGTATTACTAGGCCACTATATGCCTCAAATTTATATTTGAGCGTGAGTTGATCAAGCTGTATCAAAAGAAAAAAGAAAGTTGTATTTCTATTCTAAAAACACAGCTATTTTTCCTGATCAACTTCAGCCTATTAATTGTTACGAATTGTGCTATTGACAAAATCAACTTTTAATTTTATTTACTATGGGCGCCAGAATTCCTAAGAATCCGCTGAAATATGTTGCCAGCACCTCTCGCAAGTTGTAAAACAAAAAAAAATAAAAAGATTTTTATTATATATTTTTTTTTTAAGGGGCGGTAATTCTACCGTAATGAGAATTAATGATTTTTACGATTATTAGTCCTGGGCGTATTGAAACATATTGGCAAAGGTAACTTACGTTTAAATCTTATTACCCTAAAAATAAATTTAATAATAAAAAATAATAACTATTATTAATAACGCACAAATGAGAATTGATATTAGAAATATTTTTAATTTTGACAAACTAAAATACTTCATGTTAAGTAGCTAATTAATACCTTGGAGAGAACACATTTAATTCAGGTGGGAAATATCCAGAAAATATAAATATCAGTTAAAATAAACAAAAAGTTCTTGGTTAAATAAGAGTCTCTCATATAGAAAAATTAAAGTCACTATCGGGATTCTTTTATACGTATATTTCTACGAGTAGTTTTAAATAGTTAACTTTGTCACAATCAGGATAATTATTCTTACCGGTAAGTTTCATGAATTCAGTAGTAGATAACTATGCATAGTTTTTTGGTTATAATGAGCTCGGCCTTTTGGTTATTGCTTGATCTTGTGGTCCATTTCCCCAGTTGGTCACGGAGGCTTTTCCTGGTGTACATCATTAGGTCCGATGTCTTCAGGAGCTCCGGTTCACTGTGACATGCCGAATTCCTTCAGCGAAGAGCGATCTTGGATCTATTAATGTTATCCAAGACCAACTAGAGAAACAAAACGAACAAGACGTTCCTTCAACTGGATCCCTCCTTTTTATATCCAGTTTTCAGGACTTCTGCGCATGCTAGTACCATGCCTTTTTAATCTTATCCAGTCTTTATAAATTTTATGTAATAAAGTCTTTATTTTCTTCAAGTTTTCGGCCATCTTTAATTAATTTGAGTATTTCTACTTTCAGCTTATCTTTTTTTTACTTGCTTTTGGAATTCTTTTGTTCTCTCCAATTACTGTTATTACTAATCACATAAAAAAAAAATAAGAAGAATAATTCAACCCTCATTGTACGTTTTTTTTTTTTTAAAAAAAAATTACTCAACAAAATTTTAAATCCACTTTTATCTTTTAGTTTTTTTTTTACCCAATGCCAATATATTTGCAACGTATATAAATAAACGTTACAATAAAAAAAAAATTACTCAACAAAATTTTAAATCCACTTTTATCTTTTAGTTTTTTTTTACCCAATGCCAATATATTTGCAATGTATATAAATAAATGTTACAATACCACCAGTGCCAGGAGATGAGAATAAAATAGGGGTTTACACTAATTTTATTCTTAAGTTTTTAAATTCATATTCGTATTTTTTTTTCTGTAGTAGCGTGCTGATATATTGTGTAGACTCATTCACAAGCGACGTTCGGCTTTAACGCCCACTTTTAGGTCAAACACGGCGGGAATGGAAAATATTTCAACATTCATCTGTGTCCTATCCGCTTTAGTGTAATATTAACGATAAGAAGCCCAAGTTATAAGCACAAACGAGCGTTGCTCATCGTTCTGAGTCTTACAGGCTCGTGGCAACTTGGACCAACTTGATCCGCCTTCCCCTTTATTGGGATCTCTGCTAGAAATAGTCTGACGAGCATTTAAAGACGGTCTTATGTTCATATACTGCAGATAAGGACTCGGAGCTATGTTATTCCCCTTTTCAGTAACCGCCTACCCGGTCAAATACTTGTGACTTATGTCTATATCAGCCACGATCGTGTTTTTAGACATATATAAAAAAATATACATATATATTTTTTCTTTCTGGAAGTCATATTAAAAAAATATCTTCTTTCATATTTTAATAATCAGGGTTTAATTAGTTAGTTTTTTTTTTTTATAATTTTTTTCTTTTTTCAAAAAAATCATAATTTATTTTCCAGCTGTGAGTTTCTTTGAGTCATCATTGTAATGTTCTTTATCATTACAACTCATCTCAGGTTGTAGTTGTTAAATCGAAGCCCCATGTTGGGCGCCATTGTAACGTTTTTCGTATTACTAGGCCACTATATGCCTCAAATTTATATTTGAGTGTGAGTTGATCAAGCTGTATCAAAAGAAAAAAGAAAGTTGTATTTCTATTCTAAAAACACAGCTATTTTTCCTGATCAACTTCAGCCTATTAATTGTTACGAATTGTGCTATTGACAAAATCAACTTTTAATTTTATTTACTATGGGCGCCAGAATTCCTAAGAATCCGCTGAAATATGTCACCAGCACCTCTCGCAAGTTGTAAAACAAAAAAAAATAAAAAGATTTTTATTATATTTTTTTTTTAAGGGGCGGTAATTCTACCGTAATGAGAATTAATGATTTTTATGATTATTAGTCCTGGGCGTATTGAAACATATTGGCAAAGGTAACTTACGTTTAAATCTTATTACACTAAAAATAAATTTAATAATAAAAAATAATAACTATTATTAATAACGCACAAGTGAGAATTGATATTAGAAATATTTTTAATTTTGACAAACTAAAATACTTCATGTTAAGTAGCTAATTAATACCTTGGAGAGAACACATTTAATTCAGGTGGGAAATATCCAGAAAATATAAATATCAGTTAAAATAAACAAAAAGTTCTTGGTTAAATAAGAGTCTCTCATATAGAAAAATTAAAGTCACTATCAGGATTCTTTTATACGTATATTTTTACGAGTAGTTTTAAATAGTTAACTTTGTCACAATCAGGATAATTATTCTTACCGGTAAGTTTCATGAATTCAGTAGTAGATAACTATGCATAGTTTTTTGGTTATAATGAGCTCGGCCTTTTGGTTATTGCTTGATCTTGTGGTCCATTTCCCCAGTCAGTCACGAAGGGTTTTCCTGGTGTACATCATTAGGTCCGATGTCTTCAGGAGCTCCGGTTCACTGTGACATGCCGAATTCCTTCAGCGAAGAGCGATCTTGGATCTATTAATGTTATCCAAGACCAACTAGAGAAACAAAACGAACAAGACGTTCCTTCAACCGGATCCCTCCTTTTTATATCCAGTTTTCAGGACTTTTGCGCATGCTAGTACCATGCCTTTTTAATCTTATCCAGTCTTTATAAATTTTATGTAATAAAGTCTTTATTTTCTTCAAGTTTTCGGCCATCTTTAATTAATTTGAGTATTTCTACTTTCAGCTTATCTTTTTTTTACTTGCTTTTGGAATTCTTTTGTTCTCTCCAATTACTGTTATTACTAATCACATAAAAAAAAAATAAGAAGAATAATTCAACCCTCATTGTACGTTTTTTTTTTTAAAAAAATATTACTCAACAAAATTTTAAATCCACTTTTATCTTTTAGTTTTTTTTTTACCCAATGCCAATATATTTGCAACGTATATAAATAAACGTTACAATATATATATATATATGTTCTCATTTCCCACATATATATATTCTTTAATTAAAAAAAAATTCTCTTATATATAGATTTATGTGTGCAAGAATTATTATATAGTTTATAGACAATTAATAATAAACAGTAGTGAATGGAAAGAATGTTATAGGAGATGATATTTTGATATATTATTTTTTCTTATTAAATAATTAACATATTCAATTATTTCATTTTATTTCTGTAAAATAAAAGAGAGAAAAACTGTTAAGAAAGATGTGAAAGGATTAATGGATAAACTAGGCACATGTGCAAAAGAGTGTGATAGAATGAGAATGGCTGTGTAAACACAAAACACTTTTACACATATTTCTAAGGACTAGATTGCAAACTGTTTTTTTTATGTAATCTGCATCTTAGATTATCTTGGATTATCTCAAAAAAAGAGATGCTTTAATGGAATAAATAATTGTTAATTTTTTTGTTTGTTAATGACTTAAACTCATCAAGGTGAGATTTATTGCTATCTTAAATGACAATTATTTTGGATAGATTTTTACTTTCTTTGATCAGAAATTCGAAATATAAAAACGAGTGAAATAATAGTTTAAGAGGTCAGTTTGTTTTACTGTTGAGAAAGGAAAGAGAGATGTAGTCATTGATATACAGTTTTAGGAAAAATAAAAGCATTCAGTTTTAATAATTTTAAGAAGGAGAATCACTGAATAAAATGCAGTTTTGAAGGCAATCACTTAACCATTTTCAAGAATGGCAATAAGTTAATAATATTACGAATATGCAATTCTTTTAAACTAAAAGAAATGAGCAGCTAAAGTTAAAGTTTTTTTTTTAAACTCAGAAGGAGTTGTTTGATTTTTTTTTATTTCTCTCTTTAAAAATTTGAAGAAGAAAAATGACTCTTGTTTTAACGATATCAGCATAAAAGATGTAAGTAATTCACAGCAGGATTGACATAAAGAAATGGAACAAAATTGAATTTCTTTGAGGAAGTTATTGAAATTCTATAAAAATGGTATTAATAAATATATTGGTTATGAAGGAAATAATCAGGATGCTGTGTTAAAACACACAGTTTCTGCTCCTTGAAATTTGACATAATGGGTTAAATCACTGGTCTATCCATGGACTTATACAAAAGTCCTTAATAACCAAAAGAATGGTTAAATTTAAAACCAGCCACAGATGTCATCTGATCATCATCTTTGAAAAGAGGAGAAGAAAGAGAAAATAAGTATGAAAGCCATATACATAGCCAAGTTTGATTAAGCTATAAATCAATTTTTTTAAGTTTTCCTCACATTCATCTAAAGCATCTACAATAAATTCTTTTTTTAAAATTGGAAACAAGCAGTCAACCAATTCATATTTATCAAGTATATCAACAATAAATAACTTTAAAATTGTGGAAACATGCAAGTCAACCAATTCATATTTATTAAAAGATATCAACAAGAAGTTTTCTCTTTAAATGGTAGAAATAAGCAAATCAACCTGTTGAAGCTATATGTGAGGAAAGCGGTCTGAAAATTCAAACCTGGAACATTTATAAGAAGTGAAAATAATTGGGTAACCTTGAATTTTCATTAACAAATCTTTTATTCTTACTTATTAAAAGTAAACTTTAATTTATAAAATCAAAGCATTTTATATTTTTCTTTTTGATACAGAAAACATTAAGAGTTTATTCATTGATTATATTATTCTTACTAATAAATGGCAATACACACACAGTTTAAATTCATTAAACATAGTTTTTTTTTCATTATTTTAATTTTTTATTATTATATATTGTAATACTAAAATGTTTTTTTTTATTATTATTGTTCAACCTCTCAATATATGCTTGACAATGTTTTTTTTATTGTTATTTATTTTTGCTCAAGGTTGCAATAATATTTATATATATATATATATATATATATATATATATATTTTTATTTATGTATCCATCCCTAATATAAGGGAACACATTTTAACATAATATATATGTCCACATATTACAGCATGTGTGCGTGTATAACTGCTTAAACAAACATGTCAAAAGAATAGGTTATGCATAATTAGTTTAAATATAGGAAATTGAAGAGCAGGGCTTAACATATGAATGAAAGTGAGAAAAACACACACATTACCTAAATGTAAGTTGCTTTTATGACATATAAGTAGTGAAAATTTTGAATGAGCATTTATAGAATGTTTTTTTTTCTAACATCAGATTAAGCCAGCTTATTTTGAAAAAAAAAAAGAAATAATAATAAACTTGTATGTAAGTTTATTTGGATATGCATATATAAAATTTTGTATTAATTTTCTAATTAATTAATATAATAATAGAGTCAATTGTATAATTAGTAAATTTGATTTAAAAAAAAAAAAAGAAAAGAAAGAAGAATAGTATTAATAAATATAATTATATATCTTAATTGGGTTCTGAGTTATTATTTAAAATATTGTTATATTTTTCTTGTATTGATTCTATCGATTTAAATCATCATCAGCACTCACAAATGTGAAGCAAGCACTTGCAAATATTAAACACTTGCAAAACGTTAAGCAAGCCAGAGTATTGATTTACATTTAAGTATTTGGGGATTAAGCTTGATGTCTAACCAAGTATTAATAATTATAGGTTAATAATAGAAAGCTAAAATTATGTTGTGCCCATGAGTTTTGATCATCCTCATCAAGGATGGATATCATATTACTGCTTAAATTACCATCTAAAATAATACTGTACAAGAGTTATGATCACCATCATTATCTGACTAAATAATAATCATTCAATCAAACCCAAAGTTAATAGTTAATATGTTTAGTAAAAGGGTTTATAGAAAGTTGAATATCATGTGGGGATATTCGTGATGATCATTCATCATCACTTGTATTATTAAATCCCAGTTTAACATAGGATGATTTAAAAAAGATGCCTATCTTATAAAGATAAATTTATTGTTGTGAGTTCATTATAAAGCTATGGCTGGTATTATCATCATCGTCATCTTTATATTATGATAAATAATTAAGTTAAGTAACTAGTTTCATGGCCAGCCACTTAAGTAATGGTCTTTACTATGTGTGTTTGGAAGCCATGAAGGAGAGTATTTTTGCATTTGTTCATCGATATACATAAAATGAGCTAGTGTCTATAAGAGTCTTGGATATATAAATTTTGTGATATTGGGAACTTATGATTTTATTGACATGAGTAAAATATAAGAACATCATTTTTTTGTTCATTAGTTATCCAAGTCATGTGTAGTAAAAAATGTACTGAATGAGTTTGAACTCAGTACACTAAGCACAAATAATATTTATCTAGATTTAGAACAATCTAGTGATGCCCGTAGAAAACACATGTACTCAGCTAAACTGAATAAAAGTGGTCCAGTCCCCTTTCCAACTTATTAACTTTATATGATATTTTTTTATGAGTTGTTATAAATAACGCCAGTGTGTGCATATGACCATGAATGGTCTTATATACTTGGAAAGAAGAATAGGAAGGATTCTGTGTTATAAGAACATATTATTGGAGATAAACGAAATGCACTCCATGGATTTCACAGTAATTTTATTCAGTTGCTATACCTAATATTAGTTTATCTGATGACAATGGCTAGTATATTTTATTGGTCAAATGACCTCCCAATATCGAAATATTTTAAATTTTTAATGATGACAGTTTTAATTTTAATTTTGTTATTTTATGTGTTGAGAAATGAGATAATTTATTTATTTCATTATTAGCGTGACAGAATTAATGTTTAGGATAATTGCAAACAGGCTATAATGTTATATTTAATTAATTACAAATAGACACCCAAATAGAGCATGATATGTATATGCTCTTATTTATATGTTAGCGTCATCCTTATTTAATTATAAATTGTATTTTAGCTAACATAGTAAATTCATTTCGCATTTAATTTTATTCGGTTACAAATGATGAACCGCTGGAGCATATCATATATCCTGTTTAGTGTTTAGTTATTAAATTATAACAACTATCAATTCATCTCTATATTTTATAATCTGTTAAAAAATAATAGCCTTTTTCATCATTACATTTTTTATATGCTGTTACAAATATTTTCTTACTGTTACAAATGGCGCAGATTATAAACGTATTTCAATTAATAAAATTTTATTATTATTTATTTCTGTTACAATATATATTATTAAACAAAAACCAGTCAACACTTAAACAATCCCAAATATCAATAACCACCAGCAATTTCAAACTATTGTCAATGCAACCTCCTTTTAAAAATATATATATAATGTTTAAATACATGTATATCGTCTATTCTAAACTTAAAGTAATTATAATGGACTTGAACTCATATTCAAACTCCCCACAGCTATCCAATCCATATTATACAACTGATACACATGACTACCTACCTACACATGGACCTCTTGTGTATAATTAAATGGACATATTAAAGTTTTATGTGTGAGGGATCAGATTAACTTAAAGTCAACATGAGTATGACAATAATATTGGCATCACTAAGGGCTTTGAACATTTCATCCTTAGATTGTCAATGATATGGATGGCTGAAGAGTTGGAAAGTGGAGGTTTAACGCTTGTCTATTAAAGTTTAAAAATTTGCTATCTTAATATAAAATGAGCAGTGATTGAATATATGTGTGGGAAATGGTGATTTGAACCAACTGATGAGTACTGGTTCAACATGAAATATATATATATATATTGGTGTTCATTTATCTTTTTTTTATATGAGTGTGGTCATGTGTATCAATATAAGATGTATTGGATAGCTATGAAGAGTTTGATACTCTGAGTTCAAGTCCCTTATTTTTATATATATATATATATATATATATATATATATATATATATATATATATATATATATATATATATATATATATATATATGGCCAAACCTTATCATATTTTAAATAATTGACTAGAAACATAAGAAAATAAAGCAAAGTATTTTTAAGATTTCTGCTAAATTATCTTTATAAAATATAATGGATGAATAATAAATGATAATAAAGTCATTTGAAAGAATATAATTAAATGAACAAACCGACAAAACCAGTTGTTTAGAAATGCATCTAATATCTGCATTTTTCTGATATCTTCATTCATTTGTCTAAAAGAAAAAAAAATAATCAAATGGTTTATTGCTCAAAATTCAAGAACCAGAAATGACAGATTGGGCAATGTTTCATGAACCTTGAGTTCCAGGATCAGCCACTTTACTGCTATTTCAAATCAAGCAAGACTTGTTTTTAGAGTAATTGTATTTAGATAGAAATTTTTAATAGATTTATTTTTTATAATGTTTTTATAAAATTATTCACATGCTGAGTTATCCATCAATTCTTTTTTCCTTATGGGATATTACATTATATCAAATATCATATGCTCCATTATTGAGGAGATAGCTTAATTAGATACAAAATGAAATATATAAACTATTATATATGTATCATTTATTCAGTGAAAATATAAAAGTAAATATAGATAATGCATACATCAATATTAATTTAAAAAGAATATGCATATACAATTAATTTTATTTGTAATTGGTTTGCTTAAACGTTTTAAACGTTTTCTAAGTAAAGGTTTATTCCATGTTAATTTTGTTAACTATAACTGAGCACGTTTTTGGATAGTGAAGCACTCACGAGCTTAATTGAAAGAATGCTCAGCTACAATTAAGAAAATTAACATAAAAAATAAACCTTTATTTAACTAACATTCAAAAAGTTTAAACAAACCAATTGCGAATAGTATAAGGAAAAGGAGAATAACTTGAATATTATAATGATTTTATTGCATAAATTAGAAAACAAAGAAGAGCTTTGTTCTAATTACTATTATTTTATGTAATCAGTAGTAATCAAATGGTAGTCTATTTAAACCACAACTCCAATCTGTTATCTGGCTTGGGCTTTACCAAAGTTATAAGCTCAAAAATCAAACAATGTTGTGCTTATAATTATGAAATGTAAACCCAATGTCAATTTATTTTACTGTCTTTTTATAATTAATTTTATTTTTCAAAACAACAACAAAATAAATGATTTGTGTGTTTTTCTAGCAAGACCACATAAGTTAAACAATTACATTAAAAAAAAACAACAGATTATCAAATAACTTTTAAATAAATTATTAAAATATTTTCATTTGTGTCAGACTTTAAATTATTTCTTTCAATTCTTTTTTTTAATAAACAAAATTGAATAAAAATGTGGCATTATAATATTATTATTATTATTATTATTATTATTATTATTATTATTATTATTATTATTATTATTATTATTATTATTATTATTATTATTATTATTATTATTATTATTATTATTATTATTATTATTATTATTATTATCTCTTGAAACAGTATTAGTATTAATTATAAAAGTTTTTTTTTCTTCATATGCATACATAAGCCAAATTACTTTATAACAAGGCAATTTTTTTGTAATATCATAAAGAACTTAAGTGTATTTCAGAGATGAATGTTTTTATAAGATTTAACTTCAATCTAATTAAAATGCTAATTCTCCCTTAATTACCATGTTGTTCTTCATTGTTTTTAGAATTAACAATTGCGTTTTAATTTTTTTTTTACTGAATACTATAAAATAAGTTACAATTAAAATAGATTTAATTAAAAAGAGCAATAATTATTTGTTTTTTAATTATTACCCTGATATATATATATATATATATATATATCAACTAGATAATATATATATATATATATATATATATATATATATATATTACCTAGTTTTATCAGGCACCTTTTTCTATTTTATCTTCTTTTTTTTTTTAAAAAAAAAGATAATTGTGTTAATTAGCAGTTATTTTATAAAAAAACACAAAATATTGATTCTTGCTTTCTTTTTTTCATTTTCATATAAGTGTCTTGAATTAGCCGCTATTTAATTTTTTTTTATAAATTGGTCATGTATTTTTTTTAAAATTCTATATATATATTTAATATTTTAATCTTAGGCTTATTTAAAAAAAATATTTTACACTATTCATAATAAAAAATGTTATATATTGAAATATATAAATTATAAGATATGGTTTATATTTTTTATATATAATTGTTCATTAGTAAATCTCCCATTATAATTTTTTATACATTAAACATTTTTATGTTATCATTTTTAAGCCCTGTTTTTTGAGAGTATTTAAGTATTTGTGAATTTTTGTTGTATTATTAAAGCATGGTTTTTAGTTTTATTACTTGACTAGCATATATAATTAATTTTGACATCTTAATGCTTACAATTTAAATAATTTATATAATAAATTTTGATGATATAATAAATGTATATTTTCATATTTATTTATTTATTTGTTATTGCAATTTTACAAATTTTTCATGTATAATTTTTATATACATATTTATATTCCATATTTAATTTATGTTTTTTATATAATTTTACTTGAATTTATTTATTTATTTGTTGTTAATTTTTTTGCGAATATACTTTTTATGTATGTAATCATTATATACAAAAGTTCTTTTTTTAAAAAAAAATTAGTTTTTAACAAAATAAATTAAACTTTGCATATAAACTGTAAATAACAAAACAAACATATGCCAATGTTTTAAACAGAATTAATTACATTATAAAACATTAATACTATAAACTATTAATGTGACATGATTGTTTTGGTCAGATAATTAGCATTATATATAATGAATCAAATGACAGAAATAAAAAAATAAGCAAGCTAGAATTTTGCTAATTCTATTAACATTTTGAGTAAAGATTTAGTATTGTGCAAGTGAAGATGCTCTGGATTTTTTCCTATTAAAAATAATCCCCCCCCCCATTATAACAGCTAATTGTCATAAATCTGTTATTTTGCAACAACACCATTGATTATTCATATTTTTACTATAATTATTTTTAATCTATATATATATATATATATATATATATATATATATATATATATATATATATATATATATATATAAAGGATTGATATATGGTTGATAATGATGATGATGATGATATATATATATATATATATAATTTAATATTCATTAATAAATTCATTTATACTACATTATTACATCTTCTTGTGAATTTATAATATGCTATAATGTCTTCTGATTTGCAAATACAATGCCTTTTTATCAATCTATAAATCTTCTTATAATTTTTTTCATTAGTTTCTTTCTTCTTGCCAACTCAGTTTTAGACATTCCTTTTTTTTGTATTTTTCATTAGTTTTTACTTTCATATTTGCTTCAGTGTTTTTTTTAGACATCCTCTGTACATTTTTATGCCCTAATAATTGTCTTGTTATGATTTCATTTATTATCTATTTTTTTCTTTGACGTTTTGAAAATCTTCACCAGTAAATCAATTATGCAACCATCAATGTCTTTTTATTATTATTGGTTATTCTTTTTTGTATGATCTTAATTTCTATATACTTATATGTTTCACAATTATAATAATTAAAAAAGCAAGTCATATATAACGTGACATTACTTTTAATGAGCTTGTAGTACGAGCTTGTTGAGCTATTGGTACGCTCTCTATATGTTTCACAATTGTAATCTATTTTCATTTTCCAATGTTATTATTTTCTTTCCTTAAATGTATTTTTGTTTTTGTAATATATTTACTTGTGGATTCTTTTCTGAATATTTTTTTTTTATAAATTTTTGACCATATAAATTCAAATCATTATGATCCATAGCCAAAAACTAATGGATAGTAAATTTAGCACAAAAATAAAATTTATTACTATTATTATTCAGAAAAAAAAGTTTGTCCACCCCCCTCATATTTTAAGAACTTGTTCTAAATATATTTTAAATGATGTAGATGATAAACAACATATTTCTTATTTTTGGATATATATTTTGTTATATAATGTATTTTGATAAGAATGACACTTTTGGGTTTACTTAATTACAATGTTTCTACTTTTTTTTAAAGTGATAGATAGTATGTTATATATTTTTTAATGTTTATATATAAAAAGTGTATTCTTTTATTTATTTCTATTTTTTTTTTCTGTTACTTGGGTTATAGAGAACAGATAGATGTTTTGTTGTGGAGCTTAAATCTCTGAAATCTGTTATTTCTTCTGTTTCAAAATTTGTATATTTGTATTCAATTTCATTTAACAAAATATTATTATATATTTGGTTCAGAAAATTAATAATCACCAGTTTTTATGTTTTTCCTAATTGTCCATTCTGCTTTTTTTTTCATTTTTATAAAATATTAGAATATATGACATTTTCTCTATAGTGGAAGTATTGAGCATTTTTTTATTTAAATTTTTAATTAATTCAGTGGGATTTAACTGGACTGAGAGCTTTTCTGACCATTAGTGATTTATATACTATAGTCAATTCAGACTTTTTTAATGTTTTAGGATATTCTATAATTTGTATGTTTTGTTTTTTATCCATCTTTTCAAATTTTTAAAAATTTATTTTAGTATTTAAATATTTCTGATATATCATAATTTCATTAATATGTATCCTTTATTGTCAGTGATTTGTATATACCCAATATTTCTCTTGTAGTAAAATGTATATTTGTTTTATATAACTAAAATGATTTTCAGAAATGCTACTAAATCTATCACTTTCTTTATTGTGCTGTAATATTTTATATAAATACGATTTTTCCACTTTATTTCAAACACGTTTTAGCAAATAAAAATATAATTGTATACATATACACAATCTGATGTTTCAACTATTCTGTAGTCTTTCTCACAGTCATATATATATATATATATATTATTTTTTTGCTAAAATATGTTCACTGTAAGGCGAACAAATTGTATTTATATAAAATGTATTTAAATGGTTATATAACCTAACTCTTTACTTTGTCATAACTGAAAACAATCTTCCAATACTTTTAGAGTTCTAGCTAATCTAATTTATATCTTTTTTTATAATTGAATTCAGTTTTTTAAGTTGTAATTTGTTTTTATCCATAATAAAAATATTATCTTTATTTCAAAAAATATATGATCACTAACATATGATAATCTATCAGAACTATATATCCAGTTTTATTTCGCTAGATTATAAGATAATTTATTATATATGCAGGGTTTATTTTATTTAAATCTATTTGTATTTATGGATTTTTTTTTTGATAACAATAATTTATACTTTTAACCTTTTAACTGCCTGACTCGTAAAAAAATGAGAAGATTTGACGTCATTCTAAATTGGCTACTTTTTATCCCACATATACATATTATACGTCATTTGAAAGAAAATCAAAAGTTCTGTAAGATGGTGCCCTCTTCAGAATTATTTTACAAGTAAAAATCAATAAATATGACCATATATGTCAAATAAAACCAAAGCACTGCCTTCTCACTACCTTTTCTTGAATCTTATTGGCTGTCAAACTTCTGTCAGAAAGAAAAATGGCTGCCAAAAAGTAAAATGTTACGTTCATTTTGTGTTTTATTTCGAAAATGATAAATGAATGTTTACAACATTTTAAACAATATTTGAATTGAATTACAAATTATTATTGATAAAATAATACTAAAAATCAAATTATTTTAGAAAAATAATTAAGATGTTATCAATAATTATTTATTTATTGCTACATATTTATCGTAATGTAAAAGTGAAAAAAAAATGATTGCGTCAGAAATGTTTTTGGTTGGTCAAATAGCGGTTACCTTTCATTTCACCACAATTGAATATTTTTTAAACTATAAATCAAATTTTATTTTTAAAAAGACTTTCATTTACTTTCATAATCTGACAAATTATTAATATACTTTTTACAAATGAAACTAACGTATTTATATTATTAAAACAACAATTGATTTTGTTAAAGTTGTGAGTTGGCCAATTAAAAGTTTTGATTTTTAACTCATTCGGCCAATTGTATTATTCAGAGTTACCCATTATCATTTATTGTATATTTATACACAGTATTATATAATTTTTTTTATCTCTAATTTTCCCATAAAGTCTATGAATGATGCAATTTTTTATATATTCTAATTTTTTATAATTTTATGATTAAATTGTTCAAAAACATATTTTTAATATTCACAGAAGCATCACTTTTTACACTATAAACTCATAATATTTTATATTTTGTCCACATGTTGATCTATTTGGTTTATTAAACATATGGTTGTTTTTATGTTGTAATATAATTTTTATATTTCTATTAATAATTATTAATACTCCTTATGTTCTCTTATCTTTCAAGTCATACACCAATAATCATACTGTCTAAAGTTTTTGAATCTTGTTTATTGTTTTTAGTTCATGCTAAGGGAGTCAAATCAATCACTATAAGCTCAATTTTTTATATTACTTCTCTCTTTATTGGATAGACTTTATTCATTCTGTATTCCATATATCATAGATCACTTTCACATCTTTCCATTTCATTATGAGAGCTTATCATCTTCCAACAAAGAGGACTAAGATTTTATATCAACCTTGCTATCTTATTAATCTATTAGTAATACACTGCTTTTTTCTAATAATTTTAATTTTATTTTGTAATAATGATATAACTGAAATATATTTCAGGTTTTTTAAAAAAATTTAATTATATTTGTTTTGCATATATCAATACTAAAAAATGAAAATAAAATGTTAAATTGATTGAGAGTTCATAAAAAAAAGTTGAGCATTAAAAATAATATAATGGAAGTTGTAAGCCATAACACTGCAATAAACAATAAATAAAATGTCCATAAAAATAAATTTAATGTGCATACTAGCTATAATGTTGATCTTATTCTTACATTTTGTGGATATTTATGTCTATGGAATTAGTAAAAATTAAAATATCATGTAGTATCTAAATTATACATTTTTGATGCATTAAATGCATAGCATGAAACATCACATAGACTAAAATGCAAATAGAAAACTATGTATTGTAATAATAAGCATTCAAATATTTTTACTTCTAAATTTGCCATTAAATAATAATAATAAAAAGCTATAATAAAAAAAAACAAATTAAATAAATTTAAATATTTATTTCTCTATATAAAGTACATATGAATGAATGTATGTTTGTCCATAAGACTGTCACATGTTAAACATTTGTCCATAACACTCTCAAATTCATAATTGAAATATTGAAAGAAAAAAAACAACAAATTTAAATTTGTTTTTACAAATAAATAACTATCTAACTAAACCATAATTTATATTATTAGCGTTTCATGCAAAGAAAGTAATATTTTTCTTATATTTAAGAGGCTTAATTTGATTGCAAGCATTTTATTCAAAGCAAGTAATTCTACAAAGTAAAAAAAATTGTTAAAGTAACCAATAAAAAAAAAACTATTACAAAAATGTTAGCCTTTCAAGCTGAGTACATTTCTCACATTTATTTATATAGTATTAATATCATTTGTTTAATTTGCATTAAATATTTAAAAAAATATTTATTAATGCAATCAATTAAAAAAACAAGGGTCATTTCATAGGCTGGGTACATTTGTTTTTTATAAATAAAAGAATTTTATTATGCTCATTCCAACTTTTTGCTTGTTCTCATAACCAAGTTTAATCATTTTATACCTTCAAATTATTACAAAATATAAAATCATGGATTAAAAAAAAACATTCAACTTAATCTAACAATCTCATTTATAATTGGTAAAAACAACAACCAATAATATTATCTGCCAAAAAAAAAGCTATTGGTTTCAATTTCACATTGAGATTTATAGATTGACAAAAATATAAGCTTGACTATTTGGTTACTATGCTGATACACAACTGACTATATGTCTTATAATTATAAAACAAATAAGAATAGATTGTGTTATCATAAAACTGAGTGAATAAAATGGACATCAATCAGGAAGCTATTCTTTAAATAAAAGTAACTGCTATTTATTTTCAATAATGGAAAAGCAGTAATATTACATGCTTACTAAAAATTTGTAATCAAAGCTTTTGAAACAATGACAGTTAATATAAGTTGCTAAACTTAAACCAACCATGTATAAAATAAATTTTGGTTGTAAATGAGAAAGTGTTGATTTAATCCTTATGATATCATAGCTACAGATTTAAACACATTTTCTTTATTGTCTGGTATTTATTAAATTGTTTGTATAATTTGGTGCAATGTCTTGGTGGCAGACATTGGACTCATGATTTGTGCATTATTTCCAATGCTTGTCTTTTTATAAACTGTCAAGAAATATGCAATTTAATTATTTTTTTATTATTAGAAATAACCTACAAATAAACTAAAAGATACTACATAAGGTATGTGAACTGATTATAAATTTGTTTGTGCAATAATAAAAAATTATAAGTTTTTTTGTTCATTGTTTTGCTTTTTAAAAATTATAATGTCCCCGCTTGTTATAAATGATTGTTAATAGTAATGATGACAAATCATTATATAAATCCAAACATATATATAAATATGTTGAAAAATATTTTCATGGATTGTTATTGTAATAAAGAATACAAATGAGATCATATCCATGTACACAGATATAACCTTTAACCTTTGATATTGCCAAGAAATGATCAATTACTACTAATTGACAATCCCTGAAACTAAATAAGATTGCTCATTTACCTATAATAGCTTTTTAGTTGGAGTTTTTGTTAAAATAAAAGATGTCTTTATATATATATATATATATATATATATATATATGCCCACTGCACATATATTTATATATATATATATATATATATATATATATGCCCACTGCACATTTCATTTTTAATTTGTTCATTTAATATCTTAATACATGGCATTTCAACTTCTGAAGCAAACACTATATTTTAAAATATTTCAACATCTTGCACAATTACAGATCCCATTGCAGTTTATCCTAAGAAATATTTTCCAATTATCCTCCTTCTTTAGAGTAATTTTAATATAATTAGTGTTAGTAGAATGTGATCTCTACCCTTATAATAGAACAAAAAATAACTAATCTATACATTTTATATTTTTTTAAATATTATATATATATATATATATATATGTTTACAACATGAAAATAATATAATATATTCAGAAAACTAAAAATAATGTATTTTGTAATCAACAATATAACCTGTAGTCAAGGTAAACTCCTTTAACAATAAAGGTGGTACTATCTTTATTTACAGTCTGATATGCTTATATGGACAATAAAGAGTGCAATATATAGAGGTAACATATTTTCAAGGCTAATTACTTATTGCCCTAGAAATAGGTTACAACTATAAGTTTAGCGCATTTTTCTCCTATTAATATATGTATGCATACTGGTCCAATAATGTGAGAGGTTAGATTCATGCAATGTGATGTCAACATTGGTATGACTACAATATCAAATCCACAAAGGTTTTGAATGTTTCATTGCTTGTTTTTAAATAAAATGAATGGTTGAATAGTTGGAAGGGTGAAAAGATTAAAGCCTGTCCATTAAAGTTTAAGAAAATGTTATAATAATATAAGCCATGTATTGATTGTATATATGTGTGAGAGATTATGATCTGGCCCAACTGAAGAGTTCTAGTTTTGCATGAAACATAGATATAGTCTATCTTTTTCACATGTACGGTGTCATGGATGTCTAATGTTTGAGATGGACTGGAGATGAATATTGTGGTGATATAAGTTGATGCTACATTCATGTATGATCACATTAGGATGCCACCAGGCAGGAGCCTGAGACCAAAATATAGTAGATTAACTTCTTTCCTACCTTTAGGGTGCTAGCCATAATTTATTTTTACTACCCACCTTACATGACACAATAAGCAATTAATTTATGTAAGCAAATACCCACCATCTTTGACTTTATTATCTGTATTCAAATATTGATCATACATTAAATGGATACTGCTATGTAATTAATAATTTTAATAGTTAACACAATATAAACAAACTACAAATTAGAATTTATGAATTAATTTTAAATAAGATTTATTAATTCCATTCTGTATAAAGTGTAGTGAAGTGATTCAATCTATTTTTTATTTTCCTACAAGATCAATCCCTCTTTTGTCTTTGTAGGGTCAATTACTGTCAATCATTATCAAAAGGGGAATAAATTTTTAAATAAATAGTGTATATAAAAAGTGATAAAATTACATTCCTGAGAGTTATTTGTAAAATGTACAATTAACTTTGAATGGATATTATTAAACAAAATGGGAAAGACCAGTCAAGAAATGACAACAACATGAAGAACAAGTGAGAAAATTTATTAACCTAAATGTAAAGATTAATATCACTTGAATTTGATAACTATACTACTCTTATTTTGACATGAAGGTAGCCTGGGGACACACAACAAGATGGTATTATGCAATAATACCAAATCTTTTTCAAACTTCAGTTTATTTAGAATAATCCCTATGCATAAAAAAGACTTAATCCTAACACACATATAAAATAACTAATAACTTATTTAATCCTCAGGGATAAATTGAATCTAATTTGACTTCTATGCACAAACAATAAAATAATAAAAACAAACCAGATCAAAGAATTACATATTAAATACATGTTGAAATAATTCTATATGTGATGTCCTCTATTTCTTTTTTTTCTTTAGCAGTTCTACTTTCACTGAACTCATTTAAACAAACTTAGTTTAATAATTACTATCATAAATGAGTATAACTACACATATATGGCATTGTTCATATTTACCCATTCTGTAAATGATGCACTGTCTATCTGGCAAAGTCCATAGCACTAAACAAGAGTTTGAAGATATGAGCTCATGAACTGGAACAGGAATTCTGCTTTTGGCTACAAGTTATTATCGTGATACACCACTTTTTAAATATCTACACAAAAAGTTTCATTTCATCCTTGTTAGCTCTGACACAAGTTTTTGGGCATAGTATACAGTTTCATGGTCATTCAGTTGTAGAGTTGGCCATGGGAAAAGAGTTCTTAGGAGGAATCACAGTTAAACTACCTGGGCATCATAATACAGCTTCTTTAATAATGTAAAGAGTGTCTCTTTTGAAAACAAAACTATCTTTTAAACAATTTTCAGTTTAAACCCCCCTCCCCTTCCACTAGCATTTTCTTATTAGAACTTTGAAATCTTTATTTCTAAATTTAATTTTATTAATAATGAACAGAAAACAAGTAAACATTTTTTTTTATTACTTGACTTCTGATCTAATTTTCTTATCTGGATTCTAATTTTATTGATAACTTATTTTATGTCTATTTAGAGATTCATTCAATTTACAAAAAATTCATTTAAACTCTTTTCTTTAGCTTGTTTCTATAACAAAGCACACTACCTCTCCCGACCCACTAACATACCAAAGTATGATTAAAAATGTTTCAAGTAGATATTGATCACCATATAATTAGTATTATCAATCTACTTAAAACAATTTATTTTAAAATTATATAAATTTTATTAATAATTATATGTTATATAAAAATTATAACTGAAATATAAACAAAAATATAATATTCTCTTATGTGCTGGAAAAATTCCCTTATTGCTCTTCTCTTAGGATATATAAAAAAAAAACAACAACTTAAACTCTCCTTTCTACTCCTGCCTCTATTCATTCCCCCATCCCCATCCTGGATCCTATCTAATTACACAACTCACCTTCAAATGCCCAAATAGATTTTATTTTTCCTTTGGGTATATTTTAAATAATTTAATATATCAAGCACACAGTTCTTCCTTGCAAAATAGTTCATAATTATCCAATATAAATAAAACAAAGTAACTCCTTTTTAAAACTTGTTTTTTATATGACTATAATCATGAGGAAAAAAAATCCAACGTTTCGACTATTTTAAAAATTTGGTATTTGTAAAGTTAGATATAGTTAGTATGTATACTAACATTGATCCGGAGGTTGCTATTTGTTGTTTTATGGATTTATATAATAAAAACAAAGGGGTAAAATTAAAAATTGAGGGTTTTCTTTTATATGAAATATTAGTGATTTATTGTAGGGACCTTATTTTTAAATATGGGAATGAATTTTATAAGCAAAAAGAGGGTTTAAGTATGGGTAATAGTCTGAGTGGTTTTTTGGCAGGAATATATATGTATAAGTTTGAAGAGCAATTTTTTAATTATAATAGAAATAAACCAATTTTTTATGTTAGATATGTTGATGAGAATTTTATGTTTTTCAATGGTAATAAAAGAAATGCAGATAATTTTTTGAGTTATATTAATGGTAGAGTTGAAAAAATAAAATTTACTATGGAAAAAGAATATATTAATGTTATTGAATATATGGATGTTAAATTTTTTTAAAAAATTGATAGGAATGGTAGTGTTAGTATAGAAACATCTGTGTTTAGAAAAAAAATTTTTTTTGGGATTATCAAATAATTGGTTTTCAGATATTGATAATCATAGTAAAATTAATATTGTTAATAATAAAATTATTAAGGCAATTAAGTTATGTGGAAATAGTAATTTGTTTGGGAATTAGATTGATATTATTAAGAATGAATGTTTTATGAATGATTATCCTAGGGGTGTAGTTGAACATTTGTTTTCTAATAAAAATATAAATAAAATAAGAAATAGAATGGGATTAGATAGGAGTAGAAATAGAGAAAAGATTATTTAAGTTGGTTTTAATATATCTAAAGATTTATTTATTAAAGTTAAAAAATTAGTTAAAATGATTAATAAGAAATATAATGTTTCAATTTGTCTACTTTATAAAAAGAAAGCAAGTTTAAATCTTTTAATTAATAATAATGGGGACTATAATAGGTTAGACATTATGAATTCAGTTTATTTGATAAAATGTTTGAATTGTTTTAGAAAGAATGTAGAAATGACATATGTTGGGACTAGTAAGAATAAATTAAAAACTAGATTAAAACAGCATTTAGGTGATAAAAATTCTTCTATTTACGTTCACATGAATAAATTTAAGCATGGGGATTTTGATATAAAGCCTTTGGAATGTATTAAGTCATATAATGAAAGAATGATAAAAGAAAGTGTATACAATAATGAAATAAAACCAGTATTAAATAGGATATTAATAGAAAAACTGAAAATAAAATAATTGGTTTTTAATTAAATGTTTTAAAGGATATATATAGATTTTTTTTAAAAAGGAAATTGTTTGTGCTTAAGTTGTGATTGCTGGTAATAGGAAAGGGGAGTGAGATAAGGTAAATTTTTGGTTATGAATATATTTTGTAATTTTTTATTTATTTTTTAGTTTTTGGAATATATGTTATTTGTTATATATATATATATAATTTTATTTTAGTGTGCCTTGAAAAAGACTATAAAATAATCGAAACATTGGATTTTTTTTTTCGTGATTATAGTCATATAAAAAACAAGTTTTAAAAAGGAGTTAGTTTGTTTTATTTATATTGTATATTTTAAACTACATGGTGGTACAAAAAAGATGTGTATATACATGTATGATCACTGGAGGGCACCACTAGGCAAAAGTTTTGGGTCAGTTTTTGAAGGAATTTTGTCAAAGAGTAAATTTGAGCATTGGGAATTTATCAAATATGCATGAGGGACAATACACATGGTCTAGGAATAATGTATTTCACATAATAGATTATGTATTGGTAGAGAAAGAGGGAATGAATAAAATATGGAAAATTAAGGTGTTTGATAATGAAGAGAGAGTATGTAATAGTGATGATAACTTTATTGTAATAGAAATGGTTAGTAATGTGTTGGAGGATAGAAATAAAGGTAGAAACAATAGTGAAAGATGTGGATGGAGAGTGAATGATAAGAATAAGTTGGAAGAGTATAAAATAAAAGTTGAAGAAACCATGGAACAGTTGGTTGGGGATGAGTATAAGAACTGGTGTGGTGAAATAGAAAAAGTGGCAAATAAGATTTTAGTTGAGAATATGCAGAAGAATAAAAGCAATAAAAAACGAGAGTTAGTAAAAGGGTAAAAGAGAGGAAAGAAGCATGCAGAGAATATAAGTGTGCTATTAAGAACAAAGAAAGTGAAAACGATATTAATGCTAAATGGGAAAGATACTTAGAAAAGAAGAAGTTGGCTAAAATAGATAATTATAGAAAGAGGATGAAGTTGAATAGTAAATTGTTGAAGGATATTAATAAAAGTGGAAGAGATGGGAGTAAAAAAAATTGGAATTACATTAAAAGGAGAAATGTAGGGGAAAGAGAGATAGTATTAATAGATGCTGAGGGAATAGAGTGTAGCTCTAGAGAAGAGATAGAGAAAATCTTAAATAGACATGTAATGGATATAGAAAAGATGTTAAATGTGAAGGACTTAGTGATAGAAAACTTGAAAGCAGTTAGTAATGGGAATATTAGGTTCACAAAAAATGAACTGAATGAGGCAGGGAAGAGATTGAAAAATGGAAAGGCAAGAGGTTTAGATGTATGGGCAGCAGAGATGGTAATGAATTTAGGGCATAGAACAAAAGCAAAGTTATTATCATGTTTTAATAAGATGGCACAGAATATAGTTTTTCTGGGTAGTTGGAGTAATACAAGAATAAGATTATTATTTAAAGGAAAGGGTAAGGATCATAGAAAGTTAAACAATTATATACTGATAGTGGTAACATCAGTTTTATATAAAGTTTTCTTATATATGGTAGCTGGAAGAGTTGTAAAATAAATGGAAGAGAATAATGTAGTGGGGAAAATGCAAGGAGGTTTTAGGTCAGTTAGTCTTATAGGAAATAGTTTGTTTGTAGTTACACAACTTATGAAGATGAGTAAAAATTTAGGTAGATCGTTATATATGAGTCTTTATAGATATAGAAAAAGCATATGATAGAGTAAATAGAAATAGATTATGGGTAAGGTTAGCAAATTTGGGAATGGGTGAAGCTTTAGTAAATATTATAAAGAAATTATATGAAAATAATTATTATACTTACCAATTAGGGGATATAGAATCAGTTAAAGTTAAAAATGGGGTGGGATTAAGGCAAGGATGCTCTATGTCACCTATTTTGTTTTTGTTGTTTTGAGTGAAATGGAGAAAGCAATAGAAAGACTAGGAAGAGGGGTAGAGATACCATTAATAGGTGGCAAGGGAGTATATACCTTGTTGGGTCTTTTTTTTGTAGATGATATCTTTTTGTGTGCAGAAAGAAGAGAATATATGAAAATTATGTTGAGGACATGTGCAAGGGTGGGTAAAGAGATGGGGATTAAATTTAGTGAAGAAAAATCAAATATAATGATGGTTAATATGGGGGAAAGAGAAGATATAGAATTTTTATTGGGGGGATATAAAGTTAAGTGTGGTGGATAGATATAGGTATTTGGGAATCATCTTATGTAATCAGGAAAATTGCTCGGATAAATGGAAGAAAAAATTGGTAAATGAAGCAAAGAAAAGAAAAGTTTGGTAAAGAAACTAACAGTATTTTCATATAATAAATATGATGTAGCTAGAATTGTATGGAAGGAAGTTGCAGTAGCAGGGTTAACATATGGTAATGATGCATTATGTATTAGTGAAATGGTTTTAGATTATTTAGAGAAAGTATAAAGGGAAGTAGGAAGACATGCATTAGATGCAGAGATGTGGACAGCAAAGGAGGCTATTCAAGGAGAAATGGGATGGTCAAGTTTATATGAGAGATGCAAAAAGTAAAATGAAAATGTTTGGTAGGTTGCAGTTTATGGATAGTAAAAGAATAGCCAAAATAGTGTTTAATTGGGTTATGAGTAAAGAGCAGGTAACAAGATGGGCTAGAAAGGTAATGCGGTGTGCAAAAGATTTGGATAAAGAATTTATATCAGTATACTTGTATAAAAGGTGGGATGATTGTGTTAGGAGGATTGTTGAGTGTTATATGGTGGTAAGGAATAAGATAAAAGAATAGAAGCATTAATAAAAAATAGGGAGTTGGAAAGATGGAGAACTAGTATAGACAGTAAGAAGAGTTTAAATATATATAGAAGTAAACCAAATATTGGATGCAAGTTAATTTATGATAATAGTAAGGAAAGTAGTTTATTGTTTAAGGCTGGAACAGGATCCTTAGCAACAAGGGAATACACATGTAAATGGAAAACTATGGGTGATTTAGTGTGCAAATTGTGTAAGGAAGGTATAGAAAATATTAGGCACAATGTAAATGCTTGAAAGCAGAAAGGGTACAGATAATGAAGTTATGGTAGAATAGGTATGAACAAAGTGACTATACAGAAAGTGAGTTATTAGTTTTTATGCTGGGTTTGTGAAAAGATAAGGGGGATTTAGATTTAAAGGCCATAGAGTTGACAAAGATTATGTTGTGGAAATGGGATGGGGCAGAATATGGGAAGACTTAGAGTGGGGAATGGAAAATAAAGTGGTAACAGGTTTATCTGGGCATAATTGCTCAGCTATTGTTGACTTCATTTAAGGAGAAGCCAAAATACATCACATCACATAACATCATGTCTAAACTACACTAATCTAACTTCCTTCATATCTCTAGGTTGCTGGTCATAATTTATTTTTACTAGCCACCATACATGACATAATAACCAATTAGTATATGTTCATGAACACTCACCATATTTGATTTCTTATTATCCCCATTCAAATATTGAACACATATAAGATGAATAGTGTTATATAATGAATAATTTTAATAGTTAAAATAATAAAAACAAAATGCAAATTAGAACATAAGAATTAATTTTAAATAAGTTTTATTAATTCTACTTCATATAAAGTTTAATAAAGTGACTTGATCTATCTTTCATTTCTCTACAATATCAATTCCCTTTTTCTCTTGTAAGATCATTTATCATCATTCATTATCAAAACAAAAACATCTATCTATCTATCTATCTATCTATCTATCTATCTATCTATCTATCTATCTATCTATCTATCTATCTATCTATCTCTCGCTCTCTCTATCTATCTATCTCTCTCTCTCTCTCTCTCTCTCTCTCTCTCTCTCTCTATATATATATATGTTATTTATTTTTATATATATATATATATATATATATAAAGTAAAAAAAATAACATTCCCAAGAGATATATGTGAAATGTATAAATAATGTTGGATCAGTATTACTAAAGGGAATGGGAAAAGCTGATCAAAGAATGACAATACCAGAAAAAACAAGTGAACAAATTTATTAACCTAAACATAAAGATTAGTATCACACAAATTTCACAACTATACTACTCCTACTTTGAGCAGAAGATAGCATGGGCACACATAACAAGATAGTATTAAGCAATAATATCAAATTTCCCTCAAACATCAGTTTATTTAGAATAAACCTTATCCATTAATCCTAACACATATGTAAAATAACTAATACCTTATTAAGCCCTCAGGGATAGATAGAATCTAACTTCACCTATATGCACAATCAATAAAATAATAAGTACAAACAAAATCAAAGAATTACACAATAATTACATGTTGAAATATTTCTGAGCATGGTATGGTCCCTTTCTTTTTTTTCTTAATTAGTTTTATTTTTACTGCACTAATTTAAACAAAATTAGTTCAAACATATAAGGCATTGTTCATGTTTACCCAGTCTATAAATGATGCACTGTCCATTTAGTGAAGTCTGTAAGATTAAACAAGAGTTTGAAAACATAAGCTCATGTATAGAGTTGTCAGAACTACAGTTCATTCAACTGGAACAGGGATTCTGTGTCTGACAACAAGTTATTGTTTATTGTGATTCACTGCTGTTCAAATGTCCACACAGAAAGTTTAACTTCATCATTAGTTATTTTACTGTCTGATACATGATTTTGGGCATAGTATACAATTTCATGGTTGTTCAGTTGTACAGTATGCCATGGGGAAAGAATTGCCATAAGAAATCATGATTGTATTTGCTGGAAGTTATAACACAGCTTTTTTTTACAATGTAAAGAGGGTCTCTCTTGATAACAGAATTCCCTTTTATACAATTTGTGGTTAATACTTCCCTCCTTTCACTAGTATTGTTTTATTAGAACTTTGATACTTTTATTTTTAAATATACCTGGGTCTCATATTATGTGGATTTTTTTAATGCGATTTTGAAGTTATGCGATTCATGTTTCTTCTTAATATCTCTTTATGCAGTTTTTTTTTATGCAATAAAGAAGTTCATATTTTACTATATTTATTAAATATCAAGAAATATAAATTATTAATAACTTATTTTGACTTGAAATACTTTTTTTTCAAAAATATAATGTTATATTAGCCGCTAATGTGAATGTGGCCTGAAGCTATTTAGAAACTTAGCTTCTAGGTAAACAATCTATTTATACTTACGAGTATAAAAATATCGCAATAACTATTCAAAAATTTTAAACTTTTAAAACATATTTCATTAGATATAATAGAAATAAATAAATATTCTTTTAGATTTTTAAAAAATACGTAAATCAGAAATAACAAAGATTTTGTTGATTTTGTAAACTGAAAATAATCTTTCTAGAAATGAAAACTTATAATCTTTTTGTTTGGATTGCGATCTCATTTTTTTCATATTTATAGAAACAAAATGCAAACATTTAAAATTTATTTCAGTAGTAAATAAAAATATCTGTCAAATTTATATTTTCTGGTAAGTAATAATCATTTAATCATATATTTTACATTGACAAAGAAAAATGTCAGAAAATGCTGAAATCTGAGTTTGCTGCAATGAGCAAGCTTTTAAATTCCAACAAGAGCTAAATAGTAGTTGTATGTCTGTGTTATGTATGTGTATGTTTATATTTTCTTTTATACACATATATACATGGAGAAACTTTTAAACAGAAAAAAGTTATAATAACTTTTATTTTCTACTTAAAAAGAATGTATCTTTAAAGTTTGTTTATATTTTCTTTTATACACATATGTACATGAAGAAACTTTTAGACAGAAAAAAGTTACAAGTAAAAATATTTAAATATTTTTACTTGTAACTTTTTTCTGTCTAAAAGTTTCTCCATGTGTATATACGTGTATAAAAGAAAATTTAACTGTTAGTCATTATTAACACACTCGTGGAAGCATGTTATATATATATATATATATACAAGTGCAACTATATATATATATATATATATATATAGTTGCACTTGTGAAAGTGAATTCTCTAATAGCTAGACATAGCAGTCTGGATATTATGAGATTCATAAACAATTAGTAAAATCATCATCTCAAAGTTTAATCACCGATTACATTGTCGATAGAAAACCATTAACACAGCACATGATTGAAAGTGGCGCTAGTTGTAGTCCTCTTGTGATGAATCTGATTTCTTATCACTTCACAAATGAAACACATATTGTCAAATAAGGATAATCATTAAAATATGAATGAAAAAATATAAAATAAATTACACAAAAAAACATATTGTTTTGAATAAAATTAAATAGTTAATAAAAAAAGTTTGTCGTATCAATTTTTTTAAAATATTTGAAATTTTTTATTAGTCATACTTTCTTTCCTTATTTTTTATGCAAGTTTTAAAGTAAGTTTACATTGCTGTTTTGCTTTTATGCGATTTTTGAAAAATTTGGAACTGATCCCCCATTTTTCAAGGTAAGTCTATTTTTGTGTGATTTTTTTTTAATGTGGGTTTTTTGCAGAACCTATCTACTGCATAAAACAAGACTCAGGTGTATAGTTTCATTAGTAATGAACAGAAAGCAATCAAATATTTTTTTTTTATTACTTCGACTCTGAATCTATTTTTTTATGTGGGTTCTAAAATTATTGATAACTTATTTCAGGTGTAATTAGAGATGCATTGGTTTTACAAAAATTTCAAGTCAACTCTTTTCTTTAGCTTGTTTTTATAATGGAGTGTATATAGCTTTTCACCCATTAACATACCAAAGTACAATTAAATTTTTTAAAGAAGATATTGATCACCATATAATTAGGGTTATCAATCTACTTACATCAATTCATTTATAAAATATATGTTTTATTAATAACTATATGTTATATACTAAATTATAACTGGAATATAAACAAAAATATAATATTCTCTTATGAAGGGGAAAAATTCCACCTCAATGTAGATTGAAAAATATTAAGTTCAAATCCCTCTATTTACTTATACAAAAAACATTGAGTATACTGAATGAATAGGCTAATTATTATTATTATTATTATTATGATGATGATGATTGCATATTTATTATTAATATAAATGTACGTATAAAGAAGAGTAAGGTATATTATTATCAATAAATTACCATTATTTCAAATTCCTTGGTACAGTGTCTTTTTTTTTTTAATTTATAAATTTTTTGGAATATAAAATACATTTTGTTTTTCATTATAAATCTAAAGTCTTCTAAAAATGTTTAAAAAAGCATTAGTCTATTATTTAGTTTAAATTTATACCTACATTTTACATACATTATATATATTTATTTTATTAAAAACAATTTAAAAGTAGAAAATACAATATATACTTATTTTTATATCAACACATATTTTTATGGAATAATTAAAAAATAAATCAAACGGTAATTTACTTTAGTGGTTAACCTTCAACAGCTACAACCAGGTATTATATCATAAACACTACAACTGGTATCTGATATTGTATTATATAATTATGCTACCAAATTTGATGTTTTTATTATAAGAATTATTTACAATAAGTTGTATAATGTTTGTACGAGGAAATTAAAAATGTATAACCATCAAATCATGGAAATGAACAAATAGAATTAATTTTTGTTTAAAAGAACTTCTAAGCAGAATCAGTCAATTCCTTTCTTTTAGAAAAAGAAAAATCTATTTTTATAATAAATATATTTAACTTTTATTATTGGAGGCATTATTTACAATAAGTATTGCAATATTTGTATAGATAAGTAAGCAAAAATTATAAGCATAGATCACAAATAATGGAGAATTAAAATTGTTTTCATGTATACTATTTCCAACTAGAATGTAGTAATTGATTTCTTTTAATAAAATTACATTCTGTTATTAAAAAGAGGTATTTTTTTTATTGTAAGCATTATTTATAATAAATATTATAATATTTGTTTAAAAAATATAAAAGTAAATAATCAGAGATTGTGAAATATAGAGAAATAAATTTATTAATGCTAGATTACAACCATAATCAATAAAGCAAATCAAATATCATATGACTTAAGTGCCAAAGGGAAAGCATTTAAAATCTCTATCTAGAATATTTCTATCTCCAAACCAATTGGTTTCAAGCTTACGGCTCACTTCAGTGAGGAGCTAGAACATTCAGACACTAGATCTAAAATACCAATTCAAAAGTCAGCACTTATCTAATATGTAACTATTAAGTAATGAAATCTGAAATTTTTAGACAATGAAAATGTCCTTAAATCTAGCTATCTAACTTAAATAGCTATATGGAACTGAACCAGATTCAGATTACTATATATTAATAGCCTTAGCAATATGTGATGTTATATTGCTAAGGCTATTAATATATGGTAGATCTGAATTCAGTTCAGTCCCATATAATTATTTAAGTTAGATAGCTGAATTTAAGGACATTTACATGTTTAAAAATTTCAGATTTTCTACTTAATAGTTACATTAATATTAGATAAGTGGTGGCTTTTGTTGTATTTTAGATCTAGTGTCTGAATGTTCTAACTCCTCACTGAGGTGAACCATAAGCTCAAAACTGATTGGTCTGGGATAGGAAGGTACTAGATAGAGATTTTAAATGCTTTCTCTTTGGCACTTATCGATAAAAGCATGTTAGAGCTATTGGCATGCTTCCCATATTATAGATTACAACCAGTATGATATATTACTAAACTCTCAAAGCAGTGGCATAAAACATAAACTAAATGAGCAAAATTCATCTAATTTGATTTTTTTAAAATATAAACATGCCTAGGAAGGAACTGGCAAAAACAAATGTTCAATTAAAAATAATTTATGACATTAAGACATATAAAAATATATTATGGTGTCATATACTAGTTATAACCATTGAAGATTAATTACTTTTTTAAAATATGTCAGATTTTTTATTAGTAATTTAATATAATATTTTTAAAAAAATAATTATTAGAAAGTTATCATTAAATTAATAAGACAGCTTAAGGAAATTAGACTAACTATTGTATTATTTTGAATTTAGGCTATAGTAGGATTTTATAATTGGAAAATTGAAAAAAAAAATCATATAAAAATAATTTTATAATAGGCATTGAAAAATAAGGTTCTTTAGTATTAGACCTGCTGTGAATTATTGTAAGTACTTTTTTTTGAGTGTAAATAATATTTTTTTTCCAAAGAAAAAAAAAGATTTTGAATAGTATTTATTTTTAATATTTCAACTTCTAAGATAATTTAATAGAGATAATCAAAGTAACAATTTATTTGTTTGTGCCATTCTGCCTGCAATTCTTACAATAAAACAATCAAGACCACATTAATAATAAAAAAAAAAGATTTAACATAAATGTCAATATATTTTTTTTAAAAAAAAAAAGACTTTGTAATGCAAATGCTATATAATACAAACATTAACAAATACTATTAATTAAATGTATTTGTTTGTGCCATCAATTAAAGAAAAGTATGAACGGGCAATCCTCAAATAAACTGCTATCAGTGATTGTAATACTATGTTACACAGTAGGATTTAAAATTGGAAAAAATATAAAAATGATTTTATAATAGGTATTGAAAAATAATAAATATTTTTATTACTTAAATAGGAATTAAAAGAAACATGTGAACAAGGAATTCCTGAATAAACTGCTATCAATAATCGTAATTATGTGCATGTGTAGAGCATAAAGAAAACGGTGATCATTGGAGAGTGGTAGATTAGCAGAAATAAAATATTAAAATATTGGCTTTGAATTTAAGCCACACACTAATTTTATATTTTCAAAATTTAAATAAAAAGTGCAGCTTAAATTGTAATTTACAGACATTTACTTCCATATTTTTAAAATTTTGTTTATACTATAATTGTGCATAGATCATTTTGAAAATTTTGTTTGAAGAAAATAAGTTTTTGAATAATCAGGCAAAGTCAAAAAAATGTTCTTTTATGTAGAATGACGCTACAAATTCTATTCAATTTGAACCAAAAATTTTTCTTCTAAATTTTATTAATCAAATGATAGAGTACAAGCTGTGATAAAGTAAGGACATATGCCACTACTTATACAATTTAAATTAAAGTAAGAGATAAAACGGTCTTTAACTATTTTTTCTGTTGGCCAAAAATCTCTCTAACAACTATTTGTAAAGGAGCACTAAAGAATAAACCATTCTCATTTACCTTGATAATTATTTGGTTGTGGGAATTTGAATGTTTTTTTGCTATTTCTGTTCCTCTCTAGCTAATAAAACCAGTAGTCATTTACTGTCTAATATTGAATAATTATTACGTTGCCTACTTGAAATAATACATTTAGGTAAGTTTCAGTCTAGATTTGAAACCAGGCCATATGCATGGTATATAGATGCACTGTTGCCATATATTAATTGCACTGAAGATATATATTGTATGTGTGCGTGTGTGCAGAAAAAGGAGAATGTAAATAAAATAATTTTCAATTAAATCTATGGTTTGTAAACTTCTATACATTTTAATTCAATAAAATTAAAGTTTTTAAAAGTAATATTTTTAAAATGGTCAATTTAAATCGTATAACATTTAGTGTATTTTTTAAAATGAGCCTGAAAAAGTTTTTTTTATTTTTCTCTCTGTTTGTTTCTTTGTCATTTAATCTTTTAAAAATGACAACTGTAAAAAATAAAAAATCTAATTTAATGCTGAAAGATTTTCTTTTTATATTTTTTCTTTGAACTCTCTTAGTCGATAGACCAAAATTATTTAATTTTATTTTTTAAAATTCACATATTTAAATAATCAGAAAAGAAAATTGTTTTTTTTTTAATTCAAAAAAATATGTTTTGCTTTTATTATCGTAAATAACAACTATATATATATCAATGTTGTATCTAGCGTCGGTTGCGAAGACTACAGATACAAGCATATGAGAAGACTATCCTAATTTGAAGATCTAACGATCATATTAAATTGAAATCATTTAAAAAAAAAATGTTTGCAAAGCTTGATGATCGAAAAACCTTTCCCTTTTAAACATAATAGCAATCAAACAACAAGAATATAATAAAACAAATATATTTTCAAAAGTTTATAAGTTTGTCTTTTTTTGTTTGTTTTGTATAATGGGGGGGGGGGGTTTCAAACTTTTACCTCAAAACAGTAATAAAAATCAGATGCAATATCAGGAGAAAAAGAAATATGTTAGAAGTGTTCAGTCATTAGTTTGTAAGGGTGGCCTTCCTATATAGGAAATGCATTTAAAACTACCTTTACTATTCATTATCCAACCAAGGGAGAATTACATTTAAGGTAACTGATGAATCTGCAAATGCAATCACTATTACTAAAAAAAAAAATATCTGTAATTTACTTAAAAATATTGAACTTGATTTGATCATCATCATTATTTTCATGTTTATCTAATATTTTAAAAAGACTGAAAAAAAAAACCCAATATATTATCTTCCTGTTATATTCAATGCATTTACAAATAGCTGTTATATACTAAATGTTCTCACCAATGTCAATCTATTGCATACTTCAACATCCTCCTATTACTATATATATATAATACCAATAAAATAAAATAAATATAATGGTAATTAAATATAATATATAGTCTTTCAATCTGCAGAAGTAGTTTTAGTTAATTCTTTAACCCTCCTCAGCAGCCGTTAAATTAAAAAAAAAAACATAACGGAAGCAAACGTTATCAACCCAAATTCCATAAATTCAGAATTACATATACAGTATATATAATTAACCTATTTATTCAGTATACTGAATGTTTACTATAGTAAATAGAGAGATTTGAACTTAGGATTATCAGTCTATATTCATCTTTCATTCCATTTCAAACAATCAATACACGTAATCACACACATTCGAAAAAGATCAATGACCCTCAATATATGTATTTCGTGCGGAACCAGCACTCATCAGTTGGGCCAGATCATAATCTCCCATTTATATATAATAAGTGCTTGACTTGTATTAAGATTGCAATTTCTTAAATTTTAATGGACGGGTTTCAATCGTCTCACCCTTCCAACAATTGAAAATCCAATAATGGAATGTTTAAAGCCCTTGGTGGATTTAATATTGTAGTCACACCCATGTAGACTTTATACTTCAATCTAATCGGACCATTACGTATCCATTTATATGATATATATATATATTGTAATTCGTCAAAATCTTTGTAACAACATACATATACATAAAAACACACATATATATATATACATAAAATTTATTTTAAAAAAAAACATGTTATCAAAACTACTCAAAATTTAGAGCAATTATACTATATGCATATACATTTTTTTTAAATAAGGCAATTTACTTGTAAAATGTAATTATTTTTTTCTTCAAAAGTGATATTTTAACAATAGATAGTATAATTTGAAATTATTGAGCTAATAAAAGATGATAATAAAAGTATATGTCACTCATAACATTTCTTTCTGAAAGAATTCTAATTTGATATGACACTTTGATTCAATCAATACTCTATTTTTTTCTCTATTCTTATTCATTTTTTAGTAATTTTTTAAAAGAAAATATTTTACGAGTAACGTATTCTTATGTCTTGATTTAGGCGTAACCATTAGTTTTAAAAAAAGATTTTAAAACATTTTTTTTCTTCTTTTGTAATCTCAATATTCTAAATAAATTTTACTTTGAAAAACATTTTATTTTGATATGATATCGAAAATAATAGGAAAATAAGAATAATGAGAAAAAATGTAGATAACATAAACGACTAGTTAGATATTATGGCTTGAATTTTATACTGGACTAATTTTATTTAGTAGAACAGTGATGCCCACCTTTTAACTTAGCTTGAACCAATTTAGAATTTAAAAATTTTAGGCGATATACAAATAAATTTTGCACTTCTAATATTTCAATTTAAAAGTATGTAATAGACAAGTAACAAAAAATTCTAATACGATAAAGAAAATATGTAAATGCTCTTATATTTTTATTTGTTAGTGATTTAAATACATATTAAAAAGTAAAAACATATTTTAATATAAAATCTGGCATTGCATGTCTTCTGCTAATTTAATGTACTATCGCACATACGCACAAAGTTCTACAATCATTCAGATGTTCACTCATTATCCTAGATCTGAAGTTTGATTTTAAAAAGTTCATTGTTAAAAAGACACCTTTGCAATGATCAGTTGATTTAAACCAAGAGTTTAACCACTGAAATGTTTTTTTTTTTAAGAGTGGATTTTTTTTTCATCTACAACTGTCCAAAAATCTGTTTGCGATACTCTTGTAATTGTAGATCAGATTAAAATTCAATAATTTCCATTTCTAAACTAGTACAATTTTTATATATCATATTTTCAATCTGTTGCGATTTTTCAGAAATATTAGTATCAGCAAATGGATTTAAAAATGAAGCAATTGGCTAATTTTAGAAAATAAGAAAATCTAATTTTGAAATTATTTTTAAGTTCAGCAAGATTTTTTTATATTTCTTAACTATAATTCTACAAACTTGGAAAGTGACTAAGATTACATTCCTTTATTTGGGATATCTACAAATATAATTTTAGTTTAAATGCGTTTACACTTCTTATTAATTCAGTACTAGCTTTTTGTTTCCATGAAGTTCAAAATTAAGTATAATCATTTTTGTTGTTATGTTTGTAAAAACAGCTAAATTATGTAATTAACTATGATCATTAAGTTCTTCATAAGGTTAGTTTTTGGATTCTACAAATTGTTTTTATCTCTAGAAAAAGTGCTAAAATCATTATAGGACTTCTCCCTTACCAAGCTGTGGAATTTCAGAATGTAACAGTAAAGTTTTATACTTATCCATCAAATTTATCAGTTAGTATTTTGAATAATCTGTTCTGAAGTAGTCTGACACAAATAGAATGTATAATTTTTAGCCCAAATTTCATGACAATGTAGCACTTTGATAAATAATGCTTGTTGATGTATGATGCAGTGGTAGTGAAAAATGTTTGGAAATTTAGCATCATTTTTGCATTGTTTTATAAAAGCAACACTTAGAAACATTCTTGGCAGGTATAACATCTGTTTTTATGGATCCAAGTTTTTGAAGTGGGAGATTAATTTCTTTAATGTGGATTTTAATAATTTAGTGTTTGTTGTCTCAAACATGCATTTTATTTTAATAGCAAAACTGATAGTACAATTTCTTTTACTGAGCAATTGTTAAAAAACTATTCTTTTATTTATTTGAACTATATTGTAGATGTGTGTCCATCACACTAACTTTTACTTCTGCTCTGATATTTTCAGATATTGCGTATATTCATTGAGTGATTGAATTTCTGGAAAATTGAACTTCTTGAATAGCTGACATAATTTCTTTCTTATTTCTAAATTCTTGAAATAATATCTCTGTTGTGGCAGGGGTTGCTTCTTTAATTATTTGACTGTTCTCAAAAATTTTTTGTCTGTTGAAAGTATATTTGCATCCTTAAATGATGAATTTGTAACAGCTTTTGTTTTATTTATGGTCCTGTTGGTCCACTCATGTGGGGTCCAATTTTTATACTTTAGATTTTTTTAAAATTGGTGTTATAAGGATACTTAGTGTCACATTTCTATAAACTGTTGGAAAATGTTCCATATTGTCCCCCCCCCCCCCCACCTACAGATATTGTTGAACTACAAATCACACAAAACATTTGTTTTAAAATAAATAAAAAAGTTATCATTTCTTACTCCCAAGATATTGTATATACATTTTTACTTTTTCTGTGGCTCATATGCAGATATAATTAGGATGATTATAAAATAATTATTAATATATTAGTAATTATCATATATTTAACAAGGATATATTTTAATACTTGTATGAAACTTCAGTCTGTCTCTATAAAACTTTGAAAATTTGCTTTGGACACAGAAGTATTACTCAACTGATTGCCCTTTTTGTAATTACAACTATGTATTGTGCTTTAGTGAATGAAAGTAGAGCCACTTGAAGTCACTGCATTATTGAGTTCACATTGAGGAAAAATGAAAAGTTTTGAGCTCATGAACTATGGATTGAGCATCTCTGTAATAAAATATTTTTATCTCCATGAATACAACTTACCTCTGACTATAGCTTATATCAGACATTTGATACTGATCTTAGAATTTAGCTTTATACTTAGAATAATTTACTATGTAGTTTCAAGATAAGCATTTTTCAAGTGTTAAACAAACAAATTCTAATATATTTTAATTCCATGTTAAATAATCATATATATATATATTGTAACCACCCACGGGACCGTGACAACATCACTACCTACTCCAATCCTTGCTTGACGATTCCTTTTTTTGTTGGCACCCGCTGTGTTCTTCCGTCTGGGGATTACATGATGTTCTGTGACGTTAATTTCTAACACCCATACACGTACGCTTTATTTATTTTATACATAGATTCGAATCGAATCCCAGTAATAGGCGCCAGGAGAACTTTTAGAAGAGTCCGCCACGTATGTGCATAAGCCCACTCAATTACATCACAAAACATGCCCGTGCCTCGCTCCAGTCGGAAACATGAAACGAACACAGCCACAATTACCCTTCACACTACCTCCGTTATTATAATCATAGAAGGGCCCGCCCTACATCCCACAGAACAAATTAATCCAACTTAACTTTAGTCTAAAAAGCATCACGACATAAGCATAAAATCAATAAAACCCCACCCCCAAAATATCAACTGCATTCAGCATAAAATCAATAAAATCCCACCCCCAAAATATCAACTGCATTCATTTCCATACAAACAAACTTACGCTAAAGCATTCATTCCGATATATATAAATTTATGTTGAAATTCCAAGCAATTAAATAACAAAAAAAATTAGCTACATAAATATTTATTTAATCTGTTTAATAATGATTAACGCAGGTATGTGATCGGCAAGCCGAGACAATTAACGGTAAACTTCAAATTACTTTGCACATATTATTTCAGACTGTTGATCAGTCGGCAAATTTATTAGGTAAAAAATTCTCGAACTGTTCATAAATGATTAATATTAATTATACTGTTTTAGATTAATGTCTTTCTAATAGTTCTGGATATTAAAGTTATTTCTTTAAGTGCACAATTGAATATAACAAATTTTACGATAGCTACCTGTGAAATGTAGAACGACTGTAATGGGATCCTGAGCGAAGATTATTCTTTAATGAGGTATTCCGGCGTTTTGCGCGGTCTCCAAGCGAGCGTGGTCCTAATATGAGGTTCTCCGGTGGTATGAGCATCTTGATGGCAATCAGCTGGACTGGACGCGGAGGTCCGGCGGTCAAGCCGCGAATTCTATATTCAGCAACGCATGGCAGTTAGATTCATAACGTCTAATAAAAAATCAAGTCTATTAATAATTTCTCTAAAGAAGAGCACAACTGTCCTCTCAAAACGCTGTTCGGCCTTTTTGATCTTTTCCTTCACGCCCTCACACCTTGAATTTTTCTCCTCCAATCAATCCCATGCACCTGTGAGTCCCTTTATTTGATAAGTCCATCGCGTGTCAGCTCAACTCCGAGATTTCTGGGATTGTTGACATTAGTTTGGAATTTAACCGTTTTTCTTAGGTATTGTTTCTCTGGGGACAGAAATCTGAGTCGTACAATAGCGGTGTACACTTTCTCACACCTCTGTTTCTAATTTTGGCTTGTTTTATCTCGGCATACCAGCACATAACCTGCCTATTGTTTCAATTTCTAATTTTACATTTACTAATTACGTTTGTACAAATTAATCTGAGATTGCTTGGAATTTCAGAACATATTGCTAATTAATTTAAGTTATTTGATAAAAGTTAAACTTGCGTTCAATCATTCTTCCTTAATTAATCAAAAATGAATAAAAAAAAAAAAACTACAACGACGGATTATAGATTTATTCTCAGCACACACACACAAAATAATAAAATAACAACAATTTTTACTCTTTTTTTCAATAAATCTGACAGGTACTCTTATATAGCTGCGATCGGCTTTTAGAAACGGCTGTTCTTCGCTTATTATTAAAGCAAGACCGCTTTTATAAAAGTTTTGTCCCTGTCAGTTATTTCGTCCATTGATTATAGTTAAATATACCCCCATACGCCTGGGTTTGAATACCATGTAACGCTATTCCGTTACAATATATATATATATATAAATGAAATTAACTGAATCAAACTAAAATATATATATATATAAAAGGTTGAACTCAATTGTGCCAATTGCAACAATATGCAAAATAAAGATTAATAGAAGAGAATCTGGGGTTACAAGGTCCCACAATTGAATACTCATTTGTAACAGTACTATATTACATTAGGGCTAAATTATGAGATGGTAAACAAAATCATTCCCAAATAACAAAATATAAAATTTAATTATAAAAGGAATGAGCATGAGAGATCAGCACAGAACTGACTATAAGTTTACCAGCAGTACACAAAAGTAATAATAATTCATCATCATGAATGATCAACAATAAAAATAAATCAACAGTTAACTACTATCAACCAGACTAATTATTTAGCCACTGCCAAACATAGGGTAAAAATACAAACAATAATTATCTGGATGCACATACTTGGGTGTTATTCCATCAAAACACAACAATAAGTCAAACAATGCTGAGATTAAAAAAAAACATCCTGACCATCACTAACGCTCTGGCCACTTAGTACCAATAATGTATTGGCCAACTATAAACTAAATTTTAAAGAAATAATAAATAAAATGAAATGTCATACATGAACTTTAAAGGATATCCCTTTTGCATCAACTAGGATTATTATCATCTAGATGTCTGTATCACTAAACCAAAACTCCTATTCCATATAACTGTTATGCACAAATCTAGTTCAGGAAGCAAGAACTTTAAAAACTCTTATGGTCAGCAAGAGATAAATAAATAAATAAAGTAGCTTATTATAAATCAAATAATTTCTAGGTTTACCCTATTCTAAGTAAATAGTTTTATTGATATCATTTAAAAAAATCCTAGAATATTAAGCTGTCATGAAATAAAGTCATTCACACTGAAATTTATGAAATAGGGATTGGATAGAATAAAGAAATTAAGATTAAAATATTTTTAAAACAATTATTTAATAACTAATTGATTAACAATAAACAAAAAATGACATGATAGTCTAAAATTTTAACATACATTTCATCAAAAAATATATTTTCATAAAACTATAACCAATCAGTTGATTTCTAATCATAAATTAACTTTTAATTAATTGAAATATTTCTTTAAAGTAACAAAGAGTTGGAAAAACAACATTTTCAAAATCAAAAATATCAATCTTTTATTTACTTAATTAATCTTTCAATTTATCAGGATGACAGAGCTTTGACTTTTGATCAATTCTCCCCCTGGTGATTTTTTAATAAGTATTATATGTTAAAATGTGTGTAAAATGGTATATTTTATTATAATAAATTTTCACTGAAAAATTTGCTGTAGAAGGCAGGAAATTGCAAATTTCCACTCTTACAATAGACATAAGCCCTGCCCTGACATGTTTGCTCATAGACTATTGCAAAGGCTGTAAAACATTTGGCATTTTATAACATTGTTTAAAGTAAATAGTTCCAATGACCAACAGTTGTTTATTTGTGAATTTATTATGGTTTTAGATAATTTTTTAAAAATAATTTACACTATATTTATTAGATATCAAGAAATATAAATTATTAATAATTTATTTTGACTTGAAATACTTTATTTTCAAAAATATAATGTTATATTAGCAGCAAGTCTAAGCATGACCTAAAGCAATTTAAAGCTTAGTTTCATTGTCAGCAATCTATTTATATTTACAAATGTGAAACTATTACAATTTTGCAATAAATATTCAAAAATTTAAAACTTTTAAAGCATAATTCATTAGATATAAGAGAAATACATAATTATTTATTTGGATGTTTAAAAATAATAAAAATTAAGAAATACTTTGTTGATTTTATAAACTGAAAATAATCTTTCTAGAAACAATGTTGTCTAAACTTTTTGTTTTGTTTGCCATCTCATTTTTTAAATATTTACAGAAACAAACTGTGAACATTTAAAATTTATTTCAGTAGTAAACAAAAATATCTATCAAATAAAGTCAAATTTATTATTTTCAGATAAGTAATAATCATTTTATCATATATTTTCTGTTGATGTGTGAGACAAAAAAATGTCAGAAAGTGCAGAGTCTGAAAGGGGTAACCTTTTGTTAAGTTTTTAGGAGGGAAAATGAATAAAATAAAAAAAATATTTATAAAAAAAAATAATTTACAATAAATTAAAATTTCCAAAACCCATTTTATAATATTGAAGAGAAAGTTGACAGGATTAAAATTTTTTTTTCACAATTTAAAAACATTACTAAAAGTATTTATAATTAGCAATAAAAATTATTACTTTTATATAAGAAAATAATTTTTTTTTCTATTAATAAAAATACAATACGCACACAAAAATACATTAACCATGGTTTTATTTTTTTTAGTGGAATCCTTCCTAATTATAATTTTCAGTTTTTCCACTGGGGTTTTCTTCTTGAAGGATTCTACTCTTGTATATGATTAATTTGTCATATTTCTGGTTTGCAGTATTTCATTTTCATGTTAACAACAGCAAAATTTTATCAATTTTCTTTTAATAAATTTCCCAGATGATTAGACTTACACTCTTGGTTGAAGACAATGTTGAAAATTACTTTAGAGTATCTTCTTTTCTACATTTTTATTGCAGAAAAAGCAGGCTACACGGGGGAAGATGATGTCTAGTTTTTAGGTAAATTTAGCACGCGGTTTTCATTGCACAAAACATTTTTATGACTAAACTCATAATATGCTAAAAACTTGTTTAAAACTTTTTCTCTTCTATGCAGTTTGGTAAAGATGTCTGCTCTACTACATAACAGCTTGGAAAAGATGTTTGCTTCTTTCTGCTTTATCAGTTGGATTAAGACTTGACTGCTATCTCTTCAGCAGCTAAATTAGGAATCTTTCTTTTTACCAGAAGCTTGGGTCTTATGACTTATTCACCCCTATAATTATAGTTTTCTAGAACAATCTTTTCTACTAGTCAATCAAAATTTGTCTTCAACATGAGTTTTTTTAACAACCAATTAGATAAACTTGAATAAATACAATTGTTCACCTATTTCCCTCCTTAAACTTTGACATTGAATAACAAGTCAATAACTGAAATAAACATCATAAAATTATTGACACTACTTTCTAATTAAAAAAATTTTCTCACAAAAGAAAAACAAGATAATTGAAGACAGATAAAGAGAAAAGAAATAACAACTCTAATGAAAAATAAAATTTATCAAAGTATTAAAATCTAATTTTTATTTATAAATAATTTTATTGAAAAAACCATATGTAATAATGATACAATTGTAAATCAAAAATAATAGTTATCCATGTTAGTCAGGCAACCAAATGTTCTGATGTGGTTACTGGTGTTGTTAATCCAGCTTAATCAGGCTCCACGTGTTGTCAAATAAAAATCTGGAAGAGATTATTCTGTCCTTATGGCAAAATTCCTTTAGCTTGGAAATGAATGTGTCTTCAGGCTTGGGATGAGGAAAGGTAAACTTGTTGTGACATCTGGCCAACCAGATGGCATAAGTCAGAAAGGTTGAGAGTCTTGTGGTGACATAATCCCTGGACAGGAAGCAGCATTTAATATTTAAGATTTTGTTCAGGGAAATGTGGCAGTGGTAAGTAATGAAAGTTCTGATTTTGTCATATGCTGGGCAATCATTTATCATATGATCAAAGGTTTCACAGGTTCTATGGCAGTTGTGACACATAGGATCTATATTCTTGAGGAATCTCCTGTAGTGCAGGAACCAGTTTGTCTGGAGTGAATTCAGGTTGATTTTTACGAGAAAGTCCAGGAACCTTGGCTCCAGCTTGAGATGCTTGAAAAACCTGGTGACCACGTGATTGTTACCACCGAGGTAAGGAATGGTAGAGTTTTGTGTGGGAAATAGCAGGCCATGAGCATCCCAAATGGAGATTTTTTGTCTGAATACTAGGGAAGAGTGGCCATTGTGAGCGAAAAGGTAGTCAAGTATCTGATTTAGCCAGCTTATCTTTGAAGGTGGAGGTCTGTCAGATGGAATGACTGGTTGTTCCGCTATAATCTGGGGAAATTTCTTTTGTAGGATGTGGATCAGAGAGTGGCACTTTTGGTAATATATAGAAAACGTAGCATGCAACGACATACCATTATTTTTACTATGTCGCTGCATGCGTTCAATTCCTATGGCCGCTGTTTTACCATTCCACAACAGCCGTGCACAGATTCAGTTGATTTTTGTATTGAAAGCCTTTGTCATGTTAATTATGGGTAGATAGTAGCTAATCTTTGCCATTACCTTGATATTGAGGAGAGAGATTTTCCCTTGCAGTGATAAATAAACCTTGGCAAGGTTTTTAACTGTGTTGGTGGCGGCTTCAATGATAGAATTCTGTATTTGTATCGACATGGCTTGCGGTGACTTGTATATGGGAAACCCCAAAAAGTTTTGGGGGTCTGCTGAGAAAGGCGATGATATCTTCTTGCCGGTGTTGATTTTCCAGGCCGATGACTTGTTGAGGTTGAAGGAAAGTTTGGAGGATTCGGAAAATTTGTTGATTATTTGTATGAGAGGTTTTAGATATTTTTGGGAAGGTAAGGTGACAAGGACATCATCCATGTAGGCAAATGCTTTACAGTGTTTCTTCAGCTGGGGTATATAGATTCCTGGAAGTTCTGCCTCAATCTGTTTAAGAAGGGGTTTAAGTAGAGTATAAATAGGAGACCGCTAAGTGGAGATCCTTGGGGTATGGATTTTGAAGGAATAAAACCATCTGTAAAGAAACCATTCAGGGAAATGTGGACCAATCTGTTGTTTAGTAGATTGTCCAATATCTGAATGATTTGAGTAGGAATGTCTAGTGCTGAGAGGCAATTGAGCAGGATGTTGACATCTACTGAATCAAATGCTTCAGAGATGTCTAGCTGAACGGCAATGGGTTTGTATAGATTCTTGGATCTGATATGATCACAGAGAATTTTTACCTCCCCAATTGCAGAGAGTGTGGATGAGCCCTTCTTTGCAAATTGCAACTGGGATATGTTGTCCAGAATAACATCTTGTATTTTCTCCTTGATCACACCTTCAATGACCTTTAACAGGATTGGGGTCATGGAGATTGGTCTTATGCTAGATAGAGCAGATGCATCCCGGTTTTTCTTAACAAAGGGGACCATCGCTATGGGATAAAGTTTGGGGATGATTTTTTTGCTGTTTGCAAGATGGTTAATTAGTTTTAATACTATGGGAGCTGTGAAATTCTCAAGGTGCGTAAGTATGAACTTTGAATGCCGTGTAGTCCTGGATGGACATTGGACGGTAGGGCGGCCAAGCGGTTTTTGATGTTTGATATTGTTATTCCATGTTCATTGTTTTGTGATGTCTCATGCCACTGATTTGTGGGGTAGGTAACAGAGTTTGATAGGCGGTTTTTGAAATATGACTCTATTTGAATGAGCATTTGGTTGCCAGAGGTATGGCTACCACCGATGAGGAGGGACAAAGGAGTTTTTTGTTTCTTCCTTGCCCCTAGAGCCCATCTGAGATAGCCACGTGTCCAGCAGTGTTGGCCAGGTAAGTATAACCTAGCATTCTTTGTTGCTATTATTTCAGCAATCGCAGCTTGTTTCTGCTTGTACTGTGTTTTAAGTAATAGGAGGTTGTCTGTAGTACCATCACTTGAGAAATTTTTAATCCTATGGTGAAGCAAATCAAGCTCATTCATCAGGGTTGTTGACCCTTTATGTTTTTTGGTGTGCTGTATGATTATGGTTTGGAGGATGCCTGTGAAGGCGAACCAGGCTTCCTCAGGATTTATGTTAAGAATGTCAATTTTTTCAAAGAGTATGTAGGCATCTGAGAAGACAGCTTCCGTGGCAGTAGCTTTAGTTATGATTCTGATTGTTTTATTGTAGTCTATGGGAGTGTAGGAGTCCAGATCTAGAGACGCTATCAGGGCAAGATGGTCTGAGAAGGGAACGGGTTGAAGCTTGGCTTCCAAACCATAGTGCAGCTCTGAGGTGTAAAACATTAGGTCAATCAGTGTTCTAGAGCTCTTCGTATAGAATGAGTATGCATCCGCAGGGAAGAAACCTCTGCCATTTATGAAACCCCTGGCTAAGAGATGGAGGTATTTCCGTGTGAACACATCATATTGCAGGTTGAAGTCCCCCAAGAGGATTGTAGGGCCTGTGTTGTTTGCAGTGATGAGATTTATGGTGTGTATTATTCTAGAATAAGTCAATGGGTTGTTCTGGCAGTATACGTATATTGCAATGAATTCACTAGATTGGTATATAAGCTTGATTGCAATGAGATTGGCATCATGGTAAAGCACTTTATAGGAAGAAGGTGGTTTCCTGTTATTAATGATGATTCCTACCCCTCCAGCAGCTGATGTATTAGTAGACAGAAGAGTGAAGCCCAGTTTTGAAAGTTCGAGAATTATGTGAGGGTTGGAGTTTAGGTGATATTTGGTCTCTCCTAAGAATAAAATATGAGGAGATGTAAGAAGGAAAAAATGCCTAATCGCATATAAACGGTCAGTAGAATTAATTCCCCTGATGTTAAGACCAATGATTTGGCACTTGATCCTATCCATAAAGATTATTGCTGCTTGGTTTTACCGCCAGCGGAATCTTTGATTGAAGGTTGTAATGGTCCTTGTGATCACTGAATTTCTGATCTGCCAAGGATGGCCTGTGGAAATCAGCTCTAAAGAGCTCAGTTTCACTGTGTGATTCATGACTGAGAGAGTTTTTTGGTGTGCTTTGTACCTTCCTCTTGTTTTTTTCCAGAATAGAATTTACACTGTAGGGAAAGGAGAACTTTAGGTAGTTTGGCTTGGAAGCAGGAGATAGGTGTGAGTCCTCTTCTTCAGTGTAGGCCTTTGAAAGTTTGGAAGATTTTTGTTTATTATTAGCATTAGGGGGTAGGTTGAGATCCATGTCTGAGACATAGTCAGAGATGGGTGGTGAAGATCTATTTTTTGTAGGTGTGGGAGCTTTCATATGGGATGAATTTGTATAGGATATTGATAGTTTCGATGCGTCCATTATAGATTTAGTGTTAGAAACCGCAGGTTTTGATCTTAGAGGTCTTGGGGTTCCGAGTGCATTGTTATGGTCTTGATGGTCCATGCTGAGAGGTGCATCATCTGTATTGTCAGAAGAGATTGTTAGATTTTTGTGTCTAGAGGCATTATTTGGTTCTTTTGGTTTTGAGCCTTTTGGTAAGTTGTCTGGTTTCTGTGAGTTATCTCTGGACTTGAGGCCATTTGGGTTTTGATATGCTATTTGTATCTGTTTGCTGTCATTGGATGGTTTTCCCTTGAGTTTATTAGGATTCATAAAGTCTTTGGTGTTGGTTACTCTACTGTAGGATTCAACTTCAGCTTCAACAGTATGTAGGCCTGGAGTGTTTGTGGTTAGCATTTCATTATGTGTGACATTAGCAGGTGTGAGTGTATGAGGTGCTTTACATTTGTGAAACTTATTTTCCTTTTGACCACAAGAGGTGCATATTTTTGCTGGGCATTCTTTTATGAGATGTGTTCTTAGGCCACAATGAAAACATTGCGGCCTGACGCCAACGAAGGAAAGTATCATTGGACAACCTTTTGCTTTAATGGTAGTTGGTATGTCAGTGGGCCCTAGGCCTTTTCTTAGTTGAATTTGAAATGATGCAGTGTTGGATAGGATGGACTTGATCGTCTTGTCTACTGGCAGATATGAGAAATTCTGGATTTTCCCGTAAGGTAAAAGGATTTCTTGGAGGAGATTATTGTCAAGGCCCATGATACAATTCTTGAGGGTTCCGATAAGGGTAGCAGGTCTGTTTGTATCAACATATATAAGGAATTTGTTGTCTAGTTTTTTGAAATTTGATTTAAATTCATTTCAGAAGGCCCAAGTGGCAAATTCGACAGCAATGTATCTGTCATTTGGCTGAGTGAGGATCCGGTGTATGCCCTCTGTGTTTTATTAATTCATATAGTGCTGTAATGGGGAATTTATGGAGTGAGCAATTTGGTTCTGTCACTGCCAGAACAACACTTTTATCATTGTGGTAGTTTACTAAGGATTTGAGGAGGGTTGGAGGTATTGTTTGGTTGAAGTCAACACAGAGGCCTTGGTATTGTTTCTCAGTGAAGTCATTTATGGAGAATTCATCGGTCTCAAGCCCCAAGGTGGTTTGATTTTCCTGTTGTAGATTTTTTAGTTTTAGTATATCTAACATGGTAAGGTCATGATTAATTTTACTTGCTGTTCCGGGTATGGAGCAGGTTTCGTTGTATGAATTAGTTTTTAAGTTGTTGGTATTTTGTATAGACTTAGATGGACTTGTAGTACCAATTTTTGCTATGTTAGCATATGATATGTGGCTCCTAGATGAACTGTTAGCCATTGTATTACAGTTTTTTGCAATAGGTGTTATGTGAGGAAGGTAATTTAAATCAATCTGTGTCAAATCTAGTGTTGGGTTTGTCTGCTTGATTGTTGAATAGTTTCCCTTATGACCGGTATGGAAAATTTTATTTTGATCTTCTTCTCTCTGGTAGTTGAGATTCTGAGAGTAAGAGGGAAGAGTTGGGAATTCATCTATAGAAAGTGGCATGCTTTGTAAGGAAGTATTTTGAACACTAGTTGTATTGGTATGTTTTAATACGGGTTCCGGTATTGTATTACGCGTGTGTGTTGTTTCAGAACTATATTTATTAAATCTAATTTTTGCCTCTTTCTTTTTAAAATTCTATTAAACATAAAACTTTATCTCTTTTTAAAGGTAAAATTAATATCTATTAAATAATTTACAAAAAGGAGAAAAATATTTTCTTTTAGTACATTTTCATAGTTTAAATTAAAACTACTAATCAATTTTAATTACTGAAGAGAGAGAAAGAAAAAAAAAAGTTGTTTCATTATTTTATACATGTTTTCTTCCTTCTACAATCATTTATAATTCATTAAACTATTCACATATTAAAATCATGTCATTATTAAACAAATTTAATGTTTGATAATTTTCATTCTATCATGTTGGGACAAAATATTTTATTAAATGAAGACCTATTATTATTACAAAAAAATATCCATGGAAAAATTATATATTATTTCCTTATTAATTAAATAAATCTAAACTATCTCTGAGGAAGATGCTGCAAACTTATTTTATTATTTTTAATGATGCAGCTATGTAGCCAACTGGTTATATATATATATATATATATATATATTGTAGATATATATATATAGTATTCAATCATTTAAAAAAAAAATTTTTTTTTATTCTTTTATACATACAGAGATTTATATGTATAGATTTATTATTATGAATAAGCAGTTCTTTTTGTGATTTATTATATAATATTTTTATTAAATAATATGTGTTAAATTTATTTAACTTTCATTTTGTTAAAATAGAGTAAACCAGAAAGGTGTAAAATTGTTAGATTAGGAGATAAAAATTGTACACGTGTGAAACAATGAATAGATCTGTACAAACACAAAGATGCTTTTACACTTATTTCTGATGGCTATAGATGGCCAGCTTTGTTGTTATCTGTATCTTAAGATTATTTTTACAAAAGAGGTGCTTTGATGTAGATAACGATAGCATCAATTTTAAGTCAAACTTGTGAAGCTTTGATTTTTTTTTAAGATAAAGATTTCCAGATGTTTTTTTTTCTTTGGTTGAAATTCGCGATATAAATGATTAAAACAATTTTTTTAATCAGTCAGTCTTAAATTTTTTAGAGAGATGATCAGTCAGTCATAAAATTTTTTTTAGAGAGATGATCATTTAGTCTTAAATTTCTTTAGAGAGATGATGAGTTAGTCATTAATTTTTTTTAGAGTGAGAGTCACTCAAATTATTATTATTATTTTGAGACTCAACTCAGTCGGTCCTTCCTTGTTATTATTCTTAAGCAGAAATGTAAGCGGGGATTTTTTTTTAAAAGAGAGTGAACGCTTTAATTTTTTTTTTCACTCCTTGAAAGTTGAAAAAAAAGAGCAAATGAAATGTGCGTTTATATAAAGCAATTTCCAGCAATATTAAAGAATAGGAGAGAAATGGAACAAGATTGAATTTATTATAAGTTAGTAATAATTATAAAAATGATATTAACATATTTGGTTATGCATAATAATATGCCTCTGCATTGCTAAACCATTTTTTTCTGCTTCCTGGTTAATACAGAAAGAGTCAAAATCGCTGATCTGTCTATGAAGTCATGTATCCAGTAATAACCAACAAAATGATGGATTTTGAAGCCAACCACACAAGCTATATGGATTGCTTTATTTCTAGTTCCTGGCTTATTAAAAGCTCATTACCTTCCAATGAATGGAGAAGAGGAAATAGAAGAAAAAGAAAATTTATAACATCCATGTAGAACCAAGTTTGAAGCCATAAATCAAATTTTTGTTGATTTACCTCAATCATCTAAAGTGTCGACAGCAATTATTTTTTTTTAAAGGAGAGAGACAAGCAAATCCACCGGTACCTACTTATTCAAAGTACTTATAATAATTTTTTTTTAAATGGTAGAAGGAAGCCAATCAACAGTAAATAATAATGGAATTGAAGAAACAAGCAAAGTCAATTGATTCAGCATTATCTTAAAAGTATCTGCAATAACTTTCTTTTTTGTTGTTGTTGTTGTTGGTGAGCAAAGAAAGGCAGTCTGAAAATTCAAATTCAGGACATTCATAAGAAGTAAAAAGTAGATGGGTAAATATGAACTTTCTTTAACCGATTTTATTCTTTTACTTATTAAAAGTAAACCTTAATTTACTGGTCAAAGCAATTTTCTTTTTTGATACAGAAACATTAAAGACTTGTTTATCTATAGTTATTTGCAATATCTCACAACATAGCACAAACATAATTTAAATCTTTAAACTTAAATTTTTCATTATTTTTTTTATTTTTTTATTATATATTGTAATGTTGAAATGTTTTTTTTTAATTGTTCTTCAGATGTTAATGATAATGAGCAACCTATAGATATATGCATTTATAATGTTTTTTATTTTTATTTTATCTTGTTGCATATTAAAAATTAATATATGTATTTTATTTTCTTTCGCTATAAGGTTGCAAAAGAAAAAGATATTTTTATATATGTGATTTTTGGGTATACATTTTAAACATATATGTTAACATTACAGAATGCGTGAATGTGTAACTGCTTACCCAAACACATCAAAGAATAGGTTATATATGATTAGTTTAAAATGGTAAATTAAAAAGTAGGGCATTACATTTGAATGGAAATGAAATAACACATACAAGTTTCACCTGAAATTTATTTTATGATATGATGAGTAAGAAAAGTCTTAAATAAGCATTTATAGAATATGTATTTTTTTTAATATTGATTTAAGTCAGCTTATTTTGAGATATCAAGAAGTGACAAACCTATATATTAAGTTTATTTGCTTATACTAATATAAATTTTGTATATTAATAAGCCATTTATTTAATTGTCGATTTAACTTTAAAGAAGAAAAGAAAGAGTAGTAGTGTTAATAAAATATAATTATATATCTTAATTGGTTTCCGAGTAATTATTAAGAATATTGTGTTTTTTTTTTTGTCTTAATTCTATCATTTTAATTCAGCATCATTGCTCGCAGTTATTAAATATTACCATTCGTATATATTGAGCAATCACTTGCAAATATTAAGCGTCCGCAAAATAATAGGTAAACTAGAATGTTGATATTTGGGTATTTAAGGATTATGCTTGAGAATAGCCAAATTTTGGTAATTATAGTTCAACATAGAAAGCTAAAATTGTGTTGTGTCCATGAATTTAGATCATCCTCATCAAAGATGGATACCATGTTATTAGTTAAAAATGTTTCAAATAATACTATATAAAAGTTATGATCGCCATCAATCATCATTAATAAATTATAATCATTAAATTTAATGTTTAGCGTAATGAATATGTTTTAGTAAATAGGGGTTTATAGAAAATTGAATATTATGCAAAGAGATTCATGATGATCAATCATCACCATTAGTATTATTAAATCCCAGTATGAAATAGGATAATTTTAATAGATGCCTATAAGTTTATAAAGATGAATTTATCGTTGTGAGTTTATTGATAAGCCATGGCTGGTATCATCATCACTATTATAATCATTATTATGACATCACTATTATAATCATTATTATGACATCACTATTATAATCATTATTATGACATCACTATTATAATCATTATTATGATATCACTATTATAATCATTATTATGATATCACTATTATTATCATTATTATGATATTATTATCATCATCATCATTATTACCTTTATTGTGATAAATAATTTAGTTAAATGGCCATCAATATCAATAATGGTCTTCACATGCTTGTTTGGAAGCCATTAATTGGATTATACATGTCTGTTCATCAATATACGCTAATGAGCTAGCAATGTCTATAAGAATCTTTGACCTATAGTATAAACTTTGGTAATATTGGGATCTTGTAATTTTATCAATATAGATAAAATGTAAGAATGTCATTTTTGTTCAATAGTCATCCAAGTCATGTGTAATAAATATGTACTGAATGAGTTTGAACTCAAGTACACTATAAATAGATACTTATCTAGATTGAAAACAATCTAGTGGCGCTCATGGGAAAACATATGTACTTAGCTAAACTGAATAAAGAGTGATATCATCCCTTTCCAACTTCATAATATTAGTTTTATAAAATATATTTTTTTATAAGTTGTCATGAATAGCACCCGTGTGTGCATATGACCATGAATGGTCTTATATATTTGGAAAGAAGAATAGGAGGGATTCTTTGTTAGAAGAACCTAGTATTGGAGATAAGCATAAGGCACTCCAGGAATCTCACAGTGGGTACTTTTATTCAGTTGCTATATTTAATATTATTTTATTAGATGACAATGGCCAGTATGTTTTATTGTTCAGATGACTGCCCCAATATATAAATAAATACCAAGAATCTTTAATGCTGATATTTTCAAGTGGCACAGTGATTCTATAATTTCTTTATCTATGCTATGATGAATTGATATAGTTACAAATGGTACAGATTGGATAGGCATATATCTAATAATTAATAATTTCCCCTATCTAAATATTTATTATAGTTACAAATACATATCTTTTATATTAATTTAATAATTACAAATACATATTGATATTAATTGATAAATATTGTTACATATATATATATATATATATATATATATATATATATATATATATATATATATATATATATATATATATATATATATATATGTAAAGAGGCTATAAATCCCTCTGCAGGATGCAGTGATATGGGTAGCAAACTTTTTTTCTAGATTAATTCTTAGCTGAGTAAGATTAAAAAAATGGTTCAGACTAGCTAAAAAAAATTTAACATGATCATTCTGCAGCACAGATATTCTCATACATCACATAATATCCTAAATAATTAACCACAGATTATTTGGAGATAGTTTATTAAATTATTGCCAATATTTTTTTGCCAAACATTTCAAACACAAATTAAACTTATATTGGTTAAAATGTATGAATGTAGGTTTCATTTTTTGTCTAAAAAAGTTGAGATAGGGTGGTCACAAGGGAAGTACCAATGTGGAAATTAATTTAATGAAGATTAAAATAGTGGGAATAAATGTAAGGGGTCTGAATTCAACTAACAGAGACTTAGCTATCAAAAATGGGCTAATCAAGAAAGAACCAAATATTGTCTGCCTATCAGAAACAAAAACTCATACCAACATGGATCACAGAATTGTCCAAATACTTAAACCTTTCAGATATATCAATTTTCATATAGGATCATCAGTGGCCAGGGAGTGGGGTTTTTGATTAATAAAAATTTGGGGCTGTCTAAATTTAAATTAATATCCATGAACCGTAATTGTCTTATTTAAATGTAAAGACCAAAAACATTACTCTTCATATTATTTATCTGTATCTGCAAAATAGAGTCAGTAATTCTAAAAGTAATACACAAGATCAACATTGTGATTTCTTCCCAGGAATGGCTATCCACTTTGGGGATTTTAATTTACCATATGAGACATTTAATAAAAAATATATCCATTTAATTGATAGTGGGTTTATGTGTGCTCAGGGTTTTTTCTCCATCTGGCACAAAGACATTCTATACCAAAAAAGTAAAACATTGATTGATCTATTATATTACACCCCAGACATACATTTTCTAATTGAAACATCACTTAAGCTGGTGGTCTTCTCAGACCATCTGACCTTGAAGGTCTGGATCGAAGTAAAAGGTGCTGCCCACAAACCTGATGGATATGAAAACAACTAGGATGCTTAATAAAGTCCATGCCCCACCAGTGGTTTTCCCAGAGATATATATTTATCTTCAAAAAATTAACATCTTAAGCCTGCTTCCAGTTGAAACATGGATCACATTTATTGAAATAATAAGATCAATCATTGAATTTTACATAAAAAACCAAAAAGGACCAGTCAAGCTCATGCAAGATTTAAGCAATATACAAAATAGGATGAATTCATACTCAAGTATCATGGGAAACACAAAATTAATTTTAGAATTGAAAGAAAAATACAAAGATACACAAAGGGCCCTATCACAATTTATTGCAATCAAAAGGACCAAAAATTTTTCTTGCCAACTGCTCTTCAAGGAATTTTAGATTATTTTCTTTGATTCATTCAACTAAGTATGATTAATTATACTTGCTGGAAAAAAAAGGTATTCAAGTAAATTACAAGATCATGTAATAACTAAGAAATTTAATGATGAATCTGTTATGATAGTTTTTAATAGCATGTGACAGAAGAATATTAAAGACAGTATTTAAAAAAGCATGGATGACTCATGATATATTGAGTTGGGAAGGAAGTTAGATTTGGTAACAACAAATTGCCCATCTGAGAAAACAAAATTGGATGAATATGATTAATGAAGAAATTGAAAAGCAACATAAATAATAGAAAGAATAAAATTGTTATTTTAAAAAAATCAAAATGTTGATTAGAAATATTATGAAAAATAAAGGTGGAAAAATACTGTGTGAAAATAAGAAAATGTGTGACTATTCAAAAGAGTATATTAAAGATATGTTTAAAGGAGAAGAATTTGTAAATATAAATATGGCAGTTATAGAAAATAAAAATATGATTGATGAAGATAAAAAAGGGCCAATAATAGCAAAAGAAAAATTTGATTATGCAGTTTACTAAACATGGCATTCATTAAAAATAAATTATTTGATGTAATGATAGACTGTTATAAAAAAGATATAAATACCATGTGACTTTACAATTACAAAACTATTGCCTTTCCAGCAAAAGGGGATGCCAGTTATTGAAAGAATTATAGAACAATAGTTCTATTACCTCATGCCTTGAACATTTTACTCAAAATTAAAAATAAAATACAAAAAAGATAGATGAAAATTTGAATGAAGATCAATATAATTATAGACCTGAGAAAAGAACTAGAGAAGAAATCATGTTATTAAATATGATTTTACAAAGAAAATTGGGAATGAATAGAAAGTCTTATATGATTTTTATTGAATTGAAAAAAGAATGGATTAAAAGGTGTAGTTTAAAGTGGTGAAGAGTGTAGGCATTGACTGCAATAATAGAGGTAATTTTGAATTAATATAAATTACAAAATCCAGGAATAGTTATAAATAGTTGTAAATCCAATGCTAATATAAGAAGAGGTGCAAGGCACAGCTGTTCATTATTATCCTACTTATTCAATTTATTTATCTAAAACATTATAAGGATTATAAAAATTAAAAACTAAGATTTAAAAATTAAGGGTAAGAATATTCATTTTATCATTATACAGATAATGTAGCATTATTTGCAGATTCATAAAAAGAAATGGATAAAATCCTTAAGATATTGAATATGTTTTATAGAGTCTTTTAAATGAAAGATAAATGTTAATAAGACTAGGGTGAGGGTGATAGACAAACAGAAGATAAAAAGAGTGGTTAATATACATATGAATAGGGTATGTTTAGAATAAGTTAAGAAATTTTTTTATCTGAAAAGTGTATTTTGTGATGATAATGGTTGTCTCATGATGATTAAAAGGAGAATAATATTAGAAAGACATGCTTTCCAAAACAAAAACAAAAACATTACTACTAAATAAAAATATTGATACAAAAAATTAAAATCTACAATTTGGAATATATTGACTTATGGATCTGAGACACAGTCCTTGGAAAAAAAATAGAAGTAATAAAAGTGTGGCTTGCAAAAGATTAATTAGATTGAGATGGATGAAAAAGTAGACAAATGATCAAATATTAAGAGAACTTGGAGTGAAAAAAGAACTACTAAATATGATAAAAATGAGACAAGATTAAGTTTGTAGTCATGTTTTAAGATATGACAGGTTTTTACAAAATATTATGAAAAAAAAAGAAAGATTGACAGGCAGATTATCCTATCTTAAAAATGTTATTGGTGAAATTGAATGTTTTTTGTAAGCAGATATCCAGAGAGTTGCTGAAGATTGAACGATGTGGTTGCAAGGACAAGATATTGTTTTTAAAAGCTGATGAAAGCTATGTGACAAAGAAAAGTAGTAATTATCATTTCCTGTATTGCTAAATCTTAAGTAAATATTAAATCTTATGTCTTTCAAATTGTACCAGGCATATACAGCCCTATGTGATGTTAACTTTAAGAGTTCAATTTCTGGATGGCAGCTCAATCTATCAGCTCTAGTAGTCAAATGCCATATAACGTAAGCATATAATAATTTTATTAGTTTTTTTATTCATATGATTCGTTTTTCTTGTTGCTGAAAACCGTCATCAGTTATACTTGGAACACAAAAAATTATTTCTGATTTGTTTTGTGGATGAATTCATACGTCTTATGAGATCTCTATTTCTCTTTTGCGGATTGTGAAGAGACTAATAAAATTCTATTGCAAATGTAATATGATTAAATAGTGCTCTAGTAATAAATTGCATTAATGAAAAAATTTTTTTTTTAATTTAGATTTGAATTATTTTAGTCTTTTAAGTTGAATGCACTTTAGATAAATTACATCACAATTATAACTTAATTACTGACAAAACTGATATATTAGCTTCTATTAAAATACAGATTTTAAATACATTGGAATCAAACAAAGCTAATATGAAAGTAGATCTACGTTATCTTAGACAATAAAGATGAGAATGGCACAATTGTACTTCTTGATCTTAATAATAGTAATGAGTAGAATTGAAGAAATTGATATATTCAGCTTAAAATATTCATTCTATTAAGCATACAAAAAAATTTAAAAGTTAGCTATAACGTAAATTATGTATTTGAATTAAAGATTAAATATTGTATAACACAAATTGTAATTTTATTTATTTAATTAATTGTTCAACATTTAATAAAATGATAAGAATGACTTTATGTCAATTAATTTTGTAAGCTCAGCAATTACATGTACAACTTTATTGCCTAAAAAATGTTTAATTAACACTTTTGTTTGCGAAAATAAAGTTTGTAGTAAAAAAAAATAGAAAGCGAAGTTGCAAGTAACAGAGAAAGATGAAATAAAATATGATAAATAAAAATGATTGAGTTTGACAATATTAATCGATGTTTTCAAGTTGTTGTTTTTTTGTTTGCTTATGAGTGCATCCTTCATCTCACTCCCACATTGCATCCATACAATAAACACAGATTATTCTCTTTTATTATGCAGGTATTTTGCAAAAATGTTTTATTCATCGGGAATGCCGGATGTATCAAACATTTAAATATCAGTGCCCATATTGACAACTCAATTATTTTTCATTATACATTCTCTAGCAAGATAATAACTGCTTTCTTTTCTTTTTTAATATCTTGCAGAAGGATGAATAGTCCTTTCACGACAGCACATCTTTTCAAGTTTTTATTTATTTTTTAATCAGTCCATTGCTACTTTAAAAACAACAACTACAACAAAGGATTAAATGGCTTAGACTGAATATATAGCAAAACAAAATGGATTAAAGGAATAATTAAATAAATGTTAAAAATTAAAAAATAGTAGAAAGTCCTACTAAATGCTTACGAAAATTTTCCATTAGAAGGCCATTGTCTTAGCAAGAGTTAGTGGTAGGATATATAAAGAGACAGAAAATAAAGATCCTTGTGGAATAATAGATAATATATAAGCCTGCCACTTTACAATCTAGTTCAAATCCACGTTTAATTTTTTTTTAGAACATTACTTATAGCCAATTTAAATGGCAACTTAATTATGATCCTACTATTTTTTACCTTGATTGTAAATAAGGATCAAAATCTGCTCAAAATCCAACCCTTGGCACTTTATGGAGAACAAATCGTGTGAGTAATGCATTCTATTTCATTCTATTTATGTTGGACATTGAAAGGCTTTAATTTTGCAGTGATACCTTTTAAATTCTTTATTTATTTATTTTTTATCTATATATTACATGAATAATAGACAAATTAAAAAATAGATAGACATATATATATATAGATTGAAAGGAAGATAGTTATTATACATATACTGTTAAAAGATAAAATGGTCTTTAAATAAATTACTGTAAGACTAATGGCTTTTCATTAGTGTCGACATGAAAATATATTGGATAAAAAGTCATTACATATCAGGTTTGCTAATTTTGGTAGCAATGATTCGGCTATTGGAAAGAAAATCCTAAGTAGGATTGCAATCTGTTTAAGTATGTATATAAATATTAATATATAGACGTAACATGTGTTACACATGCATTACGTCATTATTATGGAATAAATCTCTGCAGGTCAGAATTAAAGATTAAAATTTATGTATAGGTATAGTAAATTGTATAGTTTCAATATAGGATATACATTTTGGGTAACTTAACAACTATATAATTCAATTTTATTGATAATAAAAACACTTTACAAAGAAAGTTTGTTTTGAAATTAAAATTGTTAGATGTTAAACAAATTATGACAATCAAATTGAAAAAAAATATCTCAAAACTGCATGTAATTATAATTTTCTACTGAGTCGATACTTTAGTCTATGTTTAGTTAAAAGCTTTACGAACGTTGTGTAGTCTTTTTTTTTTTAAGTGAAATAATAAAAAAAATCTGTTTTGCGCGTTTTAACTAAAATTTAGTTTCAGATAATATTGCAAAAACAAACTTTACTTTGCTAACGAAAATTGTTCAGAACTTAGGCCTTGAGGCTAAATATTTTGCTGATTAATCATTATCGGTGACATTTCTCAGCAAAACGTTATTCTTGGTGACAGTAAACGAATAAATAATTTTACTACGCGTTATATTGTTTAAATAATATTTATAGATTAAAGCAAATGTTGAAAAGTAATAGTCTTTATTATTATCTAAATATAAATATCCATATATATATATATGATGTTAGTGATAACACTTCAGGGTAAAGAATTGAAAGAAGACGCTGTTTCCGTTCTGTTAATGATTATTGTCAATCACTTAGCAGCCAATTTATTACTTACAACACATACTTAAGGTCTTAAAAAATTTTAACATTTAAAAATATATTAATTTAGATGGATATTTATTATTATTTAAGAGCAAATTTACGGTCTATACGTATTAATGTTATTATAAGGTAAACAACAATTTTCTACTTTATCAATTTATTTAGTTATTAATTTTTAAATTACGCTATAAAAAATAAATGATGTAAATGTTCTATATAGAATATATGAGCACAGACGTTCACACGACCCACCACTCTCCACTCTATCTCATAACACTGATACACCTGAACACATTTATGTTGAAAAGATAAATAATCACCAACATACGGATTTCATGCTAAACCAGCAGTCGTCAGTTGGTCCAGATTATCATCTCTACACATATATGCTATAAGTGCTCAGATATATATATATATTAAGATAGCCAATCCTCATACTTCAATGAACAGGCTTCAATCTACTCCACACTCCAACTCTTCAACCGTCCATCCAATTATACGTATATTTATAAATAATTAAATCAAAATTACTTTTTGATCTCATATAAAATACACAATTATGTATACAGAATAATAACGCTCTGAGCAGTTTAGAGCACGTGTGGCAAATGAAAGAATTAAAGATTTCTAGATCTATTCCTAGTCCAATACCACTGGGGCTCAAATGTCAGCTGACTTTTTGAGAAAGGAGTCATAAAAAGCACCCCCTCCCTCAAAATATAAATAATAATCTGATATGTTAACTGATATCATTCCGAGGCTCTTATTAATTACAAATAAATAAATAATCGAATACTTTGTCACTTAGGATATTATATTTTCGCACCAGAAATAACAAAGTAAAGTTGCTTGTGGTCATGTCTTCTATCATTATAGATTATAGCTAAATATATTACTAGTATAATCCATTTACTAATATTCAAATACTTAGTTTAGTTTTACATACGTTCTAATGTTTACAAATAACCTTTAAAAAGCACATTTAAAATAACTATGTCCATGTTTTATTAAATAATTAATTTTGTCACAAATATGTCTTCAGTTTGAATAGAGTTTGTGATAAAGTATTTTTTTAGCTTAATTATTATTAAACACAATTTTTAGAAAATAAAAATATCCATATCATCATTTTCAACCACTATTAATCTATTGCGATGAAGTTTGCTTCATGTTTAATCCAATTTATCAATCCATAGTGTCTATTTTACACATCACACAAATAACTTCCTTATTTCATCTATCCATCTCATATGTGATCTTCTTCTATGTCTTTAAAAACATTTTGAGAAACAATTTAAAACTTTATCTGTCTATCTATTATCATTTTTCTATTAATATGCCAATCCAGCTCCATTTTACATTTTTGATTTTTTAATGATGTAAGACATATTTGTTTGCTCTGCCTCTTACATATTTCATTTTGGATTTCTTATTATTTCTAACTTACATATCTCATTCATTAAATGTTCTGATGTTTTTGTATTGCTCTTTTGTTAAATGTCCAAATCTCAGATTCACAAATAAAAAGTGAAAATGTGATTTCTGTCTAAGACTTCTACAATCTTTTGAAAACCACTTTAAAACTTTATCTATTATTTAGTTGAGCTCCATTTCAGATTTTTGATTTTTTTTTGAAGATGTAAGAGATACCTATTTACTATCTAACTCAAATATTTCATTTTGGATGTCTTATTATTTCTAATACAGATCTCTTGGAAAATTCATTGAGTACTCTGAAGTCTTTGTATTGCTTTTCTGTTAAATGTCAAAATCACAGATCCATAATTAAAAATTGATAAAGGATATCTATTAAAATCCTTTCTTTTCAAACAATAAGCACATTGCATTTTAATACTAAGTTCTTACAAATAAATGTATGACTTTACTGCTTCGGAATTTATAAAAAAGCTCAAGCATTAGAATAAGCTGTGAACCGATGAAGATCTGCCACTCTATCACACTTAGTCACACAGGATATAATAATAATATTTTTTCTGCAAAATACACTTTATCTAAATTTAATTCCATGATTAATTTCCTCCATAATGTTTTCATGTGATAAAACACTGAACTCACATGATCATAATTTCTTATGTTTGCTCAAGCTGTTAACATGGGCAAAACTCTCCACAAGCCAGAGTAATTAATGGATGAAAGAAGGTTTGTGCATCAGATCCAAGGCTCCTCACTAATAAAATCCACAAGTTAGAAACTAGTCTGGGGATATTGGATGAGTAGGCACTAGATAGGGATTTTATGCACAAACCTTCTTGCATCCATTGATTACTCTGGCTTGTACTGAGTGGCACTACTGTATGGAGAGTTTTGCATGATTTCATGTGCATTGATATATCCAATGTAGACATTTATAGTTGTTATCTACTTAAAAATATGATTACCCATCTTTATTTTCTTTTGAAAAATTCATTGCACATTACTTTAGACTTTTTAGCATTTATGTTTAGTACTACTTTCTTACATTTATCTTAAAACTCCTGCAACATTTCCTAGATCTCTCTATTTGCAAAATCAACTATGTGACATAAGCAAAATCTAAATGATAAAATAATTTCCATTTATTTTGGCTTTCTTAGATTGTCATTTAATTAAAGAAATTATTTTATGAATATACTCTAAAAATTTATGGAGAGGTGAAATCACATTAGAACACATCCTCATTAATGTTTACCTTCTTAGTGGCAACATGTAATCTAATCCCTGTTGTTGCATTTTGGTAAGTATGCTTTAGAATATAAAAGTATCCTGGATCTGTTATTTGACAATCCAAAGCTTTAATCACTCTGAAAATTTTATACAATCAAATACATACTTTTTCATAATCTACAAATCCAAAATGTGCAATGGAAATTCACATTCAGGGAATTTTTTTATAACTTCTGTTAAAATATGGAGGTGTACTATGCTAAAATTACTTTTAAATTCACCTTGTTTTTTTTTGTTTTTTTTGATTGGTTTTGTCCAACATTTGACTGTAGATGTATTTTAATTATTTTGATAAATAATTTATAAGAAGATGATTGAGGGCTAATAAGTTATAATTTTTAATATCTTTTTTAACATTGTTTTTAATACTACTGCATTCAATCATCTGATATATCATTATACTTTTCAAATTTTGTTTATAACTTAATCAACTTTTTTTTTATTTCCTTAACATGCTACTTGCTTCTTTTAAAATATCAATAGTAATTCAATCATTTTCTAGAGTTTTTTTCTTCTTCATGGATTTCACTGCATATCTCATATTCTTACTTAAAACAGTTACCAATTCAAAGGACATTGTAACTGTAGGAGATATTTTGATTTTTTGTTCTTTATTAGTACATAATTTTTTGCAGAATTCTTTCACATAATTTATTGTCATTCTTCTTTTTAGTAACATATCCATTTTTTATTTATTTCTGAGACAATCTTCCTTCCAATATCAATTTTGAAACATTTATTTTCTTGCATAACTTTCCTTGACAATTCACAATTATATTATCATATATCATTATTAATTATTTTCATAGCATTTAAAATTTTTTTAAATATTCACTTTTTTTAAGAGATCATTTTCATACATTGTTTTGTCTCAGTTTAAGAAAAATTCTGGTGAAATGCTGCATTTTTTGTATCCGCTGTGCAATTCTTAGTAAATTATCAATTATCTTCTTATTGATTTCAATCAGTCTGAACCATCATCAAAGTCTGTTAATATTTTGAAATGATAATAAAGTTCAATTTTAAATATATAGAAGTATTTCTGAAAGTTCGTAATATTGTTCATTAATTTTATCTTTTTATTAGTTTTTGTTTATTTAGTTTTGCATTAATACATATCTTTCATCTTACTAATCCAAGATCACTTTCTGTATTAAAACTATTAAAGCCATTAATATTGTAAAACATGCAAAACTCACTATACATATTGCCACACACAGCAAGCTAGAGTAATCAATGGGTGCCAGAAGGCTTGTGCATAAAATCCCCATCTAGTGCCTACTCATCCAATATCCCCAGATTAATATAGACATATAGTGAGTTTTGCCTATTTTAATAACAGTTAAAAGCAAGCATAAGAAATGGTGATCATGTGATATTTATTGGCTTAATATTGTAAAATACATATTTTCAACAAGTCAAATTATAATCCACTTCTGTTATATTGTCATTTGTTATGTTTCCATGTGCATATCTGTTTAGCATATTTATCCAAAGGAAAAAGTTGTAACATACATATTTTGATTTTGTCTGCAAACTCCACAAGGCTGTGACTTCTCTCATGTCCATTATAATAGACAAATTGATCCATAACACTTTTCATTTTAATCATTTATTAATTTTAGCATTAATGTCTTCTACTCACAGTTTTAAAATATGGTTAGCCTGATCAAAAATATTTTGTGCATCAAGATGAAAATCGTCTACGTTTTCATAACAATAAAAGCTTATTGAAGCATAAATTTAAATTATCTACACATCATCAATATCCATATTGTTATTTTTCAACTCTTCCTAGTTACTTCTAATTTCTCAAAATACAATAATGCCCATATATATAAATCTTTATTTATTTAAAAATTATCTACTGCATCAAATCGTAGTCTGGTCTGTAATCAGAAAATTATTAGCGCCCTCTTTTTTAAGCCATAAACTGTTGCCTTGGCTAATTACTTTACAGCCTCTCAGAATTAGATGTTTTTTGGTCATTATTGTAAACATCTAAATTAAAAAGTAATTCACATCTATTCTGTCGTTAAGAAAACTCAGTTAAGAATAATCAAGTAGCTGAAAAGAAATATCTTGAATTTTTTTGATCCTAAACTCAGTTAAAAAAATTAGTAAACTCACCACATTAACTGATAGATATTTTTGAGCAGTCCATTCATGTTTGCTTACCACATGAAACGTCACATAATAAATATAATCACAATTTCAAAAACATATGAAGTGGATATTAGAAATTTGCTGTGTTTTGTTCCTTTAAACACTCAAAAAGAAATCAAAGTTTATTCTGTCAATTAAGAGCAAACTTTTGCAGTCAAACGGAAACTATAGAAAGCAAAGAAAAAAATATTTTGAGAAACAAAAAAAAAGTATTATTCATTCTTTAATACCATACTTTTAAAAAAAATATATTATATTGTTGTCCCATTATTTAAAAAAAATATATAATTATAAAAACCAAATATATTTTATATTTATTAATAAAAGTTTCTATCAGAATGAAAATACATTTGAACTAAAAAAAAAAAAACTCGGGGAAAAAAAATATTTCTACTATATTAATATAAAATAAATAATTTTCAGCTTAATTCTCAAGTTAGCAATAAGAACTTTTGAACTTTCCTTTTTAATTACCAACTGTCATCTTTAAACAATAACAAATGCTAAAATATAGAATTACAATCTTTAAGATAGAAGTGTTCAGCATATAACTGTTGAAAAAGATGTGATCTAAAACCAGATACAATACCATTACATATTGTAACGGTCATATTTGTACTCTCATGCAACAAAATCCAGAGTTTTGGCAAATTCTCCAAGGCTGATCTAGATGAGGGGTTGAGACCACGAATCAGCACCTCAGCTCCTTCCCCAACTCTCTGTGATTTACTATCCTATGAATGACATATATGAGGCTACACTTAGACTCCTTTAATTCGCATGCTGGCAATAGCAAAAGGGTGGATCAAAAGATTCATGGATGAATTGACTGTTGTAGCTATGACTCAACTAAACACACACATCTATGGTTTATGAGCTAACTAATAAGTGGATAAACTAACCAAGAATGACAATGCATAGTTACATAATTCACTTAATTATAAGCATTCTAAAATGTGTATGTGAGAAGGTTTCAGGATTTCACTTTAAGAATTCACTTAAATAAACTAGAATTAATGATTTGAATTGATTAAAATGAACTATGAAAAAATACCTTAAACAATATTATATTTTATATCTTTAATAAAATAGATCAATTATTAAGACAGCTATCTCTCTGTGCATTGGAATTCACCACAGATGTTCCAATTAGATGAGTGAGTTGCAGAATCTTATCTTATGCACTGGGCAATTAAATCCGAAGTTATTCCTTTAACAACTTTGTTAAATATAATCTATCGTTTTAATTATGCTTAATTCATGCTATGAGATGCCTATAAGGTTTGCAAACAGTTAACTTGCAAGGGAGATAATTAATCATCATAATTACTTTAGGTACCTCAAAGTTAGCCTAAATTAGCTCTCTATACAGATTATTATTATATAACTAAATTGTGCATTCAAATCAAAGTTGAATTTATCAATATTAATGGCAGAATGAACTGGGATCTGTCATAGTGAAATTTCTGATACTATTGCACTATATTGATCAAAATAAAATGGTGTCTCAAAGGTGTGTTTACTCATGGGATCTATCAACTCAATGATCGATTCCCATGGATCATACGACTTGCTATGATAAGAGAACATTTCATTCTGGAGGTTTGATTAGCTTGAAACATAAAAATTTTGAAACATTAACAATCTGGACCCTCATGTTGTTCTAAGGAAATCTATCAGAACAAGAATATGGAATGAATGGCCTTAAACCAAATTCTATTTAATACAATATATTTATAGCAAGGTGCATATGCATGTATGTGCACTTTATAAAGAACATATTCACGATGCTAATGATCATCAATCTTTATGAAATCTAAGATGTGCTAAATCTATAGTTTCTTTCTATTAGACCATTGTATACCAGTTCATAAGTTAGCATACCCAAACATGCTAAAAAGGGGTTAACTAACTTTTTCTTGAAAAAAATTTTTTTTAAATTTTCATTGGCCAAGTGAATTAAAGTTTTACAACTTTTGATTGGTCAATTAACAAACTCAGCCATAAAAATATATTCATTTTTTAATATTATATTCATTTTAGTTTCATTTGTAAAAGGTATATTAATAATTTGTCAGATTATGAAAGTGAACGAAAGTTTGTTAAAAGTAAATTTTTATTTATAATTATAAAAATATTTTATAGCAGAGAAACTCAAAAGAATGTTTGTAACCTATTAGAAAATGTTGAGTATGTCAGTGATTTTGTTTCTGAATTTATGTTCCTGTAAAAGTAAAGAATTTTTTACTAAAATCTTACTATTTTCCTAAAATAATTTATATTTTCAGAATATTTTACCAAAATACATTATAATATGCAAATAAATACCAGAAAAATATTCTAAATTATTCATTTCTGTTTGAAAATGAAATAAAGAGCTTGGGGTGATGAAAATTGTTGTCAGGTGTCAAAATTGTTGTTGAGTGCTGCCTTCATTTTGAATTTATGTTTGTAATAAACTAAAGATTAGCCTTTCAAGCTAATGCTACATGCACTTTATGAATGTTAATAATAATAAATGAATAATTTCATTTCCAACACAAGACACTGGGTAAAGTCTTTACGAACAAATAAATGAATCCTCTTATTCATTCAACCTAAATGCTTATATATGGGCAAATCTTAAGTATTGGATATGAAAGCATGAGGATAAGTCAATCACTTTAAATTACTATTTACTATGTCTGAATGAATGACATCAACAAAATTATCTAGAATTTACAAAATGTCACTCTTAAATGAAACTAAACATATGTAAATGAGGCATTTGGAAATGAAAGTATTCATTTATTATTATTAACATTCATAAAAGCACATGTACGTTAGCTTGAAAGGCTAATTTTTAGTTTATTACAATTTATAACATAGCATTATATAAACAAATGCCTCATTTACATATGTTTAGTTTCATTTAAGAGTGACATTTTGTAAATTCTAGATAATTTTGTTGACGTCATTCATTAAGACATAGTAAACAGTAATTTAAAGTGATTGATTTATCCTCATGCTTTCATATCCAGTACTTAAGATTTGCCCATATATAAGCATTTGGGTTGAATGCATAAATGAATTCATTTATTCTTTCACAAAGACTTTATCCTGTGTTAGAAATGAAAGTATTCATTTATTATTATTAACATTCATAAAAGTGCATGTATGCTAGCTAGGAAAGGCTAATCTTTAGTTTATTACAATTTATAAAACATAGCACTATATAAATAAATGCCTCATTTATCTTTGTGTAAAAGTATACAGTTTTTTACTAAAATCTTACTATTTTTCTAAAATAACTATATTTTCTGCATATTTTATCAAAGAATTTATAATATGTATGTAAAATAAAAAAAATCATTCTAAAGACACTTCATTTTCAAAGTCAAAACAGAAGTTGGAGCAGTGAAAATTATTGACAGACGCTCTTCTATTGTCTGAAATGTGAACCAATCAATCAGCATCTAGGAAAACCTGTCTTCTTCCATTGATAAACTGTAGAATGTCAATTTTATTGATTTTTTACTTGTAAAATAATTCTAGAGAGGGCAGCATCTTATGGTACTTTTTGTAAGCTTTAAAATAAGCATAAAAACAGTACCATAGCTCAAAAATTGACAGTTTCCGATCGATTTGAAGCTGTGACCATCATCACATGGATGTTTCTCAGAAGAGGTTAAGTGATCTAGCTTATAATTAATCTTTATAGTTTATACTATAATTCTAGGAAGGAATAAAGCAGTGATAAGGACTTACTTATTTAATTCAAATATGTCTTTAAAATATCTCTTTTGCATTAATAGAAGGCAATTTGCATACATTTGCATATAACATTAACAATCTGAAAAGACTATGAATATGGAGCAACAAAAGGGTTTTGAAAGTGATAATTTTGAAAAATTAGAATATAGAAAAGCCTACAAATTATTACTTAAAAAAGCTTCACTGCAACACATCAGCATATTATTAATCAACTAGGTATTTTTTTTTTTTTTTTTTAATAGTGAGAAAACCCAATTAGTCAGCTAATACATAGTAGCTATTTTATTATATATGATAGGTTTTCAGGCTGAAGATTGTATGTGTATGCTTGAACACATAAGTTATTTATGGAGAGCTTCTAATCATCTCTCTCATCCATCTTCTACAGAAGCTGAGTATCAATCTCCACTCTGACTAAGTCATAGCATAAATTCATAAAAAATAAAATAAAAAAGGCATAACCACAGATAGAAATACATTTAGAGTATAACTGGAATTTAACAAGAGTTACATTATTAAGTTATTTTACTTTAAAGAGTTGAGGCAAGTTTTACAAAGTAGTTATTCTTAAATTATTTTAGAAAATTAGTTACATTTTAGTTTGATTACAGAAGGTATTTCATAGAGAAAGTTTAAATGAAAAGTTTTTGCACATTTATATACAGCTAGCTTAGAAATATTTAAGAAATTAATAATGAGAGTTTATTACAGAGCTCTGTAGATTATTTTACCAATTTTCTCTGATGAGGCATCTTCTTTCCATGGCATTCAGCACTGCTATTCTTGGATGGTCTGATTCATCTTTTCTTTCCAGGCAAGCTGCTGGTTTGAACTTCTCCCATCACTGATGACTTGTTCTCACAAGGAAAGACAGCAAACAAGTAGCCTTTCTAGCCTTGGCTCTTCATTGTACAGGCAGGCATAGCTCCCAACAGGATTACAAGTTAAAATTATAGAATGTGTCCTCCTTTTAATTCAAATCAGGATTTTTTATAATAACATGCTTCCACCTGTGAAATATCATGCTTTGTTTACCAGTTGAGACAAATTTTTTAATCTTCATTTTACATGTATGTTATAAGCTTTGCAAACAAAACTATTATCTCGGTAATTGAGGAAAATAGTGTCAGTTATCTACCTTTCTCTTTGTTACAAAACTAAATTTAAGATCTTTTAACTTTACTCTTTTTTTTACAGATTTTTAAAACCCAGATGTAGTCAGCCTCATTTCCAAGAAATAAACAATTTTACAAAAACAGATTTTAACCTGGTAAACTGTCTGATATATACATGAGTCTGTCATCTTAGAAACTATAACTTTTAGGCAAAGAGAGCTAGTTAGTATAAGAGAGATTTATCATCTAGAAATAAATAAAATTTAAAAGAAATAACAAGGTTTGAAATATATAAACTTGCAAGTTTCTTTTGTATATAAGTATGTGTGAAAATTCACATACCAGGTAATGTTTAACTCTACCATTTAAATTTATTACCGTGAAATTTAGAGTTATGTTTGCATTATTTATAGAGATTAGTTAACATTATTTGAAGTATGCATTTATAAGATAAACACACATACATTACTATACCTTTCATTAAGTTATTTTGGTTAAACATGGAAGTACGCACTTATAAAATATATGCACATACATGCATATACATACTATTATATCTTTTTATTAAGCTCTTTTAGTTAATATATGCCAACTTGGGGGGGGGGTTTAAACTAGGAAAAATATACTACTATGGAACATAGTAGGTGAAACGATATGATAGATAAAGAATACCATTTCAATATTAATATATGTCATAAAATTATAATGGTATAGTGCCAGCAGTGAGTTTTATGGTATTATATTTGGCCATGTTTTTATATTGTTTTTTTACTTCTGATTATTTTAATTCCAAATGTCAAGGTTATCAATTATTTTACATATGTGTTGTACAATATCTGCATTTAAAGTATCTTTTTTATCAGGGAATTCAGTTTCATCTTCCTAGAATGTTAACAATAGAGTATTTTCTTTATTGAAAATGGGCTTTCAAACTTTCTTATCTTTTAATTACAGCTGATTATCCTGGAATAATACAAAAAGCTAAAATATAAAATCATAGTCAGATTTAAATGATTCAACATAAAATTGTGACAAAAACTGTGATTTAAAAGTTAGTATAATGTTTCTACATATTAATACAAGTAATTTAATTATTATGGTCATAGTGCTACTCCATATTATTAAGCCATGTATTCAACTGCATAGATCTTGTTAGATAGCTTTTGTTTTCACAATATTTTTTTGCTTTAGAGCATTTTATGTTTTGCATGTTTTTTTTATTGTGGACCTATGCATAAAATATATTTTTTCTCAGAGAATACAGTTTTTAAAAAGTCACTGATAAATAATGGCAATAAATATTTTATTTATTGGCAAGACAAGGATATAATTAAATCATTAAAGAACTTACTTTTGAAAATATATATTTGTTTTTATTCATAATACAATATTGTGCTAATTGAATGAGAAGTCTGAAAAAAAAAGTCATATGGTTGTTTCAAATTAATTTAGTCTATATTTTAAAATATATCTTCTACAAATGTGTAAATGTTCTTTGATATACGTTGTAAAACTTATGCATTGCCTACTGATTTTTTTTATGATTACATCAATAAAAATATATTTTTAAAAAATCAGAGGTAAATTCTGTGGCACATCTATTTCAAATTTAAAAGGCTCAAAATGTATTACCTACTATTTTGAAATATGTTTTTTCAAGATAAGCAGTTAAAGATGACTTCTACTGAATAATAATAATAATAATAATAATAATGATCTCAAAATACCATAAAAAGATAATTTCTTGAAAATAAACTTTGTTTCTAAATATATTTTCCAATAAAAAATATTACTGATTATAAACAATGTAAACGTATCCAATGATTTTTCAGTGTGATTATAAAATATATAGAAGGGTTACTATAATGAATAGCAATTATTTGAACAAATCATTTTATGAGTCACCAAATTAAAATTGATTGATTATTTTTCCAAAAGCTGCTTATGCAACTGAAACATGATTGCTCAAAAAAAAAGATAAAAGATATATTTAATTGAAATATGATGTATCATTTCTAATTTTAATATTGAAATACAAGTATAATGTATATACACAGAGGACAAACTCTCCATACAGTAGCACTACTCAGTACAAGCCAGAGTAATCAATGGATACAAGATGTTTAGTGGCATAATGTATATACTTATCCTTGATTAACTAAAGGGATTTGAATGCAGACTTTCAAGTTCACTACAGTCATCCACTTTATCCAATGTACCCAATATACATGACAACATATATGAACAAAGGATAAATGATCTTCAACTTGATGAGTGCTGTTCAGCATGAAATATGTTTATTGGAAATCATTTATCTTCTTTGCATGTATGTGGTCATATTATCAATTGGTTATATTGGATTAGGAGTGGATGACTGTAGGAAACTGGATATCTGGATTCATATTCCCTTTAATCACATCTAATTTTTTGACTTCTCACAGGATTAATGTTTGTTTTAAAAAAACTTAAGTCTAAAAGATACTATCAGTACTGATTATAATATAGATAATGAAATATTATAGACAAGTTTGTTATTGAAGGAAAAATGGATAGTCACCATCCACATTCTTCTTTGTAATGGGCGAATCCAGTTAAACAATGCCATATAGTTTTAGTATATAAACTGTAAATGGGAACAAGTGAGTGTTCATAATAAAATTTATGATGTTAGCTGCCTTAGCACATATCATTGATAAAACTAGTTGATTAATTCATAAGAAAAATTGAAGTCTTGGAGTGAAACCATTGCTTTTGGATTCTTATTATATATACATTTTTTTAAAAAAATAGAATGATAGGTTTAACTTTCAATTTATTAATGATTTAAAAAATTTAAGTAAGTTCTTTTCAATATTTTGGCATCATTATTTTTTTTATGAAATCAGAACAAATTTCTACATTTAAATGTATGACTGTAATTCTAAAGCAGATGGTTGTACTTTGTATGATGTGTTATACAGTTCATACAACATTTAGGTCTAACTTCAAAATGTTAGAGAATCACATATTATACTTCATCGATATGAACAGGCCAGTTACGCTATCTGGCAAAATCAAAAACTGTCTTGCAAACTTCACTCACAACAGAAATTACCAAAACATACTCATTAATTATGGCAATATTAGCAAGTTCCATTTCCTGATTAATCCACACCTTGAAGATCAAATCCTGTCTAACACTGCAATATTCTCATTCACCTAAAAAAAAACATCTCCCCCACTGACATCCATACCATTATAACTGCCAGAGATTCACCAATGGTATTATCATTTTGAGGGGTACAGACCCAATGCTTCTTCTGCCTCCAAAAGTCACATCTCATAAAAGATTGCCTGGCTTGAACATGCAACTATTGTGACCTTAAAAAGAATAAAATACATTGCTGCAGTGAGAAATCTAGCAATCCACGGCTCACTCCAATTCACAATAATCAAACAACATCTAACTCTACCTCAAACAATAACCCTACCCAACTCCATATCTCTCAAACCTCAACAAAAAATCCAAACAAATCTGAAAAGACAACAAACAACATAATCCCCAATACATCATCACAAACCAATACTATTCAAGAATGAATATGAGATAGAAACTGATACAAACCTTGATGATGATCTTGTTTACTAAAAATCTCATATTTAAGTTCCTAAGGCTGTCACTAATCTTAATAAAACTGACATAGATACAGAGGAAGGCAATTTCTCCCAAAACTAGTGGACATTGGAGATGGCAGCTTTGTCACCATAAAACCCAAATCCATCTCCATTCAGCAAAAAATCTTCTCATTATTACAGCAATTAAATCCATTGTTACCTTCTATGTCAAAAAAAGTCACAAAAAACAGTGAGCAGACTACTAACAAAACATCATCCCTCAAACCCATAAAAACATAAAGAAGAGTCTGCAAAAGTAAACTGCCTGAGGATCAGTAAGTCTCCAGGATGGCCAATTGTCCCCTGCCAACAGAACACTGTTGAGAGCTCAAGGAAAACCAGGAAATCAAAACCAGTGAAAAAAATATCAACAGCCAACAAACCTAAAAAAGAAGGTAAACTCAAATCCAAATCAAAACAACAAAACACCATAGAAACATCTACAATCACAAATCAAACTAATAACAAGATAAACAAAAGAAAGTTGGTCCTCCCAGACAAATCCAGTTCAGATGAAGAGAATGCTCAACACCCAGAATGACTTACAACCTCTTTCCAACAATCAAACAACAGATCTAGACCTAGTCAAGCATCCCAAACTTTCTGAAAAGAAGAGGAAAACTATGAACTCCCCAACCTCCAATCCCCTGGAACCATTGGAAGACTCCCTGACAAATTATACCCTGTCTCAATGTCAGATGACTGCCAAGAAGAATTACTACCAATCTTTTTCTCTCATTCTTGTGCACCCTCTGAGAAAGTCGATGCTTAAGAAGATCTAAATGACATTAGCTGGGAACATTTGTCCAGTGACTCAAGAGCTGTTAATAGAGGAGGCATTAAATTATATTGTTATAAACTGTAAAATTGCTGCAGTCAACATTTGTGGCATCAACTCATTAAGTAGAGCCTATGCTATTAAAAACTGGATTGTTCCCAACTCTCTGCACATACTCCTAGTAGGATTGAATAAATATCATCTAAACACCAATCACAAAATACTACGACTGCTTTCATCATCAGGTTATGCCAAATTTTCCATTGGCTCCTTAGCCTCTGGGGGAGTTGGCATCTTGGTAAATAATGATTTGGACTTATTAAGGCTATTAAAATGAGT
>JAQFVV010006318.1:3777305-3826398 GCA_028023455.1 Epiperipatus broadwayi | reverse complement strand
AACTTTTCAACATTGATTTGTAATTAAATAATGTTAAAGAAAGAAGTAATAAAATATAGCAGTGGGAGAGGAGATAGCCTTGAAAATAACTATATGAAGATAAACAGTTGAAACATTGAATTTTGTATTATACTGTATATACAGTATATATATATATGTTCAGTATTGAGATAAGATAATAAAGTTTTTGAAAAAGAAAAGGATTTTAATTTGTTGATATTACTGTATACATATATGTTGAATGCTTTTAGAAAATTAAAACTTTATTTAAATAAGTTTAATTTTTCTAAAGACATTCAACACTTTTATATTAGGTGATGAAATACTCCAATATATAAATACAGTACAGGACAACTAAAATACCATCATCATAAACTTTCAGGAAGACACTGAATATGAATATTAAACTGTGGAAGTGTGTTTCTTAATTACGTTATATTAATATTTTAGAACACCTGAATAATTATGTGGAAAATAGTTATTGATTTTGTAACTTCGTTACATAAACAATGTTTACACTTAAGATGTTTCAAATCAAAAGAAAAACAACATTTTAAAATGCAAATGTCAAATTAGAAAAGTTTAAAAAGAAAAACAGATTGCATTTAATTAATAATCTTTCTACTCGAACGGGGGTGGGGGGGTAGCACTATTACATTACTAAAAATATACAGTAAAAAATATAAATCTGAGTTATGTGTTTAGAAAATTAGAAGTTAGATTTTTTACTTTTAAAATAAGTTGATTTTTTTCTTTCAAAAGTTGACAAAACTATAAAGTTGATTGCTTTACGATAAAGCATTAGCATTTTGTTACTGTGGAGTGCTAGTAATAAGTCTTTATGTTCAATTAAATAATTAATAATTAAACATTGTTTTTTAATTTGAATAATTCACATAAGTAATAAAACATAAATGTACAGTAATACAAATTAAAAAAAAGCACTTTAGTATGGATTTTTTTTTCATTATTAATAGAAAAACTCTGTGGAAGAATATAAAAAACTTTTAAATTCAAATTTGAGTTTCACTTTCTCTTTCTTTTTGCTGTTCTGTACTTTTTAAAGTGAAAACATGCATTTTTTTTCCTAATGATATAAAACCTTTCTTTTTAGATACCGTATTTAGTCATCATTGTCATGAAAAAATCAAGGAAAATCTTTGATCTTGTAAACCAATGTGGATATTTCACGTCAACTGGAACCTCACCAATTTTTTCCCATAGACCCTCATTATAATTACATATTCTGTATACAATATTCTTGCTTAATGATGAGTTTTGGAGGACCAATTGCCATCACTAAACGGGGTAAAGGTGTATATATATATTTAAAAGTTTATCAAGCCAAATGTTTTTATTTTTATTTTATGAATTTTCATATTTCATTGATTGAAAACACACTCATAGATATAGATAGCAATGTGTATAGCTGGGTTTAGCAAAAGGAAAAAAATCAGAGCATGTGTGTACACCTCCCTCCCATACATCTTTTTTATGAGCTTTTTTCATTAAAAATAATTAAATCTATAATATAATACAACCACATAAATGACCGTTGATTATACATCAATTTGTAAATTTCAGTTTTGTTTATAAATTAATATTTTTTATAATAATACGTTAAGTATACAGAATACGTATTTGTCTATTTATCACAACAGGGTTTGATTATATCTGCCCTGTTGCAATAGGCCTTCACCTGGAGGCCTTTAAATACGGTCTATGTATTTGAATGGCTCCTAAATATGAACTGTTCACAATGGCATGGGCTTGAGGGAACGAGCACTGTACCATCCCCTTATCCCCTGCCCAATATTCACCCAGAATGCATTATCCCCTTGACACTTAATGATAGGGAAAGGTCCCTCATATAAACTGCAAAATTTCTTACAGATAAATTTCCCCGGTTCACTTGTGTGGAGTTGTCACCATGACTAGATTGCCAACTTTAAACCGATGTTAGGTCTCTCCGTGTTTGTTTGTTTCTTTCCTGACTCCTTTTTAAAAGTGTATGATATGCCTGCTCTTTGTCCTCCTTCACATTTATTGGCATTTCCTTTGGTCCTAGTATTTTGGTCTTGATTAATTTAGGAGGCGTGTTTGCCAAACTGGAGCCACACGGAGAGAACCCTGAGGATTTGTTAACCGCCCAATTTATGTTGTTCAGTATTGTAACAGTAGCTAGGTTCAAACACTGTTGCAAGAAAGTGGAAAAGCACATACACATTGCCCTCAATACAGGTATTTATTCAAGCTGCGCTAAAGGGTTAAAAATATATATAAAATTAGACATATATATGTGTGTGAATTAAATTTTGAATTCTTTTTTTTTTTGACTTTTTTTTTTAGGAAATAAATGGGGAAGGGATTAATTAGTAATCATTGTTTATTTTAGAATGTTTTACTTTTAAAATATTACAAATTGGCAAAATTACAGTTGAACGCAAATATTTTATATATTGTTTAGGATTGTTTAAAATATTGATTTTAGTTTCAATTATATTTCAAATTAATGAGGGTAGCGAAAAAGAAATATTGTATATCCCTTCAAGAAATTCTGTGTTGTATAACAATCGTTAATTACTTCAAAAAGAAAAATTCTAAGAAAAGCCAAAGAATGTTTTGCGAATAAGAAAAGATACCAGGAATGACGGCACCACCAAAACAATGGAAATGTAAAATAAAGAAGTAAAAAGTAATTTGGAAAAGGAAAACGTATTCAAAGAAAAAGAACTAGATCGGAGATCTGATAAAATTCCTTTTTCTGAGAAAGGAAAAGCAATTAAACAAAAATTAATTAATGAGAATTGGAGAAAAGAAAAGACAGCTAGTCAGTTAGATTGTAACCGCTGAGCGAGAGATAATCATAAAGATATATGAATGAAAATGTTTAAAATGACGAGGTAAGTGCCAACACGTAAAGGGCTTATTTGAAACCATGGCAAAACAAGATACCTTAACCGACTAAGACGTCAACTCCCCCCAAAAAAAATCACAAACGAAACCCCCCTCCAAAAAAAAAACTTTAGGTACACTTTCTTTACTTTAGTCACTGTCTATCTCTTAACGTTGGAGATGGGGGACACGACCCTTTCCCCTGTCCATTATAGAACTTTGGTACTGTTTGACGGTCTTCCCCCTCTTCATACGGTGGATGCCGTGATGTTCCTGTATCTTCTCTTTGTAGCCCTTTCGGATGTCTATCAGATATCTACCTTCTTCGTACCTTGTCGTTTGAGTGTTTTCGACTTCTCCTGTCTAGCAGTTCATCCTGGTCTTGCATGCTCACGTCTATCGCATTTAATAATTCTGCTACTTCCTTAATAGAGGCCTTCCCATTTCCCAGGAGCATTGTTCAATTTTTATAGGCAAGTTACACTTAACCACCCTAATAATATTGTTTTCCGTCTAGTTACATGCATCCAAGGTGTGCAATTTAGCTACCTGATAACGGAAAAAATGAGAATAAGTTTCCTGACTAATCGCCCTATATTTTTCTGTATGTTGTAGTATCTCACCATTTCTTGTCTTTCTTCGGACCATAACGTGTCCCTCACCGCTTCTCTGTATTCTTTGTAAGTCTTGGGTGGATGAAATAGCGAATCCCACCATGACTGCGCATCTTCCACCAAGTTGCTACAGGCAATAGCCAATTTGCATTCTTTGGTCATCACGTTAACGGAAAAATACCTTTCTAGGCTTTTTAAATATTCAATTGGTGCCTCTCCCATTTGCCCAGCAAACCTTTTAATTTTTAAAAACTGGTTTACCCGAGATTGCGATATTGGACATCTCACTATAGCCTCCTTATCTTTTACTATACTATTTTGCTCTGTCTTTTTCTTACTCCCTCTTTTTTTCTATCTCAGCTTTCGCTTTGCCCTTCTTTTAGGTCATCTTCTCTTTGGGTTGGGATTTTTTCCCCTTTGGCTTTCCCCTACCTGCTCGTCTAGTTTCTTTTCTATTGCTAATATTCTAATCTCCTGCTTATTCTGCATTTTGATCAACATATCCTGTTTTTCCCTCCATTTCCCTCAAATTTTAATTCCATTCTTTCTTGCATCTCCTGTAACTTTCTCATAATAATATCCATCATACCGGTCTCTCCTGCTTTCTCTGCGCTATCCTCGTTCATTTTCTCTTTCTTTCTCTAGAACGGGTTTTCATCTACTTTATTTCTACTATTTTATGAGATATCCTTAAGAAAGTGAATTTTCTTTTCCTAGTTCCTAAGTCAAATAATAACACAGTTATATATTTATTATCGTTTTTATATATATATATAACGTGCCGAATGAACTAATACGACAATTTATTTATTGTTTTTCTGACTTTTTCTATATAACGTGCCGAGCTCCTCACCCCAGCTCACAAAATACTATGCTGACTGTCACCTGCCCTACTGTTGAACCTATACCTCTCACTCCTATTTTCTCCCCTATCTGGTGCTTTATTTCCTAAAGCAATATTTGCGAGGCAAAATAATTAAACTCACGCAAAAACAAAATAAAAAAATATCTTTTTATTAACCTGCCATTCTACTTTCGTAGCCCCAAGTTGGGCACCATTTTAACCGGCCACTGTTTCTAACTGTCCCTTCTGATGTTTGCTTACTTAAAAAGATATAATAGATCTTTAAAAAAATGGACATGTGAGCCATACCGTAGACTAGATGGAATTTCTATGGCTGTCTAGTCGCCATAACACCTGTAGGTAATATTTAAATACTACCTACCAAAGAAAATTCTGATACGAATTATTTATATAAGTATTATTTACTTGACGCAATTTTTAAGTATTGCATAAATAGGATTTAAGACAAATGAAATAAAAGTTTTCCAGTAGCCCTTATATCTGACATAAGATCTAAATAAATAAAATATCTACGGGAACAATATATTTATGAGCATCAGTGGATTGTTGACCTCAAGCGCCAAACTCACTATTACGGTGTGAATTATATTTTCCCAACCAGCGAGGTGTCTGACCCAAGCTAGCTCACTCCCAGGGTGGGGAGGAAAACCTATCAGATGAATGGAGATAATAACAAAAAAAAGGGTTTGTATATAACCTATAATGCACTCATAAATGTATCTATTCACCTCGACATATTTGAATCATTTGCATTTTATTTGGCAGATGAAGTGATAGGAGAATGTAAAACGATAATTAATAAGCACCTTTAACGCCTAAATGAAATATGTATAAAATTTTATTATTAATATTTAAACATAATTCTATGTAAAATCAATTCATATCATTCCCATTTAAAATATATAATAAATTCCCCAAACCATAAATGAAGCAATAAAATATTTAATCTAGAACAAACAAATATTAATTTATATATAAGAAAAAAATTTAGTATACAGTTGTACGCAATAATTTCATGCTATGAAATAATTTAATAGAGTCATTACGAGGGTAGCCATAAGCAATTCTGAATTATATATATAAAAAAATATAGTTCACATTACCTTAAGAACCCCGGGGTGTGGGATCAGAATATAATGAATCATGTAGTATATCAGGTTGATTCTATGATCTTGTAGCATTCGCAGTTTGCCTTATGAGAGTGCAATATAGTTTCTTTCTGTAAAGTCCGTTATTTAGATGTTCGTAAGTAATGGATGAGCCGTAATTGAAGTCTTCTATAATATAATTTTCAAACGAATTAATTCATATTTTGGATTCACGATTCTCTTCTATTCCATCTTATGTTAAGCAATCAGGATTATTAACGAGGTTCCAGGTTCTTCTGTGGGCAGGCGGTGTAGTCAGTTTGCATCGTCTGCAGGTCATATATCTTTATGATCTCTCGCTCAGTGGTTACAATCTAACTGACTGTCTTTTCTCCAATTCTCATTAATTAATTTTTGTTTAATTGCTTTTCCTTTCTCAGAAAAAGGAATTTTATCAGATCTTCGATCTAGTTCTTTTTCTTTGAATACGTTTTCCTTTTCCAAATTATTTTTTTTTTACTTCTTTATTTTACATTTCCATTGTTTTGGTGGTGCCGTCATTCCTGGTATCTTTTCTTATTTGCAAAACATTCTTTGGCTTTTCTTGGAATTTTTCTTTTTGAAGTAATTAACGATTGTATATAATTAACGATTGTTATACAACACAGAATTTCTTGAAGGCATATACAATATTTCTTTTTCGCTACCCTCGTTAATTTGAAATATAATTAACGAGGTTCCAGGTTCTTCTGTGGGCAGGCGGTGTAGTCAGTTTGCATCGGCTGCAGGTCATATATCTTTATGATCTCTCGCTCAGCGGTTACAATCTAACTGACTGTCTTTTCTCCAATTCTCATTAATTAATTTTTGTTTAATTGCTTTTCCTTTCTCAGAAAAAGGAATTTTATCAGATCTTCGATCTAGTTCTTTTTCTTTGAATACATTTTCCTTTTCCAAATTATTTTTTTTTTACTTCTTTATTTTACATTTCCATTGTTTTGGTGGTGCCGTCATTCCTGGTATCTTTTCTTATTTGCAAAACATTCTTTGGCTTTTCTTGGAATTTTTCTTTTTGAAGTAATTAACGATTGTATATAATTAACGATTGTTATACAACACAGAATTTCTTGAAGGCATATACAATATTTCTTTTTCGCTACCCTCGTTAATTTGAAATATAATTGAAACTAAAATCAATATTTTCAACAATCCTAAACAATATATAAAATATTTGTGTACAACTGTAGTTTTGCCAATTTATAATATTTTAAAAGTAAAACATTCTAAAATAAACAATGATTACTAATTAATCCCTTCCCCATTTATTTTCTAAAAAAAAAGTAAAAAAAAAGAATTCAAAATTTAATTCATGCACATATATATGTCTAATTTTATATATATTTTTAACCCTTTAATGACAGTTTGAATAAACACCTGTATTGAGGGCAATGTGTATGTGCTTTTCCACTTTCTTGTAACAGGGTTTGAACCTAACTACTGTTACAGCATTTCCGGAATCTTGTTTAACCCACCCTCGGTGATTAGTTGGGATGTACGTCCTAAACAACCTACCCAACTCACACATCACCCACTCACACGGATTCGATTGGGGATTCCTAATTTATGTTAGTATGTATTGGATCCCTGATTTCTGAACCCATGTGCCATGATCTGAAAGGATCCTTTGAGGTTTTCCTATCGCAGTAAAATATTTCTTTTTAAGGAGACGTGGTATTTTCGGGATTTGCTTGAGTCATGGGATATTCAGCCACAAATTTACTGAATAGATCATACACCATCAACAAATATTTTTTTCTATTAAAGGCAGGCAATGGTCTGTAATAATCTATGGCAATCATCTCATGTGGCTTCTTTTGGTTTATGGAGCTCATTGGGCCTGCATAATTCCCATTAGCAGGCTTATATTTCTGGTAAAGTTTACATTGGCTGATCATCCCCATGACCGTCCTATCACCTGTATTGAGGGCAATGTGTATGTGCTTTTCCACTTTCTTGTAACAGGGTTTGAATCTAACTACTGTTACAGTATTTCCGGAATCTTGTTTAACCCATCCTCGGTTATTAGTTGGGATGTACGTCCTAAACAACCTACCCAACTCACACATTACCCACTCACACGGGTTCGATTGGGGATTCCTAATTTATGTTAGTATGTATTGGATCCCTGATTTCTGAACCCATGCTTTCGATTCTCCAGAGATAAATGGTGTGCCATGATCTGAAAGGATTCTTTGAGGTTTTCCTATCGCAGTAAAATATTTCTTTTCAAGGAGACATGTGGTATTTTGGGTATTTGCTTGAGTCATGGGATATTTAGCCACAAATTTACTGAATAGATCATACACCATCAACAAATATTTTTTTCTTTTAAAGGCAGGCAATGGTCCGTAATAATCTATGGCAATCATCTTATGTGTCTTCTTTTGGTTTATGGAGCTCATTGGGCCTGCATAATTCCCATTAGCAGGCTTACATTTCTGGTAAAGTTTACATTGGCTGATCATCCCCATGACAGTCCCATGCATGCCTGGCTTATAAAACCACTGCCTAAGCCATTTTTCAGTTTTCATACCCTGTAATGTCCATATATTTGGTGGACATGCTGGAGTATTACAGGTCTCCAACTTTCCGGTCCCCTTTTTGTTCTGTATTGGAGAACAGCTTGGTCAAATTTGTATCGGTTGATGCTACATCTGGACTCATCATCGTTTTTGCTTTTATTCCTTTCCAGTTGTGTGATTATTTGACTTAGCTGGGCATCATCCCTCTGACCCTGGGCCAATCTCTTAAGATCATTCTCTACTACCTCATTAACCCGTACGTTTATTCCTGCCACATATAAATTTTTAGCTTTAAGTTGATATGATGGCAAATGTACCGGGTGATGGCTAAGAGCTTCAGCCACAATGTTATCTTACCCCTTACAATGCTTTACCACATAATTATACTCTTGGAGGTATAGGCTCCACCACACCAACCATCTATTTGTCAGATAACTGTGGTTAATAAATTCTAAACTCTTATGATCTGTGACCACAATTATTTTTGATCCCAACAATAATGTGCTGAGTTTTTGGAATGACCAAACAATGGCTAAAGCTTCCGTTTCTGTGGCAGGGTAATGACGCTCCGGACCCTTGAGTCAGCCTTCTTAAGAAGTATAGCACTTTCACCTGACCACCCTCTTGAATCTGTGGTACTGTTGCTTCCAGCCCATACCCGCTGCTGTCAGTCTGCACCACAAAGGGTTTCTCAAAATCAGGAAAAGCCAGCATTACATGATTCATGAACCCTTGCTTCACCCTCTCAAATGTCTAGTTTTGCTTCTCGCCCCACTCCCACACTACATCTTTTCTCAATAATCTAACTAGTGGTTCCATATGTTGAGCAAACTGCTCCTGAAAACGTTTGTAGAAGTTACACATACCCAAAACGGATCGTATCTGCTTCTTGGACCTAGTTGCTGGGAAACCTTTGATGGCTGAGATTTTATCTGAATTTGCTCGGACACCCTGTGATCCTATAAGGTGGCCCAAGAATGTAACTTCCTCTTGAAATAGCACACTTTTCTTTAGGTTTACCTTGATTCCTTTATTCCAACATGCCCTTAAAAACATTTCCACATCTTTGGCATGTTCTTCCACACTAGCCGATGCCACCAATACATCGTCCACGTACATTGTAACTATTTTTTTGACTTCAGCAGATAATACCTGATCTAAACATCGTAGTAATCCAGCCCCATTGTTAATCAGGCCGAATGGCATACAGTTAAACTGATATGAGCAGCCGTCATATCTAAAGGCAGCATACTTACGATCTTCCGGGTGCAGCCTTATCTGCCAATAGCTTGCTATCAGATCAAATGTTGAAAAAACTTTTTCCTTTAAATCTCCCAAGTAATTATTGCATGGGTGGTGGTATGTTACAATCTGGAACTGTGACTTTATTCAATTGCCTCGCATCGACACATAACCATACACGGTTACAATAAGCCATGGAGCTTTTTGATATAATGCCCCATTCCAACATTTGATCTATCTGCTCCTTCACCTGCTTCCTATATTGATGAGGAATAGGGTATGATTTTGCCTTAAATGGTTCTTTCGTTTACCTGAATCCTTTGTTCGAACCCTGGATCACGCCTGGCCTGTCTGAAAATATCTGATTGTATTCCTTCAGTATCTGTATTTCCTTCCCTTCTCCCCAAGCCATCTTTGCCTGGTCTATTTTTCTGTTATAAAGTCATCATTGTGTTCATCGGCAACTTGCAAAGCCCTTACTGAACTATCCATGCTATCCATTATAAATCCGACTACCTCCCCATTACACGTGGCTCATCAACTTTCGTAGTTCAACTTACATTTATATTTGTATAAAAAGTCAGTTCCCAATAAGACATCACGAATCATTTTTCATGATTATGAATACATGGGGGCAACTTACTCCATGGATTTTGACATCCAGCCATATTTGTTTGGGTTCAACCTTGGCCTTTTTATTGTTGGCCATCACCACTTGTACAGCTTTCAGTGGTAGAACAGGTATAGTTGGTTGTTCTCTGGTGAGTTTATAATACAATCTTTCTGGTATTACAAAGACCCGACTCTACTTTAGTCTGTCCTGCTGCTATCTGTATTTTTGGACATGTTTGGCTTGCATAACTTGGTACGCGGTCCACCCATGAATAAATTAGGTTCCCTATGTGTTTTGAATTTGGTTGCTGTCTGAATATTATGTCTCTCCCTTGGTCTACTTCCTTTTTCTCTCGGATCTGTCTCATTTCCACACTTATTTCCATTTGACTCAATATCTTCTCTATTTCTTTAGTCGAGTTGTCTCCTCCTTTCTCTAGCATCAATCTTATTTTTATTGGCAGGTTCTGGTAGACTATCTTCACAATCTGTTTCTCTGACAAATTACATGCTTCTAACATCTTGAGTGTGGCTACTTGATATCTAAAAAAATGCACATATTCCTCTGGTCCATCCTCTTGGAACTTCTCATTTATCAATTGGGATCTAATATTGTCCAGCCTTTCTTCACTCCAGAAAGCTCTCTCCAGGGCTGTCTTGTAATCTAAAAATGTCTGTGGCTGGTGTAGCAATGAGTTCCACCAATCCACGGCCTGTCCTTTTAGGTGGTAAGATGCTATTGTCATTCTCACCTCGTCTGGTGTTCCATAACTCTCAAAGTATCTTTGCAGACTCCTGAGGTGATCTACTAGCATCTCTTCCTTCTTCCCCCCATATACTTTTATTCCTATCAACTCCATCCTCTTTATGTGATGTATATATTTTTTCTCTTTTTGCTGTCTCCGTGCTACGTTCCAAACCTCCAAATCCCCAAAGCACAGTGCTGCCACTTCCCTGACCTTCTTACACCTTCAATATTTCTTAAGTATATATATCATAATTTTACTGTGGACCGATATTTCACTATATTATTTCACTTACATATTCTTCCCTATATATATATATATACGAGAGTTTACCCTATATATATGTGAAACCCTTGAATAGCTTGACCTGGTCTATCCAATAATTCGACTTACTTTTGTTTTCCATTTTTATAAAACTTTGCTTTGAAAACTAGTACAGATAGACTATTGTTATTTCAAAACCTTGGTTTCAAAGTTAGTTTCAAATTCAGAAAATTGTCAGAATGATTATAAAAGTAAAAGTGTAAAATATATTAAAATCATAGCTATTACATGAGTGTAAATTAAATATAATTCATTACTCGAATTTCCTTTAAAGCAATATTAATTTAATAAAAAAAAAAATTAAATTTATTATTTATTTTTATTTAGTTATGACATCTTATAGTGATAAGTGGCAGAAAATCAAATAATTATTTTGTATTTCATTAAAATGGATTGACTGTAAAGGTTAACCACTTAAAGACTCATTTAATTTTTAAATATTTATACTACTTTTTTTTTTTTTTAAAAAAAAATCAATCATGAATAAGAAAAACATTTACGTCCATTATTTATAAAAAAAAAAAAATCCATAATAAAAATGAAAGTTCTGCAAAACTAATCTAACCTAAACTGATCACTTTATGAAAACGCTTTTATATTCTGCACTCAGTTGGGATTTTTTATATAGTTTAAAAAGTTTTTTTTTCATTCTTATAAAAATTTAACATTAATTACATCCAACTCTGCCAATATAATATAGCTTCCATTTTCCTAATTTTCTCTTTTTGCTAAAACAATAATGATCTGACAAAAACTGATATATATATATATATTTTAAAAAAAAAATCATGCTAATTTCTTTTATATTTTTTTTTCCCTCGTTGACCTACTTCTCTTTGATGGCCTTTCGTTGGGATGCCATTGTAACGGGTCCACGTTTTGATAGATCTGGTAGGCCTTCTTTTACTCACTGTAAATTTAGTGAAAGTTAATCAGGCTATGAATACAGAAAATATATTTTGTTCATATTTCTATAAAACATAGCTATATTTCCTGATTAACTGACCTGCCAATTATTTTGACTTACGCTAATGGAGGAATCAGCCTTTTATTTATTTTAATAAGGGTGCCAGGATTCATACAAGAATCCGCTGAAATTCGTCGCATCGCTCATCATAAATAAAAAAAGAAAATGGTTTTAAACGAAAACTGGGTCATATTTTACCCTAACTATAGTTATTTTCTAGATATTATTATTCCTGGAGCTTAGTCAACGAATATTGGCAAAGGTAAATTATACTTTCAAATCTTAATAAACTAATAATAAATTAATAATAATCATCAATAACTTACAAGGAAAAGTTGGTATTAGAAATAAATATTTTATTCTAACAAATTAAAATGTTTAAAGAGAAATTACTAATTAATTGGAAAGCACACATACTAATTCAGATATAATTTAATTAATCAAACAGTTTATATTCCACTTAGATTTCTTAGTTAAACAAAAGTTTCTTGAATAATAAATTTAATGTCTCTATCAGGATTCTACCATAAGCTAATTTTTAAAAATAGAATTGATATTGACTTAAGTAAATATTATTACAAATAAATTTGTATTAAATGATGAATGGTTTTTTTTGTTTTGAGTTTTTTTTTTATTAATATTAAAATAGGTTAGATCTACTCCCAGTAATTTTACCACCCGCCCTGAGGAAGCTAGTTACAGGCCAGGTCATTTTATCATTTTATTATATACCATATTATCCAATATAATTCTTACCTATGGGTGAGATTGGCGCTTGGAGTCTTTATTTAGACATCCATAAATATACTGTTGTATGATACTGAAGAAAATTATATATGTATAGAATATCCTAAAATCAAAGAGATAATATAAAGATCGAATTTTATAAAAAGATAATAATACGATTCACATTTGATTGTGTTTTTTTGTTGTTCATGTGTACATAAATAAACATGCTCATACTAGTGTAAAGATGAGTACTTCAAGTGAGATAGGAAAGGGGTGGACCTGTTACAATGGCTTTCCAACGTGAGGCTTTGACGCAACAGCCAGAACCTGAGATACGTTGTAATGATATAAAAAACATACCGGAGAATGGTTAGTAGTTTTAAAAAATTAACTAATTAAACCCTGATTATACAAATATAAAAATAATTTTTTAATATGACTTACAGAAAGAAAAATAAATATATTTTTTAATATGTCTGAAAAAAACGTGATCGCAGCTGATGTAGATGTTAAATCACAAGTATTTGACCGGGTAGGAGGTTACTGGAGAGGGGAAAAAGCATAGTCCCGAGTCCTTGTATGCAGTATATAATGTAAGACCGTCTTTAAATGCCCATCAGTCTATTTCTAGCAGGGATCATGAGAAAGGGGAGGGTGGACCAAGTTGCTGCGAGCCTATAAGACTCAAAACGATGAGCAACACTCGTATGTCCTTATAACTTGGGCTTCTTATTGTTAGTATTATGCTTGAGTGGAAAGGACACAGGTGAATGTGGAAATGTTTTTCGTTCCCGCCGTATTAGACCCTAAAAATGGGCGTTAAAGCCGCAAGTCACTTGTGAATAAGTCTACAAAATATATTAGCATGCTAATACAAAAAAAAAAAAACATACGAATACGGACTTAAAGCTTAAGAATAAAATTAGTTTAAACCCCTATTTTATTCTCATCTCCTGGCCCTGGTGGTATGTACCGTTTATATATATGGTACAAATATATTGGCATTCGCTAAGATATTTAAAAGCTAAGAAAAAAAAAAGGTAAATTTAGCGATCTTGTTAAAAAGATTCAATTAAATTTTTTTGGTTTGTATAATTTATTTTTTTAAAACGTACAATGAAAGTTAAATTTTTCGTCCATATTTTTTTTTTATCTAGTTAAAAATAAAAATTGGAAAGAACAAAAGACACACAAATTACTAATCCAAATAAACTAAAAGAAAAATCTTTGTAGCTAATTAAAGATGGCAGAATTATGCTAAAAAAATAAAGACTTTGTAACTGAAAAATATAAAAGAATGCACAGGATTATCAATGTGTATTTTCGACAGTAACAAAAGGTATGCGTAGAAGTCTGAAAACTGGACCTTGAGTATAAAAAGGAAGAGACCAGTTTGATCAGGGTCTTGTCTTGTCTGTTTTACCTTTGGTTGGTCCTGGATAACAAAAATATATCCAGGATCACTTTACGCTGAAATAATTCTGCATGTTGGAGTGGACCGGGGTTTTTGCTGACATCGTTCTTGAAGACAGACACCAGAAAAGCTTTCGTGACCAATCATTAGGATAGACCGAGATCAACTTACAACCGATGGCCAAGCTAATCCTCTCACAAAAAAAAGCTATGCATAGTAATCTACAATCTTTGTGGACTCGCTAAGCTTACTGGTAAGTTAAGATTAACTATTCCCGATTGTGACTAAATTGTCGGCAAACCATTCTTAAAAATAAGCTTATGATAGAATCCTGATAGAGACATTAAATTTATTATTCAAGAAACTTTTGTTTAACTAAAAAATCTAAGTGGAATATAAACTGTTTGATTAATTAAATTATATCTGAATTAGTATGTGTGCTTTCCAATTAATTAGCAATTTCTCTTTAAACATTTTAATTTGTTGGAATAAAATATTTATTTCTAATACTAACTTGTCCTTGTACGTTATTGATGATTATTATTAAATTTATTATTAGTTTATTAAGATTTGAAAGTATAATTTACCTTTGCCAATATTCGTTGACTAAGCTCCAGGAATAATAATATCTAGAAAATAACTATTGTTATGGTAAAATATAAAACCATTTTCTTTTTTATTTATGATGAGCGATGTGACAGATTTCAGCGGATTAATCCTGGCACCCTTATTAAAATAAATAAAAAGCTGATTCGCCATTAGCGTAAGTCGACATAATTGGTAAACCAGTTAATCAGGAAATATAGTTATGTTTTATAGAAATATGAATGAAATATTTATATTTTCTGTATTCATAGCTCCATTAACGTTCACTAAATTTACAGTGAATAAAAGAAGGCTTACCAGATCCATCAAAATGTGGAAAATGTTACAATAGTAAGAATGAAAAATTCAAAAGCTAAAGTTCCAAAATCAGTTCTTATCTGAGCAAAATAAAATATTTGTTTGTTCATCTAATAAAGAACTGTTCTGTTCAGCCTATTATATTGTTGCTCAAATGTTACTCTATCTTCCAAGCATCTGACCATAAAGTAAATATATGTGGCATTTAGGCTAAGATTGCTTAGAGGAAAATTCATATAAGATTACGTATTAGTCCTACGATGTCGAAGAGATGGTATGCCTTTTCACATCCGTGATAAATGGGTAACCTTGCAATCACATCAAATAAACCCTGTGATCTGATCCAATCGCTTTCAGTAATATTTTTTTTTTTGTGTTAATTTTACATTCTCAGTTATTGTCCAGATTTCATTCTGATATTATCTTTATTGCTGTCAATTGCATTTTTAATTATTTTTTATTTTATTTATATTCGTAGTTTTGATTCAGCAATTTTTACTTTCATTTGTATTCATAATTTGATTCAACAATTTTTACCCGCTACTGAAAAGAATGCTGTTTTATATTTTCAAGAAAACATAAAATTGGAGGCCCTAACAAAATCGTCAAAATTGACGAGAGCTAGAAGAGGGATTTTATTTTCTTTTGTATTCGTAGTTTTGATTCATTGATTTTTACCTGCTACTGAAATGAAGATTAATAAGAAAAACAGTTATCTTGTTTTTATTAATCAAGATGAAAATAATTTATTGCAATTCCTGTTGTTAAATTCCTTTGCATATACTCTAAATAATAGGTTCAGATTAATTGGAAATATTAAAATGGGGAGTGTATAGAAAAGTCAACTTGCCATTTTTATGCTGGTTGAATTGAATTTTTGGAGAAGTAAGTAAAAGATGTCTTTTCTATGGTTTTTCAAAGCCCATAGGTGTGTTCTGACCACTTGTTCTGACTGAAGTTCATGAAATCATAAAGAAGTTGATCAAGAGGCAAGCCTAATCTTGAGAGATTCCAATGCTATAGATAATACATATGCTATTTTGAACATATGCATAGAAGCACTAACAAAAGAAATGTAACTCTTGGATATATATGTCCATGCATGACCTATTTTATAAATGTATGAAAGCAAGAAAAATCAACTATTAGGACAATTCTTTCAAAATTTGCCAGAAGAGAAAATGTTCCTTTATTTTAAAACATTTATTTATAATTTAAGAGTAATAATAATTTTATAAGATTAAGATGGTTAAAATTTATTACTGGAATATTTTATTACTATATACATTAACATTTAATTATTTGTATTTGCTAAGATAGAATATTTATGGATTTATTAATGATTGAAATATTTATATTGTTAGATGTGCACATGTGTGTATTTATATATGTGTTTATTTAATACTGATTACAATTTATATATCTATTTAAATAATATTTACCAGCCATAAGTTTAAAAATTTAACTGAGTTTAACTATAAATTTTAGGGATAGACCAAATAGCATTCTTATCTAGTCTTTTTTTTTATATTTAAGTTAGAAAATATTTTTAAAAAAAATCGAATTTGTAATATGGTTAAATATTATTCTTTTATTTTTTGACAATAAAATGTTATTTTTTTCAAGAAATTCAATTTGTTTAACTTTTTTAAAAAAAAATCCAGTAGGTAAGAAAGCAGATATACCCAATTTTGATCAAAAAAATGAAATGCTAATGTGGAATTTTCACCAAGAAAAAAAAATCATAATTAATCCTGTGGGATAGCCTTCTTATGTTTATATGATATAAAAGAGATTCATAATTGGAGTCCATCTCTTGATATAATATTCAACAACTATTGTTGAAACTTCTGATAACACTTGAGTAAGCAATTTTTCCCTATATCAAAATTTTTTTTTCTGTGGACAATACACTGAACATATCTTACATTTGGACAAATCTTTTTTAAATTCTACTATGGATGCAGTTCCACTGATGCAAATCCAATGCACTTTTGCCATTCAAAGTCATTTTTTATAAAAGTGTTATTCACTTTTTTAAAATATATCTCTTACTTACACCAGAAAGACTTCTGCAATATAGCAGATCTTCATGAATTTGAAAATTATAGTTATCTGATAAAATTCATTAAATTAGTATCATTTGTAATACTAGTTGACTCATCAAGTTGTATGGCAGATATAATACTTTATTTGATTCATAATAATAATAATGTAGATTTGATACTGTCAGCAAGTGTCATTGAACACAGGAATTTTTTTTAAAGGATTTGATATTTTGGAACAATGAATAGTGTTTGCAAATTTTATTGTTGCTGATAAGAGTAATCTTTGCCAATTGTATAAGGCTTTTTTATTTTAGCAATTAATAAAGCAATCAAAGGAAGCTTTTACTAATTTGTTCTTTAATTTAGTATGCTTTGAAAAAAACTTTGTTTGCCATTTTAATACTTTGGCCTTTCTTTAAAAAAATTCAATTATCTTGCTCTTAAATTTACTATGCACAGTATCTAAATGGCAATTAGGTTTTTTCAGGACAATCATTTGATAAATGTTTCTAGCGCATTACACACATAGGCTTGTGTGATCATTATATGAATGCACAAATCCATATTTCAAATAAAAAGGTTCATATTTATGAATTTTTTCACATGACATTACCTGCCTCTTGCCACTTAGTGTTGAAAACAATGTGAATGGTTCTGGTAAAATATGAGACATTGTTGCTTGGTAATTCTATTGACTGACTGATCTCTACAATACATTATATTTTTATAAATTTCATTGTGTTTTGATTAGTCATTTATCCATCTCAGAGTTAAATTTCTAATGAATAATTATCAAATGTACTAGTATCAGTAATACTTGCTATAAAGACAAATTAGTAAACTGCTCAAGTAAATATTCTCTGGTGTTTGTAGTGCCGGGCACATACGCCGTTACGATATGAATTGTAAAATAAAGAGTAATTATTAAGTCATGCTACATAGTGTAATATATAAATTTACACATTAAAATTTAAATATATATAAACACAAATCTAATTATCAACCTAATTTGAAATTTATTTTTGCAGCTCTCCTTGACAAAATTTATGTTGTTTGTGAAACTCTTGTAAAATATCATACTTTCTTTTATTTGGAAGTTCATAGGAAAAATTAAAAGCTTTAGTAGATTCATAATATTTTGTAGATGATTATAAATTAGTAATCAGTAAGATTTATTTCTAAAAGAAATTGCAAAAGTTAATTGATTATATTTTAGAGAAGAAAAAAGGTACTGATTATCAAATAAAATTATTTTTATTAATTTGTATAAGTGCATTTACATATATATTCCTATAAAGTATTATTGTTTTTTTTTTTAGTTTTGTTTTGAGAATGAAAGAGTTTGAACGGGAAAGGAGGCTGCTGCGTAGAAAAGCAAGGAAAGAAGCTTTAGAAAAAAGAGAAGAATTAAGTGAATAATGTTTGCTGTTTATAGTTTTTGTTTATATTGTATTAATCATGAATGTCTTTCAAACTGAGTAGTTTATTCAAAACCTACTGAAAAAAACGTTTTTGATTATCCCAGTTTGAGAGCAGATTGTTAATAATGTATTTAAAATTGTGGAATCAAAAAATAAAATATTTTTAAAAAAATTATTTTTATTTATGCTCAAGAATATATGAGTTGATCATTGAACTTTTACTGCTTATTTGGGAAAAATATGATACATAAGTAGAAGTAATAATTATTTTGAAGCTCAAGTAAATATTAGATCATAATAAATATTTTGTTTTAAGAAAACTTTTTATATACGAGCAAACTACTAACAGTAACAAGCAACTAATTAGTTAACAAAATAAGATACAATAATATTAAAAAAGGAAATATTGTAAGATATATTAATGAATTTGAATTTAAAATTTTAACATTTATCACTAATGAACTAATTTGGAGATTTGTTAACATTGTACTCTAATGTTAATTATTAGAATAATAGAATGTAATGTGATGAAAAATAGTAATAAAAGTAGAAAGAATAGTGAAAGATGTGGATGGAGAATGAATGATAAGAATAAGTTAGAAGAATATAAAATAAAAGTGGAACAAATCATGGAAGAGTCTGTTGAGATGAATATAGGGACTTGCATGGTGAGGTAGAAAAAGTGTCAAATAGGGTTTTAGGTGAGAATAGTCAGAAGAATAAAAGTAATAGAAAAGTGAGAGTTAGTAAAAGTGCAAAAGAGAGGAAAAGCATGCAGAGAATATAAGTGTGCTATTAAAAACAAAGAAAGTGAAAAAGATGTAGTATTTAAAGAAAAAGAAGTTGGCTAAAATAGATAATTATAGAGAGAGAATGAAATTGAATAGTAAATTGTCGGAGGATATTAATAAAAGTGAAAGAGATGGGAGTAAAAAATTTTGGAAATACATTAAAAGAAGGAATGTAGGGGGGGGGAGAAATAGTATTACTAGATGATGAGGGAATAGAGTGTAGCTCTAGAGAAGAATTAGAGACAATCTTAAATAAGTATGTAATGGATATAGAAAAGATGTTATATGTGAAGGACAGAGTGATAACAAACATGAAAACATATAGTAATGGAAATATTAGGTTTACAGAAAATGAATTGTATGAGGCAGGGAAGAAATTGAAAAGGGGAAATGCAAGAGGTTTGGATGGATGGGCAGCACAGATGGTAATGAATTTAGGACATATAGGGCAAAATTAAAACTATTATGTTTTAATAAGATGGGGAGATTTTCCAAATAGCTGGAGTAATACAAGCGTAAGGATATTATTTAAAGGAAAGGGTAACGATCATAGAAAGTTAAGCAATTATAGAACGATAACGGTCACTCAGCGTTATATTGAAGCAATATAAATATGTGTGCTTCATCTTTATTATATATTTACATGCTTAACTTAAATTATAGGCTAAATTATAATTTTACTAAAATTAAATGTCATTGAAGATAGAAAGTAGAAATATTTTTAGTGATTAAATAACTTATATTATTTTGAAAAAGCAGTTAAAATAAAAATGGCATAACTCTGTTATCTAGTTGATCTTAAAAGGTTTTGCTAGATAATTTAATTAAGATTCCTTTATTTAATTTAATTTTAAAACTTTAGTAGAAAATAGCAAGGATAAGAGATTATAATAACACAATGGGTATGGTAATATTAAAATCAACTGACGCTGGTATTTCATTTTACTAATTGCATTGCTTTTAATTAATTTTTTTTTTTTTTTTAAAAAAAAGACCTTTCGGGAGATTTTATATGTAAAAAATAAGATAAGGGAATGTATATACCTGTGATTGTTCTTGGATTTATTCTGATTCTTGCATTCGATTCCTGTTCATATTCTTGCATTCAATTCCTGTACTAGCTTGAGCATTAAACAAATCCATTGGTGTGTTTAAAGCTACAATGACAGGAGTAAAGGGAAAAAGCATCACCATCCACCACCTGACCTGGAGAGGCAGCACTGAGAACAGCTGAAGCCATTCCCAACAATATGAATGATAGAGACTAAACTTATCTGCAGTGACATACCATAATGAAACAACCCAGAGTAAGCCAGAGAAAAAGAAAGGAAATATCATTAGGCTGCAAATCATTCCCACCTTGGATGTAATCTGCATCATGGAAGCCTACTTCAACTGGCCACGGACAATTCCAACAGTATAAGAAGGTATAAAACTAGAGTGTAATTTATATATATGTAGCTATATTTCTCAGAGCTCTATTCCCACTTAAATTGTAAGCATGCTAATTAGTACAACAATCATTTTATACCTTGGACTCTGAACTTCATGAAAGCATTTCCCTTAGTCTAAAATACGAATGGCCTTATAATTTTATTATAATCTCACTTGTAAATTAATTTATGTTAGATTTATAGATAAATTGCATCATTTAACTGGTTATATATATTCTAACAACATTTTTCATTAACGGATGCTAGTGTTAAAAGAAAGTTGGGGGAAAATAATTGTTTATTATATAGTTTCTTACTGCTTCTCTTTTTATATTTGATCATTCCTACCCCTTAAAATATTTAAAAAATAATTTGAATTATTTTAAGTAGAACTTTGCTTTTGTCTCGTTCTCCCGAATTGAAAATAAAGTAGGTAATTTGGAAATAAAATCTGAAATGTTCTTTATTTTATTTAAAATCTAAGTTGTTATGTTTTATTTAAAATTCAAATGTTATCTACTTATGAATATATATGTTGGTTCAGGGATATAATTAAAGACTAACTATGTGTACAATTATTTTTTGGCAAATATGAACTTGCCAGATCACAACAAAATTTGAATTTTTTTTTTTGTAGTTCAAATTTTTTTCACCAGAATGTTTTTTGTAAAAATTTGTGAAATATCATAGATGTGGTTTATACAAAGATGTGGCAACATGAATGAAGTTCTAAAGATCTGTGAAAGGAATTGGCAATTCAAAGACTCTTATGAACCAATGGAGAAGACTAGGGTTATTAACTGTTGTATGATCTCAAGATTTCTTTAAAAAAAAAAATCAAATACAGAGGCATAAAGTTATAAAAAAATAATTAAATATCTGATAAAAAATAATTTATTAAAATAATATCAAAATATTTATCTTACCAACATTCATAATTACTGACCATTGTAGTTTTCGCTTATGCAAGCGATAAAATTCGCTAAGATGGACATCAGTCCGAAAACTACAATGGACAGTAATTATGAATGTTGGAAGGATAAATATGTTATTATTTTAATAAATTCTTTTTTATCAGATATTTTTTATAATATAATTATTTGTTATTAATTATTTTTTTATAATTTTATGCCACCGTGTATTTGATATTCCACAACAAATTTTTAAATAATTCGACAAGAAACACTCTGGTGAAAAAAATTTGAACTACAAAATTTTGTCGTGACCTGGAAAGTTCATGGTTACCATTTGGGTATATTTGTTTTATTTATTAAATGTAAGCTAGAGACAAATTAATCTTCAGAAAAGGATGATATTTTATTAGTGATAGATTTTTTTTTATTAAAGCTTGAGGGGGGGCTAGGTCATTTTAAGTTGCCTATTAATTGTGAATGACTAAAGTGGCATATTGGGCAAACCTGCACATACTCTTATATTTTATAAACGGGCTTAAATAAGTTATAGTTTCATATTTATGATTATTTTTATGCGTTGCTGGATTGTGTTATATAAACGTCTCCAATTAAAATTTAACATGAAAAAATTCACCGATCACTTTTTCGTTTACATATACTTATTGTCCGTGCAGATGCTCTTCCTGCCGTGACATATTTAGATTTGCCAGTATCATTTATTTGTTTCTCTAGATATGTATCACTCAATGCTGAGCATATCTCTTCTCTCATATCCCAGAGGATCGTTCTTTTTAGTTCATGGGACAGATTATGTTCCTGCTGCCTGTGATTATTTTTTAGTCATAGGTGATACTTTACAGAGGTAATATAACCCCATCATCCAGTACCATATTGTTGTCTGTGCTTTAACTTGGATGCCACAGGTTGTTGTTCACTATATTAATTTTTAAGGTTGACTTTTCACTGTACCAGTTGCACATCTTTCAAATCACCCTGGTTGATATACAGATTTAGTGTTGAGGAGTTGAATGCTCCTCATCAGATCAAGTTGAAGGTGTTTTGATGGTTAGTCAATCACTCTTCCCTGATAGTTTGCTGGTCCAATCAATATAATATTTCCATTGAGACAGAGTTGTCTAAATCAATTCCAAGTAGAGATGAAAACACACAGATGTCACATAACCTAGCATATGGTTAATGATATGATATTTACTGTATTTGTATTTTTATTGTAGAAGATCAATTACTAACATTATTTCATTAATAAACTACATATGTTACTCTAGTGTTTGTTTTGTTTATTGCAAATGAATCCATTCCTACCATATAATCTTAAGAATATCAACCTCACTACTATTATCAACTGAGATATTTTATAAAGAGCATGTTTCTCCCTGATCACCAAACCTGAAAGGAGAAGGATACAGATGCTAGCATCAGAGGCGTTAGTCATGGCGGTTTAGATTTCCGAGGTTTAGGGAAATGGGTTTTGATCAGCATTGTATGGCACTTACCAACACCCCCATACACGCAGATTAGTGACTATTGCTTGGTTCTTGGGGTCTTGTTGACTAACCATACATTTCTGGTCATTATATAGTAGAAGTTTTCGCATGTATGGTGGCTGGAAGGATCACAAAATGGATGGAAGAAAATAATATAGTGGGAGAAATGCAAGGAGATTTTTGATCGAATAGGAGATAGTTTATTTGTAGTTACACAATTTATAGATATGAGCAGAAATACAGATATTCAGTTATGTATGGTTTTTATAGATATAGAGAAGGCACATGATAGAGTAAATAGGAATAGGTTATGAGTAAGTTTAGTAAATTTGGCAATGGATGGAGCTTTAGTGGATATTATTAAGAGATTATATGAAATTAATTACTGTACATATCAATTAGGAAATATAGAATCAGTTAAAATTAAAAATGAGGTGGGACTAAGGCAAGGATGCCCTATGTCACTTATTTTATTTTTTTTGTATTTGAGAGAAATGGAGAGAGCAATAGAAAGACTATGAAGAGGGGTGGAGATACCATTAATAGATAGCAAGGGAGTAATATACATTATCAGGTCTTTTATTTGCGGATGATGTCTTTCTTGAGCACAGAAAGAAGAGAAAATATGAAAGTTATGCTGAGGACATGTGCAGGGGTAAGCAAAGAGATAGGGATTAAATTTAATGAAGAAACATCAAAAGTAATGATGATTAATACCGGGGAAAGAGAAGACAAATAATATTTATTGGGAAATATAAAATTGAGTGTGATGAATAGGTATAACTATTTGGGAGTCGTCTCAAGTAATCAGAGAAATTGCTTGGGTGAATAGAAAAAAAATTGATAAATGAAGCAAAGAAAAGAAAGGGGCTGACAAAGAAATTAACAGTGTTTTCATATAATAAATATGATATAGCTAGAGTTGTATGGAAGGGAAAGGCAGTAGCATGGTTAACATATGGTAACGATGCGTTATGTATTAGTAAAGAGGTATTAGATTCCTTAGAAAAAGTACAAAGAGAAATAGGAAGATGTGTTAGATGCAGATGTGTGGATGGCAAAAGAGGCAATTCAAGGAAAGACGGGATGGTCAAGTTTTTATATGAAAGATGCAAAATGAAAATGTTTGGTAAATTGCAGTTTATGGATAATAAAAGAATAGCCAAATAGTATTTAATTGAGTTATGAGTAAAGGGCAGGCAACAAGATAGGTGAGAAAGGTAGTACGGTATGCAGACAATTTGGATAAAAACTTTGTCAGTATACTTATATAAAAGGTGGGGTGATTGTGTTAGGAGGGAGTTGGAAGGTTAGACAACTAGTATAGAGAGTAAAAAGAATTTAAATATGTATAGAAGTAAACAGAATATTGGACGCGAGTTAATTTATGATAGTAGCAAGGAAAATAGTTTATTGTTTAAGGCTCAAAAAGGATCTTTAGCAACAAGGGAATATACACATAAATGGAAAAATGTGGGTGATTTAGTCTGCAAGTTGTGTAAGGAAGGCATAGAAAATATTAAGCATCTGTTAATTGAATGTAAATGCCTGAAAGTTTGAAAGGGTACAAATAGTGAAGTTGTGGAAAAATAAATAGAAGTAAAATGATTATACAGAAAGTGGGGTTATTGTTTTTTGGGCTGGTTTTGGGAAAATATAAGGGAGGTTTAGATATAGAGGCCATGGACTTAACAAAGATTATGTTGTGGAAATGGGATGGAGCAAGATAGAAAAACTTAGGGTGGGAAAGTAAAGTGGCTAACATATTTCTTTGGGCATAATGGTTAAGAGATTCCTGACTCCATATAAGGAGAAACCACCATGCATTGCATCATATTTAAAGCAAATGTAAACTATAATGTTTTGGTAATAACTAAGAAAAATTAATGATTAAAAAAAGATTAATGCATATGTACAAATCTTTGTGATAAAAAACTTTTATTATTTTATGATTAGATATAATCATTATTTTATTTTTCATCTTTGAGATGAAAATTGTATTAAGAAGGTAATAACCAATGATAAAACCATCACTAATTATGATCATGAATTGTTATTTTTATGAGACTTATTGTAGTCATTATTTCTGGTTGTACAAAGAAATAAGAAATGTTTAATAAAGAAGTTGTAATTATTTTAAAAAATAACTATATAATATTTAAATTTATATATGTGAGGAAATGCTTATGATTATTATTTTTAAAAAGACTCACTTGATAATTATTAATTAATTCATGCTAGCAAACTATGACAGAAATATTGCCAATTTAGACATCCCATAATTATGTAACTTGATTTAGATATCATGGACATTATAGAACAATATTTTTATCCTAGATAGCCAGATAGTTTTTATATATATATAAAATCATTTTCTTTAGGAACTGAAGAGAGAATTTTGCTCGCGTGAGTAAATTAGATTTGGTTTATTAATTCATTAAAGATAAAAACATATTAAGAAATAAATTAGTCAAATATATAAATGGAAATTTTATTATAAAATTTTGAAATTATAAATAAGAGAAGTCAAACCAATACATAGTTAAAAAAATTATATTGGATTAGGTCAAATTAAAAACTATTGCAAATTTTTTAAATTTATTTATAAAAAAGGCATATTAAAATGTAAAAGCTACATTGATTATTAATATAAAGCATTCTAAACGTGGGATGGCTAACTTTATTGTGAATCATTTTCTAAAGCAAACAACTTGTATAGAAGATAGATCAAATGATATTGCAATTACCATTTGGTTAGATAATTTTTATGTGTGCAATCTTTATAAACATCCAAATACAAACTAGTCCTACCCTCCTCTTCCAGATCTTTCTACACCTTCTATATTTGTAGATTTTAATTTTTATAAATGATAATCAATTTTTAGAATGAATGGATTTAAACAACAACATTTATTTTATGTTATTGTTTTGACAAAAAATGTTTTACCATCATCCACTAAACTACTTTCTAATACTGAAACATTTCCCCCATTAGCCAATATAAATCAAGTCTACTCACTTTTAAAAGTCATAGTTGAAATTTATCCTTTTCTGAGATGAAGTTTATGAAAAGTTAACAGAAGTCAATATACAGATATTTTGGTCAAAACATTAATAGAATCTTTCCAATTTTCTCTTTACTATGTTAGATTTAACAAACTTCTAATAATAGTTATCAGAGTCTATCCTTCATGGATATTAAAAACAATTCATTCTAGACTGGAACAAAATCAGCAATGCTCTTTTTAGTCAACTTTCATCTATCAAAGATTTAAAATTACCGACAAACTTGTAAAATCATGGACGATACCAAAAAAAAAAGTGAAGAGAGAACATGGAAAAGCAAAATTTTATAAGATCCAATTGCAAGATCTAGTCACTTTAAGATAACTTGGTAGATATAAAAACATGTCTAAAGTAAAGTACTACTGACAAAGCTAATGAGATTTCCAATTATATAGTGATTTCTAAATATATCAGAATTATGCTTCCCTTTCATAATGTTCTAATATCAATCGGATAAAATCTATAGATGTTAGTGAATTTGAACTTGCTCTTGAATGTTTAAACCATGAAAGGCCCTAGGAACTTAGGATCTAAGGCCAAAGTATTGTTAGCAAAATTATTTACTAATATTGTTCATGCAGAAACTATTCCATAACTTTGAAATAAAAGTAAAACTATAGCAATCTTAAAACCAAATAAACTCAGTAATGATCCAAAAAAAATATTACTTTGTTTTCTTATATATTTTTAAAAATCTTGCCAATAACTGAGGCCTAATTTAGATTAGAAAAATGTGCTGTAAGTTTTTAAAATCTTGCCAATAACTGAGGCCTAATTTAGATTAGAAAAATGTGCTGTAAGTTTTATCTCCAACTATTTACATTGACAAAAGCTTTCAAATGAAATTAAAAACTGGTGCTATTTCTACTAATTTAATCTCGGCTTATAATTCTATTTGGAAAAATGATTTTCTAAAAATTGTAAAATTCTTAAATACAGGAAAATCATTAATTAACTTGATGCTTCCCATTATTAAAATTCAAAGGACATAGATATTGTAGAAGATACAAAATGTTACAGATCAACCTACCTCAGGTTTCAGTTTTCTCAATTAGTTTATTTAATATATTCATCAGTGACGTTCCAGAAACAGTGCAGAAAATTCATCTACGCTGATATTGTTTTGAATTCTCAAGAGAAACCTTTTTTTTAAATAGAAAAGTTCTCAGTAAGGATGTGTAAAAAAAATCAATTTCAAAGACTGGAGTCTTTCCTAATCCAATGAAGACATTGTACACAATTTTTTATTTAAATAACAAGGTAACTTCATAATGTAAAAATAACCTTACAACAATAGGCAGAAATAACAATTCTATTCCATTCTATTTAGGAATTACCTTTGATCATCACTTAACTATTTTCTTAATTTATCAAAGATTAGCTAAAAATTAATTTCCAGGAATAACCTCTTTGTAAAGCTAGCTGCATTAGAATATTCTGCTAATGAATACTGTTTGCAGAATAAATTCCCATACTAAAACTTCTGATATTCAAATATTATTATGAGAAATATTACTGTCATGTTTTAAATCTATTCCTTTATTGCAGATTCCTATTCCAAATATTCCTTCACCTGACATCAGAAGTTGTCTCATAGAAAATGTATTCAAAAGCAGATTAGACTTGCCTACAACTCAAAATACAGTTTTATTATTCTTAAATTAAGAACTTTTTTTTGGATATTCAACGAAGAATATACCTTCAAAGAATTGTGGTGTAATAAGGTTCCAAAGAAGTTTTTTTTCCAGATCTAATTAATAAAACCAGCTGAACTTGATCTTTTAGTCTCATCAAAAGATTCAGGATAGCCTATGGTCAATGTACGCACTTATCTCATATATAGAATTTGACACCTTTTAATCTATGTAAATGTCGACAAACAAAAATTTTGTACCACATAGTTAATCATAGCTATGATGACAGAATTGAAAGAATTTAATAAAACTACTGGTGAATCTATTTTCTGATTGCACTCTTTACATGTTCATTTATAATGTTTTATTAATAATTAAATTAAAAATATATAAAAGTTTATTAAAATTTATAATATAGTTTAAGCAAGATGGATTTAAAAGAGTAGCAAATAATGCCAACAATATTAATGGGCAAGTGTCATAGTCATAGTATTCTGTTTACTTGTTTTTAGATGAACATAACCTTATGTTATACATATCATTAATAAACTGAATATTGTATCAAGGAAAATAATTATAAGTGATGACAACAAATGATATGAAAGTTGTTTATTATTACATTAGCAGTTATATGTTAGACTATTTCCAATAACTATTGGTAATAAAACAGATTAATATAAAATACAATGTTTAGAGAGATTTTTCTCTCTTCCATTGTTCATGGGGATTGAAGGAGTAACCTTTAAATTTGTGAAAACTGAATTTAAGATAATCCTCTAACCAAGTAACTATACTATCAAAGGCAATAATCAGTAGAAATTCAATATCTATGCAAGTCCAATTTATTCATTCATTCTTTTTAAGGGTAAGGTTAATTAATAATTTTCAAAAATTTTGGATTATGCCACTAGATAGACCAATGGGATTATTTGCCATATGATGTGAGCAGCATCTTTTAATTTTTTTTTTTTTTTAATATCTTTTCATTCATTATTGTTATATGTCTCCAAATATATTTATGTTTATTAGTGCGTACATTGTTTATTACTTTAGACCAGCGGTCGGCAACTTTTTAGATATTGCGGACTACTAACATAATTTTTAAAGGTACGAATTAATACGAGCATTGAGTATGATATACATATATATTTATTTATACTGTATATTAATAATTTTAACACAAGGGGGCGCTGTAGTCAAATTTGATGTCTAGTCAATTGTACAGAATTCTATATTTTTATTTTGTTACTTTTTCTATGCCGCTGACTGAGTAGGGATTAATTAAATGCCTTTGAGATAGATGTTTTGCAAGTCACAGTAGTATTTTGTAACAAATCAATTAGCAATATAAGTTCTTGTTCTATTTTACATATAATAAATGCAGCTTAAACAAAAATTTTTAAATGAGCTAGCGAATTTAAATAATATCTGAATTTAAAACAGGCAAAACTCACTATACGTATTGCCACACACAGCAAGCTAGAGTAATCAATGGATGCCAGAAGGCTTGTGCATAAAATCTCCATCTAGTGCTAACTCATACAATATCCCCAGACAATTTCTGGCATGCATTGATTACTCTAGCTTGCTGTGTGTGGCAATACGTATAGTGAGTTTTGCCTGTTGTAATAACAGTTAAAGCAAGCATAAATAATGGTAATCATGTGATGTTTATTGGCTTAATATCTGAATTTCTTTGTGGATCATTAAAATTATGTCATGTCCCATCGGTTGCTACCACTGCTTTAGACCAATAGTTCCCAACCTTTTTTTGGCCATGCTCGATCTAAGCATTTCTAAAATCCTGATGCTCCTTTCCCCTGTGGCATATAATTCTTATTCAAAAAGTGAACTGTTCATGTGGAAGAAATCTAAAAGGGCATTAAGCAAAGGACAGTTGAAGTATAGTAGATTTTCAAATTACTTAATGTGTTTCAAATAACAAAGGAGAGGTAAGAAATAAAGGTTATTTAAGTAGAAAAGACACTGAGAAGATTGTGCAGATAGAAGAAAATTTAAAAAACCTTAGCTTAATTTATGAATAATAAAATATAAGAACAATCAGTGGACTATCAAATTCAGTTAGTAACCAAAAAAATCCACTGTTAATAAATCATTCTTGAATTGCCACCCAGAGGGATATGTACCTTGCATTGGGAAACAGACAAATCTGTCTTATCATTTTTGCATATTCTTTTAATCATTTTGTGTTAGCTGGATAATTTCTACAGCAGTGTTTTCCAACTTGTGTTCCACAGAGCACTGGTATTCCGTAAGCATTTCAAAAGGGTTTCGCGATAAGGCCAGATTATTATTATATCAAACTATTTCATAATACTTAACTTTATATTGATACAATTATGTTTATAGTTTAATATTTAAGATCTCAATTTGATTAAATTACAAAATATTTTGATTGTTATTATTTTAATTACAGTTTTTAGCACTGGCAGCATGTTGATTGTACATATAGCAATTAATGACATTCAGATGCCGATCAGAATGGCTCAGATCAGCATCATATCAGAAGCAAACTGATAGGAGAAGTGTGTTTCTGACCTAACTGCTGTGCTCTCTCTCTGAATTCTGCTGTCAGCTACTTCCTCCCATTATTAATGGAAGAATGGAGGAAGGTCAAATGTGTAATTATAACACGGTTAAAATTCTATTAACAGCTTTCTATTAACAAACAATTGTAAGTTAATTAAATATATATGTAATTATAATTTATAATAAATTTTATATCTTTAGAAATGATGGATAGATTTATCATAAGGAAAAATAATTATGATACAAGTTTCAAGCGATAAAGATGAAACTGAACAGGCAGCCAGTTTAAATGAAAAGCCTAGCCATTCAAAAAATCATGTAATTAATTGTCAGTATATGGATGAATATATGAATTACAGTTTTACATGGGCATGTAATAAAGATTATTGAGTACCACTGTGTTGTGTATGTGGACTTAAACTTACTAATAGTGCAATATTTTCCTGAAAAATTGAAATGACATTTTACAACTAAGCATGAAAATCTTATTTTAAAAGAAAAAGATTTTTTTGAGAGACTTTTAAATACAAAAAACAAACAAGCAATGTATTTCAAAAAAATTGTAAAGTCATCAGATAAAATTCAAATAGCATGTTATAAAATAGCAGAATTAGTAGTTATGAAACAAAAACCATGTATCATAACTGAGTCACTAATTTTACCAGCATGTTGTGAAACCACCAATATTATGTTTGGGGAAGATGCGAAAAAAGAAGTAATGAAAATATCTCTCAAGTAATACTATTCAAAGAAAAATAATTGATATGGAATGTGACATTGAAGGCAGACTTGCAAGTAAACTTCACAATACATACTTTCCTCTTCAAATTGATGAATCCATTGATATTAATGGAAAAGTCATTTTACTTAGATTCATTAGATTTGTTAAAGATAATAGAATGGGTCAATTAATTTTTGTGTTGTAGAGAGTTATCAGAAAGAATAACGGAAGAAGTCATTTATAATCCTGAATTTAATGTGCCTTAGGAAGAGGAGCTTATATTCTTGTCATCTGATTGCAACTTTGAAAATCAAACATGCTGAAATGAGTCTGGATATCTATCCAAAAAGAATATCCACAAATATAAAAAAAAGTCATAAAAATTTTATGTTTTTCAACTTCATAATTATGTAGGGTTTTCCATGTTAACCACCATAAAAACAAAAAAGAGAAAGTTTAACAAATTTAGAGGAAGAAAGGGATGGCCTTGTCTTGTATACATTGCAACATAGAAGAAATATGTAAAAACCACTAGGCTCAAGTTTCACATTAAATGAGTTATTTAAATAAAAATGAGTTATTTGAAATTGTAACTGCCCTATTTTAATTAAAGAACAGGTGACAAAACTTATATTATTTTAACTTAAGTAAGTATTCCGCTTCAAATTTTTCCTCACAATAGTGTTCTGCACTTTAGAAAATGTTGGGAATCACTGTTCTACAGTATATATGAAACTAGACACTTTATTGAAAAGTGATTAAAAGAACATAGAATAATAATAAAAAATAGATACGTCCAAAATAACAGACCATATATGTATCTGATTGGGAAAATAAAACTATTGGGGGAAAAGGAAAAAATAAAAAGAATAAAATTTAAAGAAGTTGCTCACATGACAATGATAAATCAATCCAATGTGATAATCCATGATGTTCTGAATTCTTGATCTAAAAGAGAAATCAGAAGGACTCTCATATATAAGTATATTAAATTTCTATTGACTATTGCTTTTTGGCAGAATAGTGTTTGGTCAAAGCATTTTGTTAAATTCAATATTCATGAATAAATGTTAGCAGGTTAATCTCTCTCTAGACTTATTTGATCAGACAATCAATACCTGAAAAAAAAAATGGAGAAAAATACCATTTGAAAGTGTGTTCTATACTAAACATTTTAATTTTTCTTTAAATATGTAGCAATTGAGCTAGAAGAAAATAGTCTAACATATAAATATATGTAAAATATCATCATAAATCTTCAGATGATCAATGTTTATTATTAATTGATTGTTGAATAAGTTTAGATGAGACACTTATATTAAAAGTAATTTTCAAAGAACTTTGCTTTCTTGCATTTAATATTTCTAGCATTATTATAAAAACTTAAAGTAAATATAGTTATGAAAATAATTTTTAGAGATATAGCATTATTTTATTGTATATTAGATTTTTTTTTTTTTTTTACAGATAAAGTAAATAAATCCAGATACTATAAATTAATACCATGGAACTAAATTTACTTTTTTTCTTGAGATTTTAAAACAAAAAATCTTTCAAAATCTTATATTTAAAATATATATATATATATCTTTTGCAATAAATATATTTAATCTGTCTAATTAATATGCCCTGTCTTTATTATATATTAAGACAGAAATCAAAGATACCGATATAGTCAGCATACTACATTCTATTTTCCGTTAACTTGAATTACTAATCGAAGATTGAAGATTCGGTATACTTTGTTTGACATTGATGCATATTTAAAAATGTAAATTATGAAACCTAGATTTTTTAAAATAAAGTAATGTAAAAATAAATATATCAAAAGTGGAACATAAATTTGTACTTTTACCACATCTATATTTAAATAAAATAGTATTAGTTTTTTTACAATATTTTTTTTATAAAGTTCTATAATCTAAAAACATATAACTTGTAAAAATTGAACAGGTATTATGTGTAAATCATCATTGAAAAATAAAAATATAAACTTCTTCTTTTTCTATCTTTTCAAATGTATTATCAAATTTATAAAGTCAAAAACTTAAAGTCCATATTATTATTGAAAAATGGACGAAACGTTGGATATTTATATTTTATTTATGTAGTTTATATAATGTATATCAATAAATTTTTTGAAATATAAACTACATAAATAAAATATAAATATCCAACGTTTCGTCCATTTTTCAATAATAATATGGACTTTATCAACCTTTTCTCTACATGAAATAATTTTCTTTTTTTTTTTAATAAGGTTTTTACAAACTAATCTCAAAATAAAAATTTGTTTGTACGGTAATAATATCAACGACCGTACACACACCACATCACATGAAATATAATGTTATCTGGTCATGACCTTTCAATAACTAATTGACCTTTACTTGTATTTTTTTAAATAATATTTTAAAAAAAAACTAAATGTCTTTTTTTTTTTAATAACGATCAAATACGGCATCATTTTTACAAAATGAAATGTATTCTTTTGTAACAACAAGTAATTGACATTTTTATGTTTCTTTTTTTTAAATAACGTTAAAAAAGTAAATGTCTTTTTTTTTTTTTTTAATATCGACAAATACGGCGGCGGCATTTTTACAAAAGTAAATGTATTGTTTTTTAACGACGGCCACAATAACAAAATCTTTATTTAGGACATTTTATTAAATATACGTTATTCTTCTAATACTTGAAACACCAAAACAAACACACACAAAAAAATATAATTAAAATGTCTGGAATAGGCATGGGGGAGGATCCCGCTGTTTTTGTTCAAAAGATGCATTACTTTTTCCCCCCCCCCCCCCCCCAAAAGATGCATTACTTTTTTTTTTTTCATTTGTCAGACTGAACGACAAGAAAAAAAAAACAACTTTATTTACCACCTTTTTTACATTAAACTTAATATACGTACGTTATTCTTCTAATAGTAAATTAAACATTTCAACAAAATTGAAATACAAAAACAAACGAAATACATTAACAAAGTAATGTCTCGCGAAGTTATCGCGACTGCCGTGACTATTTAAGAAGTCGCGCTTATAACAAACTTTCTCAATTTTTAAACCTTTACAAAGTCTTCACAACCACTGAGACGGTTTAAAATTTTTTTGGACATCATAGTACATCATTCGAATGGAATATGATACTTTATTAAATGGCATTTCAAATGTTATGTTGATTTCAAATCTACACACCCTCAAATTATATGATAGCGCAGCCTCAATAGCGATCTATTTGTAGAGTCAAAACAGACTGCTTGAAAGTAGTGTACAAGGTCTTACTGGCTACCTCATAACTGTTTTTGAGTAGCAATTAATTAGTAGTGATATAGGGTATATGAGCACAGACTTTCAGATGATCCATCACTCTCCACTCTATCTAATAACACTGATACATTCAAGCACATATATGCTGAAAAGATAAATAATCACCAATATACATATTTCATGCTAAACCAGCAATCATCAGTTGGTCTAGATTATCATCTCCCACACATATATACTATAAGTGCTCAGATATATATTAAGGTAGACAATCTTCATACTTTAATGGACAGGCTCCAATCTACTACACACTCCAACTCTTCAACCGTCCATCCAATTGAAAATTTGATGATGGAATGCTCAAAGGCCACCCTGAGGCCGAGATTCTTGTCACACCCATGTTGACCTAAGGTCAATCTGAACCCCAGATGTACAGGACATAATCCATTTAATACATATGCAAGGATGGGCAGATATCTCTACAATGTAATAACTGAAACACAGGCTTATTATATACCTGTGTCTAATATTATATGTAATATAAGCCTGTGTTTCAGTTATTACATTGTAGAGATGTCTGCCCATCCTTGCATATGTATTAAATGGATTATGTCCTGTACATCTGGGGTTCAGATTGACCTTAGGTCAACATGGGTGTGACAAGAATCTCGGCCTCAGGGTGGCCTTTGAGCATTCCATCATCAAATTTTCAATTGGATGGACGGTTGAAGAGTTGGAGTGTGTAGTAGATTGGAGCCTGTCCATTAAAGTATGAAGATTGTCTATCTTAATATATATCTGAGCACTTATTAGTATATATGTGTGGGAGATGATAATCTAGACCAACTGATGATTGCTGGTTTAGCATGAAATACGTGTATTGGTGATTATTTATCTTTTCAGCATATATGTGCTTGAGTGTATCAGTGTTATTAGATAGAGTGGAGAGTGATGGATCATCTGAAAGTCTGTGCTCATATACCCTATATATTACATATATAGACACAGGTATATAATAAGCCTGTGTTTCAGTTATTACATTGTAGAGATGTCTGCCCATCCTTGCATATGTATTAAATGGATTATGTCCTGTACATCTGGGGTTCAGATTGACCTTAGGTCAACATGGGTGTGACAAGAATCTCGGCCTCAGGATGGCCTTTGAGCATTCCATCATCAAATTTTCAATTGGATGGACGGTTGAAGAGTTGGAGTGTGTAGTAGATTGGAGCCTGTCCATTAAAGTATGAAGATTGTCTATCTTAATATATATCTGAGCATCTAGACCAACTGATGATTGCTGGTTTAGCATGAAATACATATATTGGTGATTATTTATCTTTTCAGCATATATGTGCTTGAGTGTATCAGTGTTATTAGATAGAGTGGAGAGTGATGGATCATCTGAAAGTCTGTGCTCATATACCCTATATACTAACATTTATGTGTTATTGAAAAATGAAACAATTCCCCATAATAAGACGACATTAGTTAAACCATTTGTAGTAATCAAAAGCATTCTGTTGATCTGCTATCTGCAGTAAACACCTGGATATTCATAGATTGAAGTCAAATTTTGAAGAAAATAGCCATATACCCTGTACAATTTTATAGTCTTCTCTGAACCACATATGATGTCTCTACAATAAAGCAATGGTGAAACAGAACTTTCTTCGTGATATTACTAATCCAGTTCATTATTTTATTGTACTGTGTATTGATTAAGTAACACATTTTCTTTGATGAATAATTAAAAAACAAAATATGTCATTTACAATGGATTTGTTCTTTAGCTAATGTACTTTATAAAATTTGGTAATTATAAGTTGAATCTTTTTTTTTTTCTGTTTTGATAGACAATTAAACAAATAGCAAAAATTAATCCAGTTACCCCCAAAAAAGAAATATGCAATTTAGTAGAATGTACTTTGATAAGATTTCAATTTCCCCCCAAAGTGTTCAATTTATGGATGAGTTGTAGCTTCAGTAGCTCCATGCAGTATTTAAAAGCAGAAACTAAAAGAAAAATTGATTGTAGTACTCCGACTATATCGATACTAAAAATGAAATCTTTATATTATAAAAAAAATTGTTATTTTTATCTGATAATACCATATATAATTAGCAATAGCTTAGTAATACTTACTATCATAGTTCTTATTTACCCATACAAATATTTTATTAGTTAATCAATAATAATTTCACAGTAGTAGAGTGGAGGATTCTGAAACTAAGATTGCTAGATCATTCTTGACTGAATAAAGTAAAAAAAAAAAAACCCAGTTAAATTACATAAAAAATACACACACAAAAAAAAACAATACAATCTGCTGCTAATCTTAAGCAATTAACCATATTTTATTTTACTATAAATTTGGAATCAAGAAGTCTGAAAATCTAAACAAAATGGAATATTTTTCAAAATGTTATGTATAGAATTATTTTAGTGATTTACAAGTGTCTAACTTTCTGCTTTCATATCTTTGATACCATTTTTATAGATTAATATTGTAACAGAATGGGTTTGTCAATGAGGGGCATATCTCAATATGATCATTCATTTAGTTTAACTCTGTCAAGTTAATTGTGAGAGCATTAGTAATTGGATAGAATGAAATTTGATTTAATATACCTTCTATTTCCCCTCTGTTTGATGCATGTTATGCCATGATATTCAAACTGGAAGAATATGCATGTACCCTATTTCAGAGTGATTGTATCATGTTAAATATACAAATATCTGTATGCAATGTGATGAAATGGTGAGTAGATAAATAAAGAAGTTGGCAGCAACTTCGATTTTGAGATTAAATATTTAATAAAATCATTGACATTAACAAATTTTGTTCATTACTGTATTTTAACATGAAATATGTTTTATATTAATGTTAACTCATGATTAGAAAAATGAGATCATCCTTCATTTTATTTCTTGAATACCTGATGATCCAATCTCATTTTGCTTCATGAAGGATAATCATTCATTACCCAACTTGATAATTCAAACTTTACAACAAAAAGAAATTTAAACATTCATCCAAGTGATTTTATATCTCAGTTAACTGATTTTCCTATCATTAGTTTTTGATTCTTTTTTTTATGAGGATTATTCTATGCTTGGGAGCCTTTTGCTAATGATATGATAATATATGATAGGAAAGATCAATCATACAAGTAAATGACAATCTAATAGATTAGTTAGCTGTAACAAACATTTAATATTGAAGCAGATGGATCTGTACTCCAGATCCATGCTTCACGTCTTTCTAGATTACTAGACAAGGATCAAACCTGATCCACACATGTTACGATGTTTGTAAAACTTTCTGTCTGCCATTTTATCTATATTTAAATTTTAGGCCAGTAAATGTTATTAAATTATTAATTTTCTATTAAAATGTTTTATTATAAATATTAGAGGGGCCCAGTTAGATAGATATATATACAAATACATATATATATATAGAATTACAGGCCGAAACTTTTATAAAAATCAATATATAAATTTTTAATATGATATTTTTTAAGTATTTTATTCTGGAGATTTGCTTTCATGATAAACCTCACTAACATTCCATAGCGTTCAAACAATAGAAAAACCAGTAACAAAATGGTAATGGATTTTTTAATTAAAGTAAAAGCTAATTTGAAATATAAGTTCTGCAAATTTACATTTAATTAAAAATAGATTTGAAACAATTAAATCATTGAGTTTATCGTGAAAGTTGATCTCAAGAATACAATACCAATATACTTTAGGTACTCCAAACTTTGCCATTTAGCCTGGAGCATATGAAAAAGGGAATTTCCCAAAAACAGTTAAAAAAGTATAAATAGCCAAAGAGAACAATAGAAGCCAGCCAGTTCCAAGCTTTTGTCAGCAATTGCCTGGCAAATCTAGGCCAGTCAAAATTTTAAAATAATGATAAAGATGTTCCAAAGTATGGCAGAAGATTAGATGGCATCAAACTTGGCCACCTGCCATGTCCTGAACATGACCATCAAACTACCATAAGTCAGAGAAACCTCGTAAAAATGAATTGTTGAACTCTTATTCAATTCATAGCTAGCTATGCCTGTGTGGAAATTCAGTTTTCATCATAGGATTCCAACTTCCACTTGAACTTATAGTAAATTAGGTAATATGTTTCCAATTTGTTAATTTCTAACTGCCTAATTTATTCTTCTAAACTCCAATGACCCAATAATGTAAATCCTGGCAATTGTAATGTCTTCTAAAATGTAATCCCCATAATGTAATTTAAATGTAATTTAAAATATTTAATTTAATAGTCTGTAAACTACACTTGCTATTACTTAAAAATCTAGTGTCTTTGCTCTCCTTCTATCTGTCTAAAAATTATGCCTCTTTTTAATGCTAAACTTCCTTTTAATTGCGGTTTAGAAAATATTGTTATTAATTACTAAAATGAAATGAATATATGCCAATTTTGTTCCATCTCGACAAAAGCTTTACTTAAATAAATATTCGCTACTTATTTCCCGACCAATGTTTGTCGGTAAATAAAATAAATAATTCTCTAGCTCTGAAGATTTTGGAGCAACCTTTATTTTGTTGAGATGAAACCATTTTATATTATTATGTCTTTTTTATATTTATGCATATATGATTTAGTTGTGGGGAGACGTGAGATTCAAGTATGAGATTTAGTTGAATTATTTCATTTTTAAAGAGTGAAAGGGAGGGGGTTAGAAAATTAGATTCATGTTAAATAATAAGAGAGAAAGAATGTCATTTGAAATGTTAGTGAGATTTTGTGTTGAAGGGAGAGACGTGTCTCTAATAGTTATATTCGTAATAATAATTAATACTTATTTTATTCTTGATGGTCTGATCTTGATCAATCCATATGCATTTATGTAATCTTTATAGTTCGGCACAATTATATAATTAAATGCTAAAATATATTCTCTAGTACTCGTATTTTCCCTTGCTGGTGTTTTGCTTAATGACTTGTCTTTTGTTCTTTGTGGCTGCTAGATCATAACTAAACCACGTGATAATTTCACTGGCCATCAATTTTCTTGTCAGGATATGGAAGCTAAAATGGGAAGACCCGCGGTAAACAGAGCTTAGCTAGTCTTGGCGATTCTCATTCTTTCACCTGAAATATTTTAGGTTTGCCAATGGCGCAGACTATTCTTTTCTTTATTTCTTGGCATCATGGGAACGGGGCAAGTGAGTTGAGTCTATATTAGTGATGTAATATCGAATACTGGGATTTGTTAACTTTCCTTTGTCTGAGCACACTATGGTGGATTGACCTTGATCTGACTGATTTATGTATTTTAAATCTTGAAATATTTAATTGTGAATATCGCGATCCATTTATAATTTAAATGTATCACTCTCTCTGGCACCAATCCCTATAGTTTGAGTTAATCATTTCTCTCTTAAAATAAAATCAATCAGAATAAAATTATGTTTATCGTAGCTCTTTAAAAATATCCATGCCTATATTTCAGACTTGGGCAGGCATCTCCCAAAAATCGATAATCGTTTACATTTGTTATATTGTTGTATAAACTATACCGCTCTCTTACCAGAGGCATAATAAACGACAGAATAGAAACTTTTATTAAATAATTTTATGAAATTAAATCAGAGAGATTAGATAAATTATAAAAATGTTTCATTAAATATATATCTGTGAATTTAAGCTGCCTGTGGTTCATCTCTATTTCTTCATTCTAAAACTAGTATTTTCTAATTAATTATTGAGCTGCTATCCGATGACTCAAGGTCACACACATACCATTTTATATTTAAATAAATAGATAGTCTAATTAAAGTTAGGAATTAGAATTAGACATACAAATTAGTTGCAATCCATGCTTTGCTGTTGATGTTAGTGGGACAGAGTGTGGAAAAGATTAATTGCTTGCCTCGAAAATGTTGTTAATTAATTTGCAGATTTAAAGAATGGGTAAACAGGGCAGAATCCATAAGTATTCTTTATCTTTGATCTCACGTACGTTTGGATTTGAGGTACTTTTACCCAGGCTGTGAATCGTGTTGAATTAACATACAATTTCGACCGGTACAATATTTAACATTGTTAATATTACAAAAATCACACTTTTCTTTATGTTTGCCGTAATATCCTTTAAATACAATTTATCCAAACTTCAAACACTTTTTAGCAAAACTCTTTATTTGTACATACACCTACATTTTGACTGACCTGCAGTCTTCTTCAGAGCTATGATATAATGAACAAAATAAAATAAAAAAACATAACTATATAATAACACCATAAAAATTTTAAACAATAAAAAACTAAAAACAACATAAAATATATGTATTAAAAAACTGAAATAAATAATCAAACCCAAATAAAACAATATAAAATAAAATGTACTACATAAATAGAAAATAAATATAAATTATACATGTGTATTCCTAACTTTATACATATATACATTCAAGGATAACTATTAATCTAAATATCTATTTTATTATTAACAATCTACTAATTATCTATATTCTTCATAAACTTAGACTTTATGATTAGTAACTAAAATTCTTTTAATTTTAAATCATATGATATTTATTATTTCCTTACTCATTCTTCTTTTAAAAATAATATTTTATATTTATTATTATTTCTGAATATTTAAACCTATAAACATTATAATCTTTAAACTTACTAAGTTTATTTTGATCTTCTAAATAAAAAAATAAAAAATCGTTTTTTTTTTCAAAAAATTATCTTATACCCTAGTTTCCTCTATTACATATTATTTAAACTAAATATATATCCCCTACAACTCTTTATATATATATTTTTTACATGTTAACTTTTATTATTATTATATAATTCTCATAAATTTATATTATACTGCTTTATATGTTTATATATATATTCCCTACAACTTTATTTACACACATATATATATATATATTTATTTTATATACTTTAACTTTTATTATTATTTTTATATAATTCTCATAAATTTTTATTATACTGTTTTATATGTAAATATTATGCTAAGTTTATTAATTAATTTATTATTTTTCTATTATTTAATATCTATAAATATACCCACATTTATACTCCTATTTAACCTAACCATTTTTTTATCATCCCCAACTTATTTATAAACAATTATCTCTTTACATATTTACCTCTATATATCTTATTTAATAACTATAACTATATACCAATCTCATCCTAATTCCAGAATCTCTATTAAATTCTGGTTTTATCTTTCTTATTAATATAGCTTCTTTTATTTTCCTTTCTTTAATACTTTTTGTATATAACTTCATTTTTATTGAACTTTGTGTAAATTTGTGTCCTGTTTCTTTTATATGTATATATATCGGTGATTTATTATCTGCCATACGTTGTTTTAATTTTGTTTTTATAGAATTTTTTGTTTCTCCCACATATTTGTTATCATTCCCACTTTCTAGACATTGTTTGCATTTTATCACATATACTCAATTAATTATTTCTTTATTATCTTTATTATAACCTATGTATTTGTTATCTATCAAATTTAATAAGTTTCTCTTTTTTTTTGTAACTATTTTTGTATTAATTATTCTTTTGTATCTTTTATTAATCTTCTTTATAATTTTGTTAAACTTATTCACTATGATATTATTATTTGTTTTTATTTCTATATATCTATTTTCACCTTTCTTTTTTCCTTCACTCTTTTCATTTTTATTTATCTTATACTCTATTTTACCAATACTTCTTTTAATTATATATACAGGGAAACCATTCATTTTTAACTCATTGATTATTAAATCTTTTTGTTTATTATAATCTTCTTTCCTTGAACAATACATTGCAGCCATGTATATTCTTGAATATATACAACTAATTTTATATTTCCTATCAATTTTGGAAAACCAACTTGTTGTGTGTTGTTACCAATATTGTTTCTTTTTTTCATATAAATACTTGTCTCAATACACCATTTTTTATCTATCAATTTCTTTTGAAACATTATATCCAGATATGCAATTTCATTATTCTCTTCCTTCTCAACTGTAAACTTTATATTCTCTATTTTATTAATATCATTAATAAACCAGCTTATTTGTCTTTGGCTTTTATTAAAAATCATTAAATAATCATCTACATATCTGTTAAAAAACAAAGGAGCATTTTTATTTTCTGTTATATTTTTATCAAACTCATTCATATAAATATTACTTAAAATTGCACTAAGAGCTCCTCCCATTAACAATCCTTCTTTTTGCTTATAAAAATTTTGTATTATATTCAAAAACTACATCCTTGCAACATAATTCCATTAAATCTACCAAAATATGAACAGGTAATTTTATTTTTTTATTTTTATCCTTAATATATTTCTCTATAGTTAAATTTATTGCTTTACCTACATTTAAATTAGTATACATAGAAATAATGTCCATTTTTATAAACGTTAAGTTTCTGTATTCATATTTTTTAAATATGTCATTAATTTTATCTATTAAAATTTTATTATTTTTAATATTAGAATTTTCATACTCATTAGCATATTTTTTAAAAATTTCACTCGATAACCATTTTGAAACTTTGTCTAAATAAGATCCTTTATAATCAATAATTGGCCTTAGTGGGATATTTTCCTTGTTAATTTTTGGAGCCGCATATATTCTTGCTGTTTTACATTCCTTACTTCCTATTTTTTCAAATGTTAACTTGTCTATTAACCCCTCTTTTTAAATATGTTTAATTAATATATATATATATCCTTCTATTTTTTAAGTCACTGTCATTCTTCTTAACTTTTTCAAACACCTTATCACTCAGCATATTCTTCATTTTTTCTAAATAATCTTTCTTTATCTAATATCACTAATTTATTCTCTTTATCTGACTTTAAGAAAACTACTTCTTTTTCATACTTAGACTTAATCTTCCTGACCTCTTCCTTCCATATTAATTCTTTGTTTTTCTTTACATTTTCTTTACTTCTATTTTCAAATTTATTATTATTTTCTATTTTATATATCAAATTATTTATTTCTTTTTTAAATTCGTCAAACCATATTTTTTCTTCATTATTTAACAATTTTATAATATCTTTGTCATCATAATAGTGTACTCTATATTTTTTCTCTATAAAATCTTGTGCTATTTTTTCCATTGTTGCTTCTATCTCTACCACATTCTTCTTAACATCATTTCCAATTGGCACATATTTAATTCCTTTGTTCAATATATTTTTTTCTTCTTCTGTAAAATCTATCTTTGAAATATTGTGTATATTATTCATTTGGTCGTCTGTTATAATGTCTTGTTTTATTTTTTGTTCTTCCATCAATATTTAAAAATTTTTAACATGTCCTTATTTGTTTTCTCATTTATCATATTTCTTCTTATCTCACATAATTCTCTAAATTTATTCTCTTTATATTAATCTTATTTTGTCCCTCAATATGAATTCTATATTATTTATTTCCTTATATAAATGTTTTTTTCTTTTTATAACAACTTCTAATGTGTTTCTTTGGTTGTTTCTTTAAGACATTCTTTTCTATCTTCTTTATAAATATTTCACTATTAATCAGTGTTCTTCTTAATTTCTCCATTTTGATGAATTTAGGTATTATATTATTATCATCACATTTTTTAGGTATTTTATATTATTATTATTTTTATATAATTTTAGTGTTTGAAGTTTGGATAAATTGTATTTAACATTGTAATAGTCATAGCACAGATATTTAATATTATATGAAGAATAAAGTCTTAAGTGTTTTCCTGAAGGTTTATGATGATGGTGTTCTAGTTGCATTTTTATATTGGACTATTTCCATCATCTAATATGCATATTGAATGTCTTTAGAAAAATTTAACTTTATTTAAATATTCCAAATGAATTCAACTGTTAGCAATAACACATCAAAGAGGTTAGTATATGCACATTTCAAGAGGTATTATTCTCCCCTCTTCTTTAGGTGTTGCTGGCCTGCCTAGTAACAGTAGCATGTGATTGGGACCTGAATCCTTAGTTCTTGATTATTGAATTTTAAAGTAATGCTCTAACCAACTAATGCTCTAACCTTAAAATTCAATAATAATAATAATAAGAATATTTCTGATTGTTATTTGCTTTTTATTTTTTATTATTATTTGACATTAAATAAATTTGTTTTGTTTGCCAACATTGAACGTAATTTTTTTTTTTTTTTTTGAGCTATTTGACAAATAATAATATCTGGAGTAAATCAATCTTGGCTTTTTATTGCAATTTTTTCATATAATGTCAATTGGGAAAATGTAATTTTTTTATATATTCAACACTAACACTCACCATAATAAATATTTAAAATATTTCTTTATTTTATTATATTTTTCTGTATTAAATATTTATATGTTAATTTATAAATGTTAATTACAATGAAAAACTATTTTATTGCTCATCCTAAGTGAAAACAATAAAAATTTATTCAAGAATAGATAAACATACTAACATACTATGCTCAAATAATTATTGACACTGCTACAGCAAGCAGCTATGATGGTGCTAGTTGCATGCATTGATAAGAACAAATGAAACTTTCTTAGTAGAACTTGCTGAAGAATATACTTCTGACATTGCTATGATTAGCAGCATGTTTTAATAGAATCTCAAGCATTGCTTAAAATAATTATTTTTAAAAATAATTTAATTAGCTGTTTTACATAATAATTATGCAAACTATTGAATGATTGTTATATGATTGATATTTTCAAGCACAAATTTGATAATTAATTTTCCTATTTTTTTTTCTAAGAGTGCTGTGACCACAACAGTCCTTATAAATCAGCCACTACTTTGTCAAATATCAAACTAAATTTATCAAGATATAATTATTTAAAAAAATATAATATGCAATTGAAAATCAATTAATAATTTTAATTTAATTTGCTCTTATTTAAATATTTTTATCTTATTAACATATACCTTAATTACCACTTAACACAAACAATTTGATCGATATAAAGAAATGTTAATAGTTAATAATTTTTTTACGACATTACTACACTGATTTTGTTAATGTTGTAATAAAAAATATGATAAATAGCATTATATGACACAAGTCTACTGTGGAGTGACCTGTAATAGATATGTAAAAGAACAAAAAAAAAATTAAGTCAGATGTCACATGACCTAATATAATAAGCTTGTATTTACAAATGTTATATATAGAGCTCACAAAATAAGCTCTTAACAAGCTTTGCAGAATATCCTCAACCCAGATCTGGTATTTTTAATCTAATGCTTGAATATCCTAGCAACTCACTGACAACACCAGTAGCAGAAACTGGTCTGGGATTGGGGATATTCTGCAAAGCTTGTTAAGAGCTTATTTTGCTAGCTCTATATATAAGATATGTAAAAGAATGTGTAAAAATACTTGTAGATAAATTGCTGTTTATTGAAACTTAATATGAGTTAAAATTTTTAAGTACTTCTTTGCACTTGATAAATAATTTTAAAAGAATGTATAATAGATTTCATTTGGGTCACCTATTTATATTATATTATTGCAAATAAGTTATTACATGCTCATATTTCTAATATACATGTTAGAGATTCTGATAATGCACATCATGCTTACCTGCTACATTTGCTGGTTAAGACTTGTTAGTGGTCTGAAATACTGATTGGTTATACATTGCCTTTTATGTGTTTATTTGTAAAATAATCACTATGGCTTGAACTCTGTCTGATAGTTGAAAGATGTAGGAACCATTTCCCCAAATTTTCTTATCTTCTATTGAACACAATTTATTTTCCATAATGGAATATCAAAACCATTATTTTATAATAACTCTTGAACCTTTTTTTTTATTAATGAAAAGCTTTGCACAGATAACACTGGTGATAATTGATTGCTTATTATTTTTTATTAACCGACTCTTTGTTATAAAAATTACTATTGTGCACTACTCTTTTCAGATAGCTTTTTTTAATCTTCTTTATCCCCTTATTCCATTTATTATCTGATTAGCCTTATCTTCTATCACAATTCACCACATAATGCATATAAACGATTTCCTTTTAAAATTATATCTAAACATTTCTGAATTCCCTAGATGCTTGTTGTAATTCCTTTCCAAATTAATATACTTATAGGAGATTTGTTACACGAGAAACACCCGATTTTTAATGATTCCCATTCCATTTTTTTGTCTCATTCAAATTTTTATATAATTTGCTTTCTCATTCAATGAAGTATTTCAATAATTTTTTTCCTACTTCACCGAAAAAAATATCTCTAATTTTCTGTCCTTTTTTCTAACCATATCCATTAACTGTTATCATCTTAGACTTCGTTTGCTATTTTTTTTCTTTTTGTTTCTGCACACTTCTTTAATAACATCTCTATATCTGTTGCATGATTTTTTTTAAAAATGCCTTATATGTTTTAAAAGTCCAAGTTTCATATTTTTTTGTTTTTTATTATATGAATCGCCATCTCTATTTTTAATCTTTTAAACTCATAGATCAAAATAAATGACCAGCAATGTATTACCAATAACCCAACATCTCATTTATCTTCCACTGATTTTATCTGCTCAAATTGTTTATTTATATATTGTGCAGGTAGCTAAAAATCGCTATCCAACAACCTACCTAAGCAAACTGAAATAAGGGAAGATTGTTTTTTTTATTTAGCAAGTAGAAATAAAAATAAAAGGTTTTTGCTTAAACACTTTTGAAAAAGATTAATGTTTTTATATTTTTAATATTTTCTAAGCAGTGTAATAACTACTTATTAAGTAGTTATTAATGATGGATAATTGACCGTAAAAAAAATGCCCACATATATATATTAGTAATACAATTTTGTTGCTAAGAAAATGCCAATCTTAATAGAAAAAGTGTACATAGTTATATATGTTGATTGTTTGTGTTGTGTTAATTGGGTTGACAATGACTTAAATAAAAAAAAAGGGAAAAACAATAATTATAACAGTAGAGAGTGAATCAATATTTTGAATATACAGTGAGATAAAAATATTATAAATTTATTTTAGAACGTTTTGCATTTTTTTTTTTAATGAATCAATGTAAAAAAATATTTTAAAAGCTGAAACGCTTGTTTTCAAATAATAGAAATAGCGCCAAGATAAAAAGGAAACAATTAAGAAATCGTCTGCTTTCTTTTGGTTGGAAAGAAAAAGATCGGTCAAGCTAGTTAGATCAGGAGGATTATATTTTTATATTGTTCTACAAAGTAGACAATTTTTCTTAATTAATTCGACATTCGAATAAAAAAAGAAATGGATGGAACATTAATCTGATTTATTCGATAGAGAAATGGAAATCATTATTAATTCAAATTTTTTAAAAAAAAAAGAAAAGTAACCAGGTGTTTGTTTAAAAGGAACTGAAAAAAAAAAAGAAATTAAAACAGTTAAGTTTTTATTCTCTATAAAAATATTTTATTGGACTATAGATTTATGTAAAGTTGTATATATATGTGTATAGTTCAAGCATGAAATATTTTGGCTAAAGAGCATAATTGGGTCGGGGGTTGAAGCATTGTTCCTATCGACTATGACCATATAAAATATCAAGATGTGACTGTCTACAGTCTGTTTGCCTGAGGAGTTGACATTTACACTGGATAAAAATCTATGGGATGAATAACACCTAACTACACACAGACTGCCCACTGAGATACTTCAGGATGCTCTGTAAATCAAACGGTAGTTCTACCAACATCTATTTAACAAAATACATCATCCGTAAGGACTTTGTATAAAGGAAAATTGTAAATTATGTTTTATTTTTATTTTTTTATCAATTTTTATTTTTTTGTTTTAATTTTTATCTAATATTTGGAAAAAGCGATTGCTAATTATATGTAAAGGGAACAATCCAATATGGGAAAATATCAAGAGAGTAAGGGGGGAGGGGGGGATAGGTTGAAAAGTTTATTTTTTTTTTTAATAAAATTTAGATTTACTTTCTACTGACAGATGTGAGATAGAATTATGCACAAACAATTAAGTGCTTTACTAGACTATTATATGGTAAGATATTTTATTATTATTATTATTATTATTATTATTATTATTATTATTATTATTATTATTTTTAAAAGCCACTGATATAAAATATGTATCAAATGACACGACTAATTATATATATATGTTACTAATATTTCTTAAGATAAATTGAATAAATGACTAACATTTTTCTTTTAAATAGTATTCTTTATCTTATGTTCTATCATATTCTGTGTTGTGTTATCATTAATAAAGCAAGTCATATATAACATGACATTACTTTTATGAGCTTGTAATTACAAAAATGCACATAGAGAGCGTACCAATAGCTCTAACAAGCTCGTAAATTAACAAGTGCGGTTATGAGAAATATTTAAAATCTCTATCCAGAACACTCTTATCTCCAGACCATGGTTTCGGGCTTATGGCCCACGTCAGTGGAGAGCTAGAATATTCGGACACTAGACCTAAAATATCAACTCAAAAAACCAGCACTTATTTCAAACGTATATTTAAGAAGAAACTCTGAATTTTTCGGACATGAAAATGTCTTTAAATCCAGCTATCTAACTTAAATAGCTATATGGGACTGAAGTATATTCAGATCTACCATATTCTAATAGGCTCAGCATAGCCAAAGCCTTAAAGGTAAAATTATAATAATTAATAAAGCAAGTCATATATAACATGACATTACTTTTATGAGCTTGTAATTACAAAAATGCACATAGAGAGCGTACCAATAGCTCTAACAAGC
>JAQFVV010006318.1:3585515-3777280 GCA_028023455.1 Epiperipatus broadwayi | reverse complement strand
GAGAAATATTTAAAATCTCTATCCAGAACACTCTTATCTCCAGACCATGGTTTCGGGCTTATGGCCCACGTCAGTGGAGAGCTAGAATATTCGGACACTAGACCTAAAATATCAACTCAAAAAACCAGCACTTATTTCAAACGTATATTTAAGAAGAAACTCTGAATTTTTCGGACATGAAAATGTCTTTAAATCCAGCTATCTAACTTAAATAGCTATATGGGACTGAAGTATATTCAGATCTACCATATTCTAATAGGCTCAGCATAGCCAAAGCCTTAAAGGTAAAATTATAATAATTAATAAAGCAAGTCATATATAACATGACATTACTTTTATGAGCTTGTAATTACAAAAATGCACATAGAGAGCGTACCAATAGCTCTAACAAGCTCGTAAATTAACAAGTGCGGTTATGAGAAATATTTAAAATCTCTATCCAGAACACTCTTATCTCCAGACCATGGTTTCGGGCTTATGGCCCACGTCAGTGGAGAGCTAGAATATTCGGACACTAGACCTAAAATATCAACTCAAAAAACCAGCACTTATTTCAAACGTATATTTAAGAAGAAACTCTGAATTTTTCGGACATGAAAATGTCTTTAAATCCAGCTATCTAACTTAAATAGCTATATGGGACTGAAGTATATTCAGATCTACCATATTCTAATAGGCTCAGCATAGCCAAAGCCTTAAAGGTAAAATTATAATAATTAATAAAGCAAGTCATATATAACATGACATTACTTTTATGAGCTTGTAATTACAAAAATGCACATAGAGAGCGTACCAATAGCTCTAACAAGCTCGTAAATTAACAAGTGCGGTTATGAGAAATATTTAAAATCTCTATCCAGAACACTCTTATCTCCAGACCATGGTTTCGGGCTTATGGCCCACGTCAGTGGAGAGCTAGAATATTCGGACACTAGACCTAAAATATCAACTCAAAAAACCAGCACTTATTTCAAACGTATATTTAAGAAGAAACTCTGAATTTTTCGGACATGAAAATGTCTTTAAATCCAGCTATCTAACTTAAATAGCTATATGGGACTGAAGTATATTCAGATCTACCATATTCTAATAGGCTCAGCATAGCCAAAGCCTTAAAGGTAAAATTATAATAATTAATAAAGCAAGTCATATATAACATGACATTACTTTTATGAGCTTGTAATTACAAAAATGCACATAGAGAGCGTACCAATAGCTCTAACAAGCTCTCTATGTGCATTTTTGTAATTACAAGCTCATAAAAGTAATGTCATGTTATATATGACTTGCTTTATTAATTATTATAATTTTACCTTTAAGGCTTTGGCTATGCTGAGCCTATTAGAATATGGTAGATCTGAATATACTTCAGTCCCATATAGCTATTTAAGTTAGATAGCTGGATTTAAAGACATTTTCATGTCCGAAAAATTCAGAGTTTCTTCTTAAATATACGTTTGAAATAAGTGCTGGTTTTTTGAGTTGATATTTTAGGTCTAGTGTCCGAATATTCTAGCTCTCCACTGACGTGGGCCATAAGCCCGAAACCATGGTCTGGAGATAAGAGTGTTCTGGATAGAGATTTTAAATATTTCTCATAACCGCACTTGTTAATTTACGAGCTTGTTAGAGCTATTGGTACGCTCTCTATGTGCATTTTTGTAATTACAAGCTCATAAAAGTAATGTCATGTTATATATGACTTGCTTTATTAATTATTATAATTTTACCTTTAAGGCTTTGGCTATGCTGAGCCTATTAGAATATGGTAGATCTGAATATACTTCAGTCCCATATAGCTATTTAAGTTAGATAGCTGGATTTAAAGACATTTTCATGTCCGAAAAATTCAGAGTTTCTTCTTAAATATACGTTTGAAATAAGTGCTGGTTTTTTGAGTTGATATTTTAGGTCTAGTGTCCGAATATTCTAGCTCTCCACTGACGTGGGCCATAAGCCCGAAACCATGGTCTGGAGATAAGAGTGTTCTGGATAGAGATTTTAAATATTTCTCATAACCGCACTTGTTAATTTACGAGCTTGTTAGAGCTATTGGTACGCTCTCTATGTGCATTTTTGTAATTACAAGCTCATAAAAGTAATGTCATGTTATATATGACTTGCTTTATTAATTATTATAATTTTACCTTTAAGGCTTTGGCTATGCTGAGCCTATTAGAATATGGTAGATCTGAATATACTTCAGTCCCATATAGCTATTTAAGTTAGATAGCTGGATTTAAAGACATTTTCATGTCCGAAAAATTCAGAGTTTCTTCTTAAATATACGTTTGAAATAAGTGCTGGTTTTTTGAGTTGATATTTTAGGTCTAGTGTCCGAATATTCTAGCTCTCCACTGACGTGGGCCATAAGCCCGAAACCATGGTCTGGAGATAAGAGTGTTCTGGATAGAGATTTTAAATATTTCTCATAACCGCACTTGTTAATTTACGAGCTTGTTAGAGCTATTGGTACGCTCTCTATGTGCATTTTTGTAATTACAAGCTCATAAAAGTAATGTCATGTTATATATGACTTGCTTTATTAATTATTATAATTTTACCTTTAAGGCTTTGGCTATGCTGAGCCTATTAGAATATGGTAGATCTGAATATACTTCAGTCCCATATAGCTATTTAAGTTAGATAGCTGGATTTAAAGACATTTTCATGTCCGAAAAATTCAGAGTTTCTTCTTAAATATACGTTTGAAATAAGTGCTGGTTTTTTAAGTTGATATTTTAGGTCTAGTGTCCGAATATTCTAGCTCTCCACTGACGTGGGCCATAAGCCCGAAACCATGGTCTGGAGATAAGAGTGTTCTGGATAGAGATTTTAAATATTTCTCATAACCGCACTTGTTAATTTACGAGCTTGTTAGAGCTATTGGTACGCTCTCTATGTGCATTTTTGTAATTACAAGCTCATAAAAGTAATGTCATGTTATATATGACTTGCTTTATTAATTATTATAATTTTACCTTTAAGGCTTTGGCTATGCTGAGCCTATTAGAATATGGTAGATCTGAATATACTTCAGTCCCATATAGCTATTTAAGTTAGATAGCTGGATTTAAAGACATTTTCATGTCCGAAAAATTCAGAGTTTCTTCTTAAATATACGTTTGAAATAAGTGCTGGTTTTTTGAGTTGATATTTTAGGTCTAGTGTCCGAATATTCTAGCTCTCCACTGACGTGGGCCATAAGCCCGAAACCATGGTCTGGAGATAAGAGTGTTCTGGATAGAGATTTTAAATATTTCTCATAACCGCACTTGTTAATTTACGAGCTTGTTAGAGCTATTGGTACGCTCTCTATGTGCATGTGTTATCATTATATTTTTTCACGATTATTATATCTGAGGTTGCAGTTAAATTTACTTAGAGTTGGCAGTCTCATTGTGAACTAATCTTTTTTTTTTTATTATTATCATAATAGACATAGAAACTGTAAATCCATAGAGATATCCAAGTAATTTATTGGCATCATTTTTTTTATATATATATTTTTCTTTATTGAGATTTTTTAAATATTTTTCTATATAGAAATTTTCTTTGCTTTTCTAAATTGTTTAAGAATTTATGTTTAAATATATCCTATTTTTGTTTGTAAATAAATATTATGAAGTTTTATAGATTAACAAGATCTCTGTAGTTTTGTTGATCCAGCATTTATATTCAATTAAACACTTACATCTTATAACCTATGTTTTACACATACACACATCCACATTATTGCTTAATAAGCATGGGAGAGAACATTAAATATGGGTTATATTTTGTTTAATAGATAGGATATATTATTTTAGTCATTGATTAAGAGTATGCATAGATACATACCTGTTAAGAGAGTCGAATGCGAATTCTTCCTGAGTTCAAATATCTGAGACAACGGTTTTGGAAAAGAGTGGTGAGATGTGAGATGAACTGATTTGGATTGCATGTAGATTTGATGGATTATGCTTAGGCGGGTTTATTGAAAATGGATGTAATCATGAGTCAGGTGTTTCATCATTTTATCTCTAGCATCCTACATGAAGACCCTAGGTACGACAGTTAGAGGCGAGCTTGCTCTCTTTCACCTATATATGTGGATGGACCGGTTTGTTCCATGGGGCACTATCAACTTTGGGATATGGCAGACAAGTGCACCAGCACTTTTAGATTGGAAGTAAGTTGGTATATATTATGGAAGAACAAGCTGATTGTTAGAGTTGATCTGTGTGTGTTCAAATGTATCTGTAGGCCGGAACATCCGGGTATATCACACCATACCGTTACATCTGGCGCCCAAAACGTGTTAGGCATGAAAATATTATAGTTGCAAGGGAGGTTTAGCCATTTGACAGAAATTTAAAAAAAAAAAAATTTTTGTTGAATATTTTTAAACTTTCCACTGGTATAACAAGTTCAATTAATACTAAACCACTATTGTATATATGCCTACAACAAATAAATAAGATGCTTAAATATTAGATAAAAACATAAAACATCTAACATTAAAAATTAGTAAAAATAAATAAGTGCATTAAAGAATGAATGCGGGATCAATAAACAGAGGATTGTAAAACAATTAAATCCAGAGTAAATTGATACTAAAGTAGAGAAGTCAGGCAATGTAAAAACTTTAATATAGATGTGGACAGTCAAAATCAAATAAAAATTTGATATAGAAGTTAAAGTTACATATGGTATAGTTGGGGGAAAATGTAAAACCCTGAGACAATTAACTATTATAATATTTTTTATAAGTAAAAGTTGTTTAAAATAATTAATGCTATTAAGAAATAGAAAAAAATTATTAAGTATGGAGTCAGAAGTTTTCCAAGAAGAAGTAAGTGATATTGAAGTAGAGAAGAGTGAAGTTAATAATGTTGTGATAGGTGAGGATGAGATTAGCCATGAGGGAGGGTCTTTGCCTAGTCAGATGTCTGGGGGTCTGTAGTTGAAGGTGACTGCTTCCCACAGACATGTCAAGATGATGAAATGCCCATTGGGGCCCAAGAAACTTATTGAAATAGTTCAGTCACCTCAAATTGAAGTTGTCCAAGCTATGAAAGATACGACCATCACATTGGCACAATTGGCTCAGATGATTGCAAGTTTGAACATTACAATGAAGAATATGGACACTAAAATGGAGAATATGAAGTTTGATATGAAGCTGACAGTGATGATATGAAGGCTAAAATGGAGAATATGAAGTTTGATATAGAGAGTAGTATGAAGTCTGAAATGAGTAATATGAAACTTGATATAAAGGGTATGAATGAAAGTATGAACCAATTGAAGGCTAATATGGTTACTAAAGATGAAGTAGAAAAATTAAAAGCTAATATAGATGGCATAGAAGTTAGGATGGGAGATATGGCAACCAAGACTGATGTTAATATGGAATTAAAGATGGATATAGGGATGAAGGAGAGCATGAATATTATGCAAACAGTTTTAAGAGAAGAAATTAAAGATGTAGAAACAAAATTATCATAAGAAATGAAACAACTGTCTATAAGTTTGGCAAGTGTTCAGAATAGTAGTGTTGAGTTGAAACAAGAAATAGGGGAAATGAGGAGAGAGATACACAATGTAGAAAATGTTTGGAGGAATTTAAACATTGTGTCACCAGTCAGCTAAACATTAAATACCAAGAAGTCTGTCAAAGTCAAGAGTCCTTTAAAAAGGAGATTTGTGAGAGTCAAAGGAAGCATGCAGATGAAATGCATGAAGAAATGAAGGCTACCCATGCTATTTTAGACCAGTTCACCACTAAGCAAAACATGGAGATAGAAGGATGCTGTAAAACTATAGAGACACATAGGAAAATTACAGAATGTTTAAGTTGTGATCTAAAACATTTAGATGAAGCTCTTAACCGAAGACTGGAAGGAATTGAATTACAAGTGTCACAAAATACCCAGATGATAAGGACACAGAAAGCTGATGTAGACCTGAGGGCACAAGACAGACAAGGAGAAAGGGATGAAGCAGAAGTTCACTGGGAAACTTATAGCAAGGATATCAGTCAGACACATGAACCATGTTTGGAGCCTAATGCGCCATGCCAAATGACACGAGGGATAGAAGATTATCTTTTCCACAGTATCTATGATGAGACTAATTCGAACATGTCTCAAGGCAACTTGGATGTGCAACAGTTAACACCTCATGTGAAGCTTTCTGAACCAAATAAATCACATGGTCACTTGATGCAAGTTAGCGTGATTAATCAGTTTGTGAAACTTAAGATTTTCAAGGGATTGGCCACTGAAGCCCCCATGGAACACTTGAGGAGCTTAAAATTATACTTTACAGTTAATCCAAATCTGACAGAGGGGGAGAAAATCATCATTGCATATAGCCATCTACAAGGAGATGCCCTAATGTGGTGGGAGTCCTTGTTCCAAACCCCATCTACCTTTGATGAATACCAAGCATTAATAGTGAAAAGCTTCTGGAACAGGGACAAACAAGAAGCATTGCTATATCAGCTGTTCCAGGAAAAGTATAAACCGACACCGGGGGAAACATTAACAAAATTCTTCAGACATCAAGTATCTAAACTGTGGACCCTAAACACATATCATTTGACTGAGGGAGAGATCATCCGAATCATTAGGAGGAATTTACCCTTAAAGATAGAACAGTCCCTTCTTTGCATGAATGCTAAAAGCATCGAGCATATAGGTGAACTGTTGAATAATATTGATGTGAACAACAGCGGCATACCTAATCGGATTCCTGAAAAGAGAAAAGAGGACCCTACAATAAATGCTATGTATTATAAAAGGAGAAAAAATAATAATAACTCCAACCACTGGAAGGGTAAATCACCACAACAAATTCCTTCTCATCCTCAATTACCTAACCAGAATCAGAAAAGGGATGATAGAGCTAAAATAAACCATAGTGACATCCCAGAAGAATATAATAAATCAGGGTGTAGTAATTACTCCCTCAAAATTCAAAAGAAACCAGACCAAAGGGGGACCTGAGGTTATGTTCCTCACCTGAAGAAACCGGAAAATCACTGGGGAACACAAGGCCAGAAAGTGATTGGGAAATCACTAATCTAATGTGTTCATGGGAGGATAGAACACCCAATTATGCGGTGCAATGCTGTCCCATGATAGAGATGTTGTTTGAGGATTTGCCAGTTAAGGCATTATTAGACTCTGGTAGCCAGATCTCAGTGGTGTCAGATGCATTTTACAATAAAGTTCTGACCAGTAATCCCAACATCCAGACCCTGCCACTGAAGTCAATACAAGTTACCATGGCTAATAATAGAAAAGCCAAACTAATGCAGAAACAAATCTGGATCCAAATCAAGATCAGCCAAACAGCATTCTATCATGTTTTCCTTATCCTGAATGGCTTGATACATGAGGTCATTCTAGGAGCAGACTTTCTCCACATAAACCATTGTGTCATTGATTTCTCTGATAAAATAGTTAGGGTAAGTGATGAGATTTTGGAAATGACATTGTACCCAAGATATGACCTACCTGAAGTTGATTGTATAATATCTATGATCTCAGATGCATTGATTGAGAGTAAAATCACTGACTCCAATTTACTTGGAAGTGAGGTGAAAGAAAAATTGCGATCTGTCATTATTGAATTTGGCCCTATTTTCTTCGAAATACCCGGGATAATAGAGGTTTTCCAGAAGAGAATAAAACTAATCCATGACCAACCCTTTCAATCCAGATCGTACCCTATTCCATACCAGTATCATGAAGAGATATCTAGGCAACTTAATAAAATGCTAGATTGGGGAATTATTTCCTAATGTTCTTCACCGTATTGTAATCCAGTAGTAACGGTGAAGAAGAAAGATGGGTCGATGAGATTTTGTTTGGATGCTCATCAACTAAACAAAATTATGGTTCCTGACCGGAACATTCCATCACCCATCCACGATTTATTCGTAAGGTTTGGAAATAAAGTATTTTCTACTTTCGATCTAACCTCCAGTTATTGGCAGATCGAGCTCCATCCAGATGATCGCCAATACACTGCCTTCCAATACGAGGGTTTTATGTACCAGTTTAATAGGATGCCATTTGGATTGATCACTAGTGGAGCTGGTTTAATACAATGCTTGGATCGAACCCTATCACCGGAGGTCAAACAGATTGCAATCATTTATGTGGATGATGTTATCATTGCATCAGCCACTATTGAAGAACATCTTCAACATCTCTCTGTTTTTCAAAAAGTGCTATAACAAGGGGATTAAGATCAACTTCAAAAAGAGCACATTAGCATGTAGCAAAGTTGTGTTTCTTGGTCATATTATTGGATGCAATGGGATGAGACCTCATCCTGACAAGATAGGTGCCATACAGAGCTTTCCAAAACCCACAAATAGAAAGCAAATCAGGTCATTTTTAGGGCTGTGCAACTTCTATAATCGTTTCTACCAGAAGTTCTCAGACTGCATGGAACCGTTGCTGAAATTAATTCGGAAAGATGAAAGATGGAAATGAACTGAGGAGCAAGATACGGCTTTTGAAGAGATTAAAACAGGATTTTTAAAACAAACCGTGTTAGCTTTTCCTGATTTTAACAAACCGTTCATTGTCCAAATGGACAGTAGTGGCTTCGGATTGGGGTAACATCTCAAATCCAGGAGGATAGCCAACCTGGTGTCCTCTTTTATTAGCTGGCTACTGAAAGGTCCAGAAATCAATTATATGATAACAGAGAAGGAAGCACTAGCAATAGTGTGGGCCTTCCAAAAGTTTCAACAGATGCTTATTGGATCAGAGGTACACGTGGTCACTGACCATAAAAGCCTTGAATTCCTGAATCACAGCTATCTGACTATTCAACTAGTCAGATGGAGTTTACTGTTACAGGAATTCAATTACAGTGTACAGTATTGTAAAGGATTTGAGAATGTGGTAGCAGATGTGCTGAGTCAAAACCCATGCAAGTCTGAACAAAATCACCTTTCAGTAGACAACACCTTCATTACTAACATCAATCTAATGATTGATAACAATGTAGAGGATGATTTAGAAGCTTTGCCTGAAATTCAATTCCGCGATCCAAATTTAAAACCAATCATGGAGGCATTAAAAGAAAAGAAAGTTCTGCATGGTCCAAAATATCTTACACATTATAAGCTAGAAAATGAGGTCTTGCTTTATAAACCAGATTTAAACATTGAAGAGTGGAGGGTAGTAATACCTAAGTCTCTAATAACCCCACTTATAATGCATGTTCATTATTTATATGGTCACTATGGTGCCCATAAGACTGAACATACTCTTAAAAACTGGTTTTACTGGACCACAATGTATAGAGACATTTTGAGATCACTCCGAGATTGTCTAGTGTGCCTACGTGCCAAGCCAGTAAACCAGAATTATTCTAATTTGACTAAATCAATAATACCAGAAAGACCTAATGAGATCTTGGCAATAGATTATTATGGACCCCTGCCATCATTCAATAAAAAAATATCTATTGGTAACCTATGATCTATTCTCAAAATACGTCTTAGCTTACCCAATACCCCAGGATAATACCAGAAACACTATGGAGGTATTAGACACCCTCCAATTCATTAGGATAGGGAGGCCAAGAACCATATTGACAGATCATGGTACTACTTTCCTATCTAAAGAATGGAAAAATTGGGTGGGAAAATCACAAATCCAACATGTGCTCACATCCATTAGGAATCCACAGTCCAACCCTTGTGAATGCATAATGCGGGAACTAGGATGGTTGTTCAGGACATACCTAGAGAATGAGCATAAGGGGTGGGTAAAGCAGATGGAGCATGTGAATTTCATCAATTGGAGTGTGAACGAATCAACTGGATTTGCACCCATTGAATTACATTTTGGTAAACCCACATCAATACTATTTGTAAAATATATACCCACTGCACAACATATAAATTCAGATCCAGAAGTGGTAAGGCAAAAAGCCCACCAACAAATGACCAGCAGAGCAAAGCAAAGAAATAAGAATGAAAAAAATATGTATATGTTTAAAGTAGATGATAAGGTATTAGTAAAGACCCCTCATGTAAGTAAACCTTGTGAAAATAAGTATCAAAAATTTTACTTACAATATGAAGGACCTTATACTATAATAAAACAAGCAGGTCCTAATGTTTTTTGGGTAGATGTAAAGGGAGAAATGAGAGGTACATACAATGCAAGAATATTGAAACCATATTCTGGTCAATCTATAGAATAGTATGAAATAAATAATTTCACCACCAACTAATAATTAGTGGTAGAAATGACAATGGAGTTAAGAAAAGTGAGAGAACATCAAAAAAAACATTAGGGTTGTAATAATTAACATATTGTATGTATGAGGGTATGCTTCAGTAGACATACTGGTATACCTTAGAACTGACCTTTTTTTAGTCAATCCACGCAAGGCGATGGCTACTCTAGTTCATGTAGTCCTCAAAATCCAGTAAGTCTCTAGAGAAGAGCAGGAGAGAGATCAGTGAACAAGGATATGTATCATCTATTATAGAGATACATAAATGGTCAGGTTCATACCATAAAATTGAACAGCAAAATATTGATATATATCTATTGCCCTAAGATCGGTTCTCACTTGGAATGATATGTAATTATTGAGAGAGGGAATGTCAGGACAGGTATTTGAAATTGTGAGATTGGAAGAAAGGGAAGAAAGTCAGTGTTGTGATTTTTCACAGATAAGAGAGTTTAATATACCCAAAATGTACATGCTTTACAATCATTATAAGATAAAATTTTGAGTTATAAGCAAAATTTTAATCTTGTGTAGGGGAGGGGGATTGTGCAGGTAGCTAAAAATCACTATCCAACAACCTACCTAAGCAAACTGAAATAAGGGAAGATTGTTTTTTTATTTAGCAAGTAGAAATAAAAATAAAAGGTTTTTGCTTAAACACTTTTGAAAAAGATTAATGTTTTTATATTTTTAATATTTTCTAAGCAGTGTAATAACTACTTATTAAGTAGTTATTAATGATGGATAATTGACCGTAAAAAATGCCCACATATATATATATTAGTAATACAATTTTGTTGCTAAGAAAATGCCAATCTTAATAGAAAAAGTGTACATAGTTATATATATATATGTGTTGATTGTTTGTGTTGTGTTAATTGGGTTGACAATGACTTAAATAAAAAAAAGGGAAAAACAATAATTATAACAGTAGAGAGTGAATCAATATTTTGAATATACAGTGAGATAAAAATATAAATTTATTTTAGAACGTTTTGTATTTTTTTTTTTAATGAATCAATGTAAAAAAATATTTTAAAAGCTGAAACGCTTGTTTTCAAATAATAGAAATAGCACCAAGATAAAAAGGAAACAATTAAGAAATCGTCTGCTTTCTTTTGGTTGGAAAGAAAAAGATTGGTCAAGCTAGTTAGATCAGGAGGATTATATTTTTATATTGTTCTACAAAATAGACAATTTTTCTTAATTAATTCGACATTCGAATAAAAAAAAAAGAAATGGATGGAACATTAATCTGATTTTTTCGATAGAGAAGTGGAAATCATTATTAATTCAAATTTTTTTTAAAAAAAGAAAAGTAACCTGATGTTTGTTTAAAAGGAACTGAAAAAAAAAATTAAAACAGTTAAGTTTTTATTCTCTATAAAAATATTTTATTGGACTATAGATTTATGTAAAGTTGTATATATATGTGTATAGTTCAAGCATGAAATATTTTGGCTAAAGAGCATAATTGTGTCGGGGGTTGAAGCATTGTTCCTATCGACTATGACCATATAAAATATCATGATGTGACTGTCTACAGTCTGTTTGCCTGAGGAGTTGACATTTACACTGGATAAAAATCTATGGGATGAATAACACCTAACTACACACAGACTGCCCACTGAGATACTTCAGGATGCTCTGTAAATCAAACGGTAGTTCTACCAACATCTATTTAACAAAATACATAATCCGTAAGGACTTTGTATAAAGGAAAATTGTAAATTATGTTTTTTTTTTATTTTTTTTTTATCAATTTGTATTTTTTTGTTTTAATTTTTATCTCATCTTATATTTGGAAAAAGCGATTGCTAATTATATGTAGAGGGAACAATCCAATATGGGAAAATATCAAGAGATTAAGGGGGGAGGGGGGGGGATAGGTTGAAAAGTTTATTTTTTTTAAAAATAAAATTAGATTTACTTTCTACTGACAGATGTGAGATAGAAATATGCACAAACAATTAAGTGCTTTACTAGACTATTTTACGGTAAGATATTTTATTATTATTATTATTTTTTTTTTAAAAGCCACTGATATAAAATATGTATCACATGACATGACTAATTATATATATGTTACTAATATATCTTAAGATAAATTGAATAAATGACTAACATTTTTCTTTTAAATAGTATTCTTTATCTTATGTTCTATCATATTCTGTGTTGTGTTATCATTATATTTTTTCATGATTATTATATCTGAGGTTGCAGTTAAATTTACTTAGAGTTGGCAGTCTCATTGTGAACTAATCATTTTTTTTTATTATCATAATAGACATAAAAACTGTAAATCCATAGAGATATCCAAGTAATTTATTGGCATCATTTTTTTTTATATATATATTTTTCTTTATTGAGATTTTTTAAATATTTTTCTATATAGAAATTTTCTTTGCTTTTCTAAATTGTTTAAGAATTTATGTTAAAAATATATCCTATTTTTGTTTGTAAATAAATATTATGAAGTTTTATAGATTAACAAGATCTCTGTAGTTTTGTTGATCCGGCATTTATATTCAATTAAACACATCTTATAACCTATGTTTTACACATACACACATCCACATTATTGCTTAATAAGCATGGGAGAGAACATTAAATATGGGTTATATTTTGTTTAATAGATAGGATATATTATTTTAGTCATTGATTAAGAGTATACATAGATACATACCTGTTAAGAGAGTCGAATGCGAATTCTTTCTGAGTTCGAATATCTGAGACAACGATTTTGGAAAAGAGTGGTGAGATGTGAGATGAACTGACTAGGATTGCATGTAGATTTGATGGATTATGCTTAGGCTGGTTTATTGAAAGTGGATGTAATCATGAGTTAGGTGTTTCATCGTTTATCTCTAGCATCCTACATGAAGACCCTAGGTCCGACAGTAGTTAGATGCGAGCTTGCTCTTTTTCACCAGTATATGTGGATGGACCGGTTTGTTCTATGGGGCACTATCAAATTTGGGATATGGCAGACAAGTGCACCAGCACTTTTAGATTGGAAGTAAGTTGGTATATATTATGGAAGAACTAGCTGATTGTTAGAGTTGATCTGTGTGTGTTCAAATGTATCTGTAGGCTGGAACATCTGGGTATATCACACCATACCATTACAATATATTATAATCTTTTGTTACCAATATTTATAAGTAAGTAAGTAAGTAAGGCCAATCAAATAAAATAATCTGAGGGTAGTAGAATAAAGATGATGGTCAATCAGCTCATAGGCTAGTTCTAATGCTGCTCTAAGACAAAAAAGTATCTAATCATCTGATACAGCAAAGGTTACATAAAATCGGGTTATTTTAAAATACCATTAATCTAAATAAATCTTTTTTTAAACAAGTCAGATTTCTTCATCAAATTAAATCTTTCTTATATAAATCAAATCTCAGACAAAATAATTTTTTCTTAAGTTAATCAAATCTTAGGCACAATAATTCTTTTTTATGTAAGTCAGATCCAAGGGTTCTTACTATGATAAACTTCTAATAAGTAAATATAACCTTTTTCTTAAGTTCTTATACCAACAATAAATGTGATCCTAGAAATCATAAGAATACTAAATGATCCAATTTTTGGGATGATATCTTAATACAATAAATAATTATTACTTTTAAAATTAATCATGAAAACTCTTATAATGAATCAATTATACATTACTAGGATTACATTCATGATACTATGAATAGAAAAGGGATTTTGTTGCTACCCATATATATCAAACAATAGTTATCTTATAAACTTCAACCAAAACAAAATAAAACAATCTTATCCATGGATGCTGTCTTAACACCAACAATATAAAATTTAATAAAGTGACTTTTATCATATTCTTCTTGTACTCTTATACTCTTATAACATAATATAATATATGTGCAAATTTTATGGATTTCTGAGAATGCAGATAATGATAGTAGAGATACAAATTCGAAAATTAATAATTAAAACAATATTTATTAATACTAATCAAGATGATAAAAATAATCTCTAAATATTTTAATAAAAATCAGAAGTTATAATCATCACAAATTAAAAAAATAAAATTGTACATTACAATTAGAAAATAATCCTAATAAGATTCACATATAAGTTCATAAAACTCTCACATTTTATTAATCTAATTTCATTTGCATATGCAGAAACTGTATTTAATGGTTTTACTAAATAAATCTTACCATTATTGTAACATGATGAATTTGGAAGAAAATCTATATATTTCAGAGCAATATAAATAATTATAAATTTAAGTATAAAATATTTTATCGAAGTTTTTTAAAACAGATCATATATACAAACTAGGCATATCCACATCATCAACAGATGTAAACTATTCTTACTTCATCAAGAGCAAAAATAAAAACATGATTACTATCACACATGATGTTAAAATATTTCAAGAATTAAAATAAGGATATGGTTGGTATTATGCATGACTTTAATAAAATTTCACCAAGATAAACATCAAGGGATATATAAAAAAAACAGCAAAATGATGAATAAACTCAAAAATAACACTTATCCAAAAGTGCAAGATAGAATTAGGACTTTGTCACTAATCTAAAATATATGAAGAATAAACCATCACAAAAAGGTTGTCTAAAACTTAGCATTCTATGCTGTCACCTATACATACTATAGCTCATTGGAATAATAAGAACAATCTGTAAAACTAGAGATAAGGCTACTATCTCATATAACAACAATGAGTAAATGATGTGCAAAACTGATATAATTTAACAATAATATTAAAACATAGTTAGGCTTATAAATTTGTGGCCAAACACTTTAAAAATATATATATACATCTATTCCATAAAATTCTTCCATTTGTTTATATTCACATTCTAAATAATTGCACACAGAGTTGATATGAGACTCTGATTATATTTCATATAGTAATGTTCTGAGAATTATAATGATAAACATTAAAACCATACATAAATAATATATAGGGAAAAATCATAGACACTATATATATATGTATATATATTGTAATGATAATGAGATGTGTATTATAAAACTACATATATATGCATTACATGTTTTATAATTCAAAATATAAAATTGGATTTATTAAAAAAGAAAATCAAATAAAATAGTTGAAATAATTATTTCAGAAGTAGATTTTTAAAAATGCAATTTTGTAGAATAAAAAGATTGCCGTTACATTGTTTTATTTTTAAATAGAAAAGTTTTAGTATTGAGAGTGAGCGGATGGGGGAAATCTAATATAGCAAAGATTTAAAAACTCCTTTTTAAAGAAAACTCTTTATTGTATAATAGTAAAAATAAATCTTAGTAGAAATTGAAAATAAAAAGATTAGTTAATTAATTTGGAATGCTAATAAGATTTCTGATTGATAATAAAATTGAAACCAATAATTGTAATAATTAAAACTATGTAAACTATCTCATAAAAGCAATACTAAATTAATCTTAGATAAGATTAGATAAAACAAAATGTAAAAATTAATTAAAAAAACAAAACATATTCAAGTTATGATCAAAATTGAAAATAATGATAAATTAAAACAATGAGAGAGAAGAGTATACAAAGTTGCCACTATCTATTGTTATTCATTCTGGCCTTTATTTTGTGATCAAATTAGTCTGGTCTTTGATCTGTAATTCATTACACTCTTGAGTCTGTAATTCAGTCTGGTCTTCATTTTGTACTGTTACATTATTCATTCCTCCAGAAATCTATGAACATAATATAGTCATTCATTACTGCTATGGAAAATATCATTGCAGAGGCCACAGATCTAGCAAAATGCATTGCTAGACTGTCTTTAGAAATGTTTGTCTGGGCTTCAGGCACCAAAGTCCTCTGCAAATAAATTGTCTCTGTCTGAACCCTCACTGAAAACTAATGCCAAAATGGTGAAATAGATACTGCCAAAAAACTCCATGATCAAGACAAAGAATGAAAAACATGTCCTGAAACCATCAATTGATACCAAATCAACCGGTTGGAATTGACAATCATGAAAATCTAGGTAAAGACATTTTGATAATTGTCTATAGACACTTTATATTTATTTTAAATGAACTTTAATTAACAAAGGACTATTATAAAATTTAACCTGAAACTAATCATTAATCATTTATATTTCTTTATGTAAAATATATTATATTAGGTGCATGCTTGAATAAATATTAATGTTTGCTTAAATATTATTTGGTTTATTCTCTCTCTCATCACTGTATCTCTGTTAATTTAAGAGTATAGTTATTTTTATATGTCAAATAAATGTGCTGGACTCTGGTTAAGAGTATGAACTAGCTTGGGATATTTCAAGCACTGGATTGTGTGCATATCATCCTTAGAATGCTGGTTATATAATATGGTTAGGTGGTGCCTGAGTTTGATTCTCAAAACAAATAGTGATTTGGATAGCAGGGTTTGAATCCAGCAGTCGAGGTGGGACACAGTCAGAAAATATGGCCATGCTATGCTTTTTATAGCTAGATCTGACCATGGGTATTGTTGAGGGCTTTGCTATCAATGGTATTCTTCCCTCTTCTTGAAGGACTGGTTTATCCCCATAGTATTAAAGTAAATGTTAAAACTTATTAAAGTTATGTTTAAAAAATAGTTAAATTTGGTTAAGATTGTTATTTGGGGGGATCTGGTTCAATATGTAACAAAAATAATAAATATAATGGTAATAAACTATATAAACAGTCTTTCAATCTGCAAAAGTACTTTTGGTTAATTCCTTAACCTTCCTCAACTGCCGTTAAATTCAAATAACAAAATGGAAGCAAACATCATCAACTCAAATCTCACAAGTCCCAAATTTTAATGTTAGCAGCTTGTCTATTAATTAAATTCATTTTATTCCTATTTATTAAAATTGCCTCCTTAATTTTTCTTTTATTATGGTTTCTCTCTTCATGAAGAATCTTCACACTTTCAACATCAAACTTAAATTTATATTTAAATGTCCTTTCTTGATCTACAAAAACAGAAACAATCATTACATCACTATTACAATAAACATCACATGATCACCATCTCTTATGCTTGCTTATAACTGTTACTAAATAGGCAAAACTCTCCATACAGTATTCAGTGGCAATACTGTATGGAGAGTTTTGCCTGTTTAGCCCTTTTACCAATTAATAATTAATAGTCCTTAAATATTAGTTTTTATACCAACTTGTAGCACAGCAGTTCTAATAGAGTTACTAGACATGGCATAGATTTAGCAGAATATCAAGATAATTATAAATATTAAATTCTGGCAAACAATTTAAAATTTGAGGTACTTAGAAATATTAAGCATTGACATTACTGAAAAGCCATTCAAAATAATAATGAAGTATTTATTATTATAACATGCTGATAAGAACAATACTTTCATTTGAAGCAATTAAAATATAATCAATGACAACTAAAAAACATATTCATTTTAAAATACCAGGTAGATAAAATAGTGTGTTTTTTAAATACAATTCATAGCTTTACATGACAAAACAGCAAAGAGCAGAGTATATTTATATTAAATAATATAAGTATAAAACTTTATTAAGCAATAAATAACTTTTATAACAGGACCACAATAGTCTTTCTTATAAATAACTCACATTATAAAATAAGGAGCAGATTTCAGCAAGCAAATAATATTTCATATTTTTGTAAAATAAAATATTCAAAAGGATATTTAGTGAATATAAACATTTTTTTATCAGCAATACATAAATTGAAGCAAGTATTGAGTTTATTTTATATTATCTTTCAGAAACATAAAATATTTTATTATCGAATAAAATACACTTAAGCATTATTATATTTATTTCTAATTTTAGAATAAGGCATTATATTTCCATACTAATATTCTATCACATATACTTCATTCATAGTTAAGTACATGAAAATGACATTTTGTCTATTTAAAATATTTCATGGTAAGAAATAGTTCATAATAAATATAATCTATTCATTTTTTGCAATTTGATAAATGGTGAAACAAACATTGCATCCATTTCAAAACATTAGCACAATAATAATTTTTACAAATGATATTTCAACATATGTAGACATAACAATAAAATAGTTTCTTTCAGAACAAAGAAATGTGTTAATACATTTATAATTATGATTTATTAAGCACTTTATTATTTATATTGTTCTACTAGTCTAACAAAAGTTCGAATTTGAATTAATATCAAATTAAGTATAAACAAAAAACATTCTATAAACAATAGCAAAGCTTAGCATTTGAAAAATGTAATGTCTATAATTCCTTGTAAAATAAAGCATATAAACTTTTAAATCTATAGAAAGTTATATAATGTTCTGGTATACAACATTTTAAAATTATCACTTACAAACAAGTTATAAGGATGATTAAACTAGAAAATTGAAAATTAATAAGTTTGAGCAATAGCAAAATTTAAACTTGGTGCAAATTGTTGAAATAACATATTGCTTCCATAATTATTTATGCATTGTCAGAGTTTCCTATTGGTGCAAAACTTTGGAAAAGTTTTGAAGTGATGGTCAGATAAAACTAGAAAGACTCAAGTAGATGATTACTTTAGCATTGCATGGCTAAAATTAATAAAATAAAAGAATTATAAAAAAATTACACTATAGAATCCTTAAGATAGCAATGAAGAGTGAAGATGAAGTGTGTAAAATATACATGGTCAGCGTTTAAATAGAGTAAGTCATGTGATACTTATTAATTAATGATTGACAAATAGGTTGGGAATGGTTATTTAATTTATGTGACCTCATTCCATTGGCAAGTCAAAAATGCTAAAAGTAACTTTAATTACCAAGTCTGAAAAAATTCATTGACAAATAATTAGTACATCATCTTTTACAAATAATTATTATTTAAAATTAAAATTATTATAACAATAAATAATACATAATTTTTTTAAAAAATATTCTCATAATATTAACTTTAATATAATATTCTTTTATAAAAACAGATATATTTTTAAAATATTATTTAAACAATTTATTTATTTTAAATCAGAAAGTTAAACATAATTATCAATTTCTTTTAATTTTAAATAAAAATTGATTATATTTATGCACTCACACACTAAAATATTTAAAATAATTGCAAAGAAATAACTAATTTTAAAGTTATTGGCTAACTCTAAGATTTATAAAAAATTTGAATATTATTAAAAATAGCATTTAAAATTATATCTTTATAATGAATTGTTTAAATAGACTGTAATTACTCATTTATGTTAATGAAAATCAATGAAACATTATTTATCTATTTATGTGTTTATTTGATGACAACTTAAGTTTAATAAACAGGTGTAATGATTATATTAGGAATATAATTAAATCCTTTCAACAATAATGTTTAAAAATATGTTATACTTTAAAAATAATGACTTTATGGTTTTATACATATACAATTACAAATAAGCTTGATTGATAAGCTAAAATTATTTAAATTTACTTATATAAATCTGTCTCAAATAATTTATAATAGTAGTTACAAATCAACTAACTAGTTTACAAAATGACCAACATCTTTAACAGAGTAATAGCATTTGCTTAATAGAAAATAAACTATGTAAATTTTTTTAAAATATATTATCACAAATACTTAATATAAAATTCCATGGTCAGAACTTAAGGTCACAATAAATATATATATTTTAAGTATGTTTTATGTGTATCAATCTCAAAGTCTCATTATATTTTCTTGATTTTTTACAAGGTATAAATAAATGCCGTTTTTCTATATTATTTTAATTAACTAAAAAATAATGAATAAGCATTATTTCTTTTTTTTTTTTTTTACTCTAGATAAATACTTTGCACATAATAAAGATGTATATGAGAGATTATGACCTGGGCCAACTGATGAGTGCTGGTTCAGCACGAAATGCATCTTGGGGGTCATTTGTCTTTTATTATATCTTTATTTATATGTATTTAAAAAGAATGGGAAAGTATGGAGATGTTTATTATACCTATAAAGCGTTATTTCCTATCAATAAATCATATCTGTTGTGAATTTCCCCTCAAACTTTTATGAACATCCATCTATGTTCTAATAACATTCATTTTGTACATGTAAATATTTTATACTTAGGATAGTTACTCTAATGGTGTACAGCTGGTTAACAATCTAAATTATTATTTTATATAATAATTTTTATATCTTAAATTCATTCAGAGTCTTATTATTATTTTTTAAAGTAATTCTTGAATAAATGATCATAATTTTCATTTCGTTTTCCAAACTTTTTATTCTGTTCAATTCTGGATCATCATTTTATCTATCTTTTCATAATTTAATTTCTGTTATAACAGATTTATTACAAAATGTTTATGATACAAGGTTTTTATTTTATAGGCATTGAATATTTTTTAAAGCACTTCCTTCTCACTGTATTTAACACTATAGATTTTTTTAATTTTTTTCTTTTAATAAATATATCTAAAATTCCTTTATGTACTATTAGTTTCCTCAGTTAATTTCTTAATTTCATTCTATTTCTTCATTGAGTCCATTCTAACTATTATTGGTTTCTCTTAACATTTACTAATTTCTCAAAATATTAAAAACTTTCTTTTTTGGTGTTTTGAACTGATAAAAATAAAACATTATAAATCCAGAAATTAAACATGAAATATTAATTAACAATTCTATTGCTTATTAATTGAATTGAATGTCAGAATTTTTTTTAAAAAAATTTGTATTGAAATGAGCGGTTTACTTTATTAGTAAATTGTTCTTCTTACAAAAAAAAGTTCCTTTCATATACGAGTTTGGCAGATACAAATATTAAATTGATTTATACTAAAAACATGTGACCTTCATTTATGAAGTCATAATTATTTGATTAACCAATAAAACTTTTGCTATTGGCAATGAATGGGTCATATTATGATAATTATATACAACTGATTTTTATTTCTCAATACATTGAAATTGAACTGAATTTAACTCATATTTTAAAATATGTTCACATTTTATTTTTAATAATCTTTTGTTGAGGCATTGTTTTCCATAACTTTTCAAACTATTAAATAAGGACAGTCATTTAAATTTTTTTTGGAAAGATCACTTCTATTAATTGAAAATCTTAATGTGAAGCTTGTATGCAATTTGAGAGGTGACAAATTTTGAACATATATTTCTTTTTTTATCTTTCTATTTTCCATCATATAAATTATTTTATAACTGGGTTGTAAATAACATCTCATATTATGTCATCTTTCTGACTTAAATGTAATCATGAGATTAATACTTATAAAACCATCATTTCATACCTTAATTACTACTGAAACAGTAAGGTCTGCTTTGCAGATCTTTGTTTCATCTTTTCTCACCTATTTCCTACCCTCATACCTTAGTTTGAACCCCAATCTATCGTAGTGTGTCTGCAATATGCTCATATGCCAAAGATCCCACCTAATTTTAAACCACGAGTTTAATGCTCGTATTATATATATAACTCATTCCCAAATAAATAAAAGATTATAGATTATGTATATGTTCACATAATTTTGATTTATTAAAAAGTAGGTTATATAAGTCGTAATTGCGCACCCACTATGATATGCATTTTAAGACATATCAGAATTATAAATTGTTAGTTATTTTGTTTGAATCTATTTACAAATATATATTACCGTCTTAATATATTTTGATTTAAAATAAAATTCATTAGTAAATATTCGTTTAGTAAATAGATTCAAATATTGCAATTTAAAAGTAAAATAATTTTCGTTTAATTTAATAAAAGTCATTCCAAATATTTCTGTTAAAATAAATGAGGGACAATAGTTTAATTAGTTAATTTTATATAAGTTTATCTAAAAACAGCAGATGTCCACTTAAGGGTTTTCTTTAATTAATAAAAGTAATTTTTAATTAAATCTAGTTTGTAATTCGAATGTCGACAGGGAAATTAACAAAAGAAATTAATTAATGTTGAATTCCTTTAGACATTCGGATAGATTTAATTACAGCTGATAAGTCCGATATATTTTTGTAACGCTCCAGGGCAGTTCTATTGTTAATTTCTAATATAAAAAGGAGGGGGTTTTTTTGTTCTCCATTCTAATGTTTCTAACCAAAATTATTGTAGTAATTTGTAAATTTTGACATGACGGAGTAGAGTGCAAGAAGGCTATTTTTCTCCAGAATGGTCATATGCTGCCATAGACCATCGGAAGTTATCACACAAGGAACCCCGGAACTGTTGCTGCTGCTGCTGCCAAAAATATGAACATTTCCAGATTTTGCTGTTAACTCATATAAAAACCTGCCGACCATCAATCTACCTAAAATGCTTTTCCAGAGGTAACCCTAAATTAACCCAAAAGCTCTTGTGATAACTAACATGCTATAGCTATTTTAAATTGTTTTCTGATATTTCACATAACTTTATTATGTATTTCTTTTAAATATAATCAACATTTTGCTCTATCCTTGGGTTAATATTTTCTATTTATTAGCTTTCTGTTATTTTATTATGATAATGTGTCAGAATCTTCTTTGACCGAGTGAATTATTCCCTTTGATGAAAATAAGACGCCGCTATGAAGGCATATTTTAAATTTCTAAATAATTTTCCAATTTTATTATCTTGCAAATCACTCGTTCGAGGGCGATCCTTTTCTTTAATATATAATATAATCACATAGTTTAAAATCTACATGTTATTGATTTTAATCTATTATGAGAGTATGTGCGAGGTCAATGATTAAATGTGTCCCATAATGCATGATTGTGTATATAAATCTATACTTACTTTTCAAACCCGCAAGCATGCATTTTCCTATTTTAATTACCATGTTCTATTTTAATTACAAAGTTCATCATTGACATCGAGAATGTGCAGACCCTTTTAAATGAATTTCTGGGAATTTGATTGGGCATTTCTCTCAATCCAAGTAAAACCCATTTAGTATGTTTTATATACACTAGTCTCGTATTGCTGGTACATGAATTGGTTGTTGAGACCGCTTTGTTTTACTTTTCCAAGGATTCTTTACCTGGCCAAGTCCATTCTCTTCGCTTGCAGTTTCCAGGCAGAGTGTGTCAAATGACACACCTGGGAATTAAACACAATTGTCACACAATAGCTAAGTTTTGGCTGTTTATAAAATACTTTCCTACAGGTTAGCAGCGAGATGCTCTTCGTAATCATTCCGGATATTCAATATTGTTTTATTTTTATATTTATTTTACAAAGCATCCGTGACTTAAACGTGTCACATCCTCCAACTTTAATAAATTCATTATCAGCAATACTGACCTCCCAAATGTAACTTTATTATTATTATTATCGAATAAATGCTTTGATCACATTCCCACGTTGTTGCTGAGTAAGCTTTTGTCCATGCTATTCTCGAAATCAATAAATATTTTAGAACACTTAATTTTCAAATATTTTCTTAAACTTGTATAATTGCTCAAAGTACCTCGCACATGTTCCTATCTCATCAGGCACATTATCGTAATGCTATTAGCCCGAGGAATAGAATATATCGCTTTGCTTTAAAACCTTTTGTCAATTATTGGAATATAATGCCCACATTTATTTAATACACGTCCCTGTCTCATATAAGCAGACAGTGGTGTTCTATATCTATTTTATATAAATAAATTTTGTGAAATCATTTAAAACTAAATTTGATCTCTTATTTTATTGATTCCTATCACTGTCTCGGTCTATATATATATTTTCTGCATTTCTTTTGTAAATCCATAGATGTTAATAAGCCATCCAAGCTTCTTTTAGTATAGAGTCTTTTGTTTCTCCTTGACCACCAGGCACCGGTCAAAGGTTATACTAGTAGTGGCATCAGATGCGTTATCATGTAGATGGCGCTGTGAAATTTGGACTTTAGATTCGAACTTAGTATATCTAGAAGGCAGCCCCTCCTAGAATGTTCAGTTCGTGTGTGGGGTTTGAATTCTGCAGTGTGTTAGCAAGATAGACGTTTCTGACTGTTACACTACAAAGGCTAATATGCTCACAATTTGATTTGTAGCTTTTTTTTTCTTTATTATCTTTTTCTCTACTTTTAAAGTTAGGACGTGCATATTCATTTATAGTACTTTGTAATAAATGAATGAATGATAAACTGAATTTCGATTTGCATATAAAATTTTCTTTTCTTTTTTGATTACCATTCAAAGTACTTGATGACTTCTTGATAAAATCTTTCTAGTTTCAAACTCTACTGTTTTTGATATTGTAGCAGTAAGTATGGTTTATCTAAGAATAGTGGAACCTCTATAGCTATGTTTGTTTTTTCCAGTGAAGTGTTTAATTATCTATTCATTCGAAATAATGTTAATAGTTTAGTTTGAGAAAACCAGATAAGAATCTATAATGGAATATTAAAATAATAAATCTTTAAAAGAAAACGTTTTGAAAAATAATAATTCAAAACTTCATAGAGAATTTGTGAGTAAAGGTTGTGTTAATAGTTTTTACAATCATTCATTTTTATATTTCACCCAAACAGCTCTTGTAGCAATTAATATATCTGCTCATCACGTCTGTTATCAAGCTTGTAATTTTTTTTTTTACTAGCTAATAATTTTTTCCAGATCTAAGATTTTTACATATTGTTAGTTCACACTTAATGAAACGAACATTTAATCGTCATTTAATAAATGGGAATAAAGGCATTTGTAATTATGGAGCAGAAAAGATATAAAATCATTAAAAAAACCTCACCAATCGATTATCTTATTTCTTCACTCTTACTATTCACCATTACCGGAGAGACATTATCCTGATATAGACTGCTTATTATAAATGGTATTCCACAAAACATGAAAAAGTAAGAATTGTATTAACTGGTTGAAAGCAAGTTGAAATAAATAAACATTACAGTGCTATAACTTGTCCTTGCTTTCCAATGCACAATTTATTTTCCTTTATAAATACACAACACTACCACACATTCTTGAAACAATGTCTTTATTCACGTTTTGAAAAATGCGTGGAGTGGAAGCATCTATAAAAGATATTACACATGGAAAGAGAAATGAAAATGAATTTTTCCAAGAATGCGTGTTTAGTTAAAAACAGATATATTAATCTTTAATTGAGGTTTAAATTCTATATCTCGACTAAAGATAATCTCTAGTTTAATAAATCATGAATGCATTTATCTAGAGGGGATCATATGAAAGTTGTGGATAGAATAAGTTTGATAAGTAAATCAAAATGTAACTATTTTCCTTATACAAACATCCAAGTCATTTCTTTATTAATAAATCTTGAAGATTGAATGCTATTATTATTGATGTGTTTATTGTTTCTTCTATTAGATTCATTGTAGTTAAAATATTTACTTTTCAACACTATTTTTTTTAAGTATCGTATTTTGAGTTTTCCCTCTTTCTTTTTTGCCGTATTTTTCTTCTACCTTTTGTGTTTACATTTGAATAGTCTCGTCTATTTTTCATAATTCATCACCCAACGTGTATTTAAACATTTCTTTTTTAATTAAATCTAATAAAGTTTTGAATTCTCTACACATACATTTTCACCTTTTAAAGCAAGTATTGAGATTTCTTTTCAAATTGTTGTGCACATCTCATATTAGTTGCATGAAAAACTAAACAATTGTTTGTTGTTTTTTTTTCCAATTTTTTCTATTTTATTTAGATCCAAATTTCTAAGTAATTCCTTTTTTTATTTTCGAAAATATGTACAAATTTATATTTTTCTATTTCATCCATAAAAAATATCTATTTTCCATCCATTACTCTAACCATTTTCATTTATGGCTAAAATCTTATAATTTTGTTGTTAAATTTTATATTTCTTTTTGTCTCTGCAAATTATTCCAATAATAACTCGTAATTCTATTTCTACTACATTAAAAAAAGTATGTTAACTGAAAAATCATTTGATTCCTTTTTGAGGCCTTGGCAACCAAACAAAGCAAATTCCTGATGTTCATTCTATATGTTCTTGTCATTGTAGATATTATTATATGATTATTCATAGAGTATACAAACATGGAGAGGCTGCTCATCAACATGGATCATTCAGTATTGAATTTATTGATTTTTTTATCTCCTGTGTTTAATTAAGATTAAGAAACATCACGATATTTCTTCTCCATAGCCTGATAGTTCTTAACTAAATATTACTTTTAAGTTTTTTTAAAGGCAGAATGAATATGTGTGTGAATGAACCTTTTAAAAATAGATATTTAAATCATAACAGATAAAACTAAATCCCCTGACCAGGGATTGATGACAACGATCTTTTATTTAGGTATTTACAACTGCAGATCATTGTCAAGTGAAGAAACATTGCAAGAATTAGAAGAACCGTCTGATATTAAATAAAACATTGTTGGACTTTGTGAAGATTAAAAAAAAAGATAAAAAGGCAATTGGTTTAAAAAGTGAATGTGTACTATCTTTCAAATATACAAATATTAGAAGCACAAGTGCTATATGATTTATAAATAGAAAATGGAAAAACTACATTGTGGAAATTGATGGCATATCAGATAGGTGACAATATTATTCATTCAATTTAATGAAAGATAGCAAATGCAGATAATTTAGATGTATGCATTAACAAGTTCTCATTGTAAGAAAGTAGAAAATTTTTATATGGATGTGCAAAAAAAATTTTGATCAAGCCAAACAAGATTTTAAAATTAATATGAGAGACTTTAATGCTAGAATTGGTAAACGATTGAAAGATGAATGTGCTATGGATAAATTTGGCTATGGTGATAAAAACGAGAGGAGAAAGACTTCTGGAATTCTTACAAAAAAGCAAAACTATATGATGAATTTTTTCTTTGATAAAAATTTTAAACACACGTGGAAGCATCCAATGAAGATACAGTAGAATTGGATTATATTTTGATTAACAGAAAAAATGTATTTCAAATTGTAATATTCTTAATAAATTCCACACAGAAAGTGATGATCGATTAGTAAGATATAAGATAAGTGTTAATTACAAACTAGAGAAAGAAAAAATTAGTAATAAAAGCAGTATTTACAGTTGATATTCTTAACCTTTACAAACATTTCAATTAATTTAAATTAGAACTAAATTGTTTTAAAATATTAACGAATTTTGATGATGCTTTAGATTTGAATGAAATCAATAGGAAGATAATATTATATACTATTAAGAACTGAAATAAAGATAGCTGGTTACAAAAAGTAACAATTGACCAGTAAAATTTATGTTGAGATAAGACAATTTATGAAGGAAAAAAGGAATATGAAAATATATAAAAATGATCCATTAAAAAGAAGTGAATATCTAGAATTTTGTAAAATGGTAGAAAAAGAGTTAATAACAGTATAATATAATTGTGAATTAGCAAGGAAAGCGATAGGAGAGAAAAATATAATATATCTTGGTATTGGTAGAGAACATATTTTTACAATAAGAAAAGATGGAACTATTAATAAAAAGAAAGATGATATCATAAAATATGTAGAAGAATTCTATAAATAATTATATAGCAATAACGAACAAGAAACAAAATATCCCCTATAATTACATCTTCTGAATTGCCCAGTATTTTAAATAAATCTATGAAGAAGGGTAAAGCTCCAGGTAATGATGGAATTAAAACAGATATCTAAAAAGAAACTGACGCAGAAATAGAAAAATTGTTGCAAAATTATATACCGAATGACTAAATGCTAAAGATATACCAGATGATTAGAAGAATGCAATATTTAATATTTAAACCAAATGATAAAGAAGATATTAAAAATTATAGATCTATCAACCCTTTATCAGTTCTATATTAATATTTTATCAAAATAATTGCAACTCGTCTATAAAGAATTTTGGCCAACTAAAGAAACAAGCTAGATTTTAGCACAGAGAATTAAATTCACATATTGAAAAAAGTTATAGGAAAAAAACCCAATAAATATAAGTTGCATTTATGTTTTGGATTTGTAGATTATTAAAAGGCATTTCATTTTACAAACATTTTTTTAGTGGATAAAGTATTGTATCATCAAATTATAGACTTGGGATATTATCATATTTTTAAAAAAATTTACCAAAATGTAACAGCAATGATTCGATTATATAGTGACACTAGAAAGATTAATACTGAGAAGGATATATAAAAGAGTGACTCCATACCTCCAAAACTTTTTATAGCAGTTTTGCAAGAAATATTTTGAGGATAAGAGAGTAAAAATAATTGGAGGTTATTTAAGTCATCTAGATTTGTAGATATTGTAATTGTTTTTTTAAATAATGCTTTAGAGCTTCAGGAAATGTTGCAAGAATTATCACATGAAAGTAAGAAAGTAATTTTCTAAAGGAAAATAAAGATTGATAACGTCAAATTAGAAGTTAACAACTACAAACATTTTGATCTGATTATTAATACGAAGGAAACATAATGGATGAAATTAATCAAGAATTAAACTTGGATGGAATATTTTTGGTAGTTAGAAGAGATCATAATAGATGGATAATTCAAATTTTAAACAGAATTTCAAGAGATTGTAAAAGACCTAGAAAAAAGCCATAAATGAGATGGATGGAGGAAATAAAAGTGTGTTGGGGTAATATGAAAAGAGCTACAAGGTTACTTATTGTTTGCTTTTCATTATCCCAATAGCCATTTCTGTTAATAATCTTTTAAACTCGATCTTCATTTTTATCAGACCGATATAAATAATTATAATTACAATGATTTCCGGAAAAATATCGGATATAATTAAAGTTAAGCAGTTTTAAAATATTCTAATTACTGAACTGAAGATAATTTAATGATGAGTTTGATAATATGTATTTATTAGACTTAACTATAAACAAAACTTCAAGACTTCAACGAAATCACGTTAAATGAAAAAGGAGAGAGTAATTGCAAAAAGTAAAAAAGAAAACATGTTGCATTATAAGAGAAATGAAAGTAAAAATACCCAATGGATAAGGTTAATATAAAATAAAGAGATAAAATATTGGAAGTAAACAAAATAATCTAAGAGTTTTATTTTAAAATTTGAGCAAATGTGACAATATAGACTACATTCTGTATATCTAAAAAAAATATTGCAAATAACTTTAATAAACAAGTTTACACAAAGAATTAAGGTAAACCTGCAGTTACCAGGTCACGACAAAATTTTATAGTTCAAATTTTTTTCACCAGAGGGTTTCTTATCGAATTATTTAAAAATTTGTTGTGAAATATCAAATACACGAAATTATAATGTAAAAAAATAATAAATAACAAATAATTATATTATAAAAAATAATTTATTAAAATAATAATATATCCTACCAACATTCATAATTACTGTCCATTGTAGTTTTCGCTTACGATAGCGATAAAATTCGCAAAGACTGCGTCAGTCGTGTAGAGATTCCTGAAAGCAAATTCCTGCAGATAGGATTCAAATAAAGTACTGCTGGTACCACACTGATGTTTGGCTTGCATTTAGCTCTCATCCACATATTTCCACATTTTGTGTGTGGATCTACAAAGTTCTCCTGGTGTATGATGACAAAGTGCAGATATACACCATTATGGATTGTGCTTAAGTTGTTGTATGCACCCCATCCATCCGCACTGCATGCCACAATGCTGACATAGAGTACTATTTGCCTCCTTGCTAACCACTTCATTGCTAACTCCGGAGTTCGAAGTTCATCCATCAACAGCCACGATGTCCAATTTTCTATGTGAATATCTGCAACATGTAACACTTCATTTTCTGGCACTGCAACTACATTACCATTTATAGGATTCATTGCCCCAAGACGATGTAACAAATTCACACTACCAGAAATACTTTATTCCAATCCTACCTATAGGAATTTGCTTTGCAAATTTTATCTTTTCTATAAACGAAAACTACAAAGTGATGTGATGAGATGTATTATGGCTTCTTAAACGAAGTCAAGAATATCTCAGCAATTATGCCCAGATAAACCTGTTAGCCACTTTATTTTACATTCCCCACTCTAAATTTACCCATAATCTGCTCTATCCCATTTCCACAACATAATCTTTGTCAACTCTATAGCCTTTATATCTAAATCCCCCTTATCTTTTCCCAAACCCAACATAAAAACCAATAATTCACTTTCTGTATAATCACTCTTTTCATATTTATTTTTCCATAACTTTATTATATGTACTCTTTCTGTTTTCAAACATTTACATTCAATTAACAAATGCCTAATATTTTCTATTCCTTCCTTACATAATTTACAAAATAAATCATCCATATTTTTCCATTTACATGTATATTCTTTTGTAGCTAAAGATCCCGTTCGAGCCTTAAACAATAAACTACTTTCCTTACTATTATCATATATTAAATCACACCTAATATTCTGTTTATTTCTATATATATTTAAACTTTTTACTCTCCATACTATTTCTCCATCTCTCTAACTCTCTATTCTTTATTAATAAATTTATTCTTTTATCCCATTCTTTACTACTATAACACTCAACAATCCTCTTAACACAATCATCCCATCTTTTGTACAAATATACTGATATAAATTTTTTATCCAAATCTTTTGCATACTGCATTACCTTTCTCAACCATCTTGTTACCTGCCCTTTACTCATAACCCAATTAAATGCTATTCTTTTATTATCCATAAACTGCAATCTACCAAACATTTTCATTTTACTTTTTGCATCTCTCATATGAAAACATGACCATTCCATTTTTCCTTGAATTGCCTCCCTTACTGTCCATACTTCTGCATCCAATGCATGTCTTCCTACTTCCCTTTGAGCTTTTTCTAAGTAATTTAATATCTTTTTACTAACATATAATGCATCATTACCATATGTTAACCCAGCTACTACAACTTCTTTCCATATAATTCTAGCTACATCATATTTATTATATGAAAACACTATTAATTTCTTTATCAATCCCTTTCTTTTCTTTGCTTCATTTATCAATTTTTTCTCCCATTCATCCAAATAATTTTTCTGATTACTTAATTCGACAAGAAACACTCTGGTGAGAAAACTTTGAAACAAAATTAGAATTTTATTGTGACCTGGTTACTGCATATTTACCAGAATGAATATATAATGAATAATTTCATGTATAAATAAATGGAATATTAGATGGATGAATTATTAAAAATAGATTGTTTAATAAATTGAAGGATAGTAACTAAAAAGACATTAAAATTTCTGATGTAATTCTAAATTTGGATTATGCAATAAATTAGGAGAAAACAGGCATGGGCAAACAATGGAAAATTACCACTAATGACATTGCCAAGTAATCCACACAAATTTTATTTTATATTAGAATTTTTAGTAATATAATTCAAGATAAATGATTTAAATGAAATGATTAAAATATTAAGTAGTTTTTAGTATTAAAATATTACTGTTCTCACTTCCAAAGAAAATACATTTTGATGAATTGTTGGATTACTCAATATAAATAAAAAAAAATATTAATCTTGATGATGAAAAGAGAATAAAACTATATTAAGAGATGCCAAAATTACTTCTGACATTGCTTAGTCATATCATCTTATCGCCTGTTTGTCCTTGGATTGAGAGCTCACCATACGTAAAATTTTAAAATATGGTTCATGTGAAATATTCAGAATCTTTATTTCATAGTAATAAATTCGTGTTTATATATTTGTACTGTATTCCCCACCACAGCAATTGCAAAAGGAAAGAAAAAAACAAGATACAATCAAATATATATAATAATATTTAGAGAAATAAGATTTATTTATAATAATGATATATAAAAAATAAAAGCGATCCCCAACAAATTTGTTTTCTACATAACTAGCTAGAAATAATTTCGGCATTTACTGCTACCGCTAAATTTCTCAATTCTCTTGAGTTCCTGCAAATTACAGTCTTTAGATTCCATAAAATTTGCTACTCGTAACCGTTCTACTCATTAAACAATATCATATATCATACTCTCGGGAGTCCTTGAGGCTTACATAAAATAAGATCAGTATGATCTGCAAAACCTAGACGGTTTTCGATACCTTCAGATCCGAGTCTCTGGGTTCTCCTCCCTCGCTGATCTGCTTTAAAAAACAGTGGAATTCCAATATGCTAAATAGGAACGAAATAAAAGACACCAATGCTCTTCAAAATTCAGTTTATATAGTCCCCGCCTGTTTCCTTTGGCTACACTTATTAATTTAATCCCTTCTTTCCGGATTACTTAGTGCACTTAATGGGATATTCTATTATCGTTTCCATATCTATTTCTTTGTTCAGTTGTCGATGTTTATCTGTAATTCTTTTCTTATCGTTTACTTAGTAAAGTGTTATATATAACATTTTACAAAGTTTTTATTTCTACATTCCATTATAATTATTATCTCGTTTAAAAAAATTCTTTGGATTCTTTATTTCTGATTCTTTTTCTTCATTCAGATTTAAATGCTACTTTGCATACTTTACATTATTTACTTTTACTTCTGGAGTACTTTTTTCTTTTACTTCTGTACTGATTTTGTAATGTATACGAATATAACAATATTAAATATATATTTCACAGAACATGGAAGAACTTTGATCTAAGAAACTTTAATTGTCAAATCTGTCACTACTACTATACGATACCGGAGAGTATATTATAATGAATAAAAATTATTTGTAAGTTTATCGCGAACATTAAATTTCACCAAAGTAGAAACTTAAACTATTTAAATGGTTTATTCTTTCAACCCATATGTATAAAACTGGCAGTTTTTTAAAACTCAAATGTCCTACTTTTGATTTTATAATAATTTATAGAAAGTGCTAATTATAAAGTGCTAATGAAAAGTTATAATACACGAACACCTGAAAATTTTCGTCCCTAATCTCGGAGATGAAGTAATAAGTAAACATATTTGTTTTCTTTTTACTTTATTAATGATTATTGTTATAAAAATTTCAATGCCAAATCTTGGCCTGCCAGCAAAAATCAACCAAATTATTAATACTAATGATATTTTAAACAACATGCTTTAAAATAAATTATAGGCCGCATGATTAATAAGAATCATAATATGATAATAAAGTAGAACTATTTCAGAGATACAGTGATATCTTTATCGTTCTGATTTAGATAACATAATTTTATAAATTAAATTTATTTTATTCTTCAAGGTCATTATTTTTTAAATTAATTATAGATTTTTTTTTGATATAGTGGTTTTTTTTATTTATTTATTACATTACTCAGAAATTATTTTCTTTTATGTTTTATTCAGTAATCTTGATCAAATCCAAAATTACTACGTTAATGAATTATAAGCAAAGCTAGAGATTTACATCTTTAATTTAGAAATGGAATTTTCCGTGGCTGATTATATTGTTTTCTCACTTTCTCTAATTGCATCGTCTTTAATAGGATTTTACTATGCTTGCTCCGGAGACAAACAACGATCAGTTGGAGAATTTTTATTCGGTAATAAAAAACTCTCTGCATTTCCTATAGCTATGTCACTACTGGCAAGCTTTACTTCTGCTACAGGGATTCTTGGTGCAACTAGTGAGGTTTATAGCTATGGTATTTATCCTATAATAGAATGTATTGCGGCTACCATAGCAATCCTTATAACAACTTACTTTTATATACCTTTGATATATAATTTGCACATACCATCTATATATATGGTAAGTATATGTTTTGTTTTTATTTCCTTTTTCAGATATTTTTTTATAGAATGTAAGGATTTTAAAACAAATTAAAATAGTGTTGGAATTTTGAATAACGCTACATTTGTTAAATTAACTAATAATCGTGATTACTTGTAAATTATTCTTGATTCACTCAAAATATGCAAGATATATGTGAGCTCAATGAATTAATATGCAGAACACATCAAATTTCATATGTAGATGTAAACAACTTTTATTTAATAACTGACAAGTCATATTTACACACAAATATGCAATACAATTGGATTATTAAAAAAATTGTATAGATATTAACCAATATTATAAATATCTTAATGCTTTTAGGTTTACTAAAGTGATAATTAAGACAAGTATGCATCTGATGATATCCTTAGGATATAGTTTGAGGTGACTACCATATTGACCAGAACTAAATTTATATACATATATGATTGTTAAAGTTTCTTTTAGAAAGAAGGTGAAGTGACAAAATGATAGGCTATTATGAACAAATCAATTGTTTATTTTAGTTAGCCATTTTCATAAGATGTTTAATTCTAGTCTTAAATATTTAGATTTGCAAATGCCCTGTGTGGTTTAGTTCAGTGATAGAATGTAAGACGATGAATGTCAAAGTTCTCTGCCACTTGTAGTGTTTTCCTGAACAATAAATCATTGGACTACTTTATTTATTATAAAATTTAATAGGCTCCATATTATTTTATGACATATTTATATATATACTAATGAGCACAGACGTTCGTTACATTGCTTTTTTTTTTTATTTATTAAACATGAAAGTAAATTAAAAAGTTCGCGTTTAAAAATTTTCTTTAAGAATTAAAAATTGAAATTAAATATCATCTTAAACTCGTATATATTAAATCGCACAGATAATGAAAAATTATTAAAATAAAACTTTATTAAAGAAAAAGTATTTTAAAACTAAATTTTAAAAAGATTTGGAGATAAAATTATATCTTTAAATTTATCTTTAAATATATTTTTGATTTGGAAAACAGGTTAATTAATCAGAAATGGAAATGATTGTTAATTAGTTAAATGTAAACCAGCCTTGGGCATTTAAATGTAAAAACATCAGTCAGATAGGAAAACAATAGAAACTGTTAGCAAATAAGAAGAAATCCCTATGGAATCGGACCGCAGCGAAAGGACCATCGCATCGGTGATGTAATGTAAATTCAATCCTTCACATTAATATAAAAAGGACAAGTTTGGAAATTATTAGTGAGTTAATGATTATTACGATGTGACTATATGTATTAGTACGGAGTTGGAGGTGAAGGGATTGAAAGAGGCGCTTTCAATTCCTTCAGCTGTTAAAGAAAAGGGAGTGAAACATCGTTTTCTACATTGAGGACCAACTAAATTAAAAAAACCTCCGAATGAATAAGTAAAACAACGGCTAAATGTATACCAATAGCTTCAGGACGGCGTGGGAATTCCCGTTCAAACTTACTAACGACAGATAAATATGAACTGTTTAAAACTGTAAGAACTTTACAATTAATGAACATTAAATTAAAAACTTTTCGTATTTAAAATGATTGCAATATGATCCTATCTGACCAAACTAAATTCTTTATTAATAGTGTTATTTGATGTATTTGTTATTTATTTGTTTAAAATCATTTCCATTTATTTAATTTTGTTCTTTAAGTGTATTTATGATTTCTGTTTTCCGTTAAGTTAAATTATATAAATGTTAAACTTAAGTCGGGCGTGAATGGCTGTATAGATTTGTAAAGTTATATTAGGGGAGGGTAATCTTAGGTTATTTGTTTCGTGGTTAAATTGGGTCAATGGATTGGATATATTGGTGTGATTAATAGATGTAATATTGATTCGCTACGGGCAGAATCGCTTCATACGCCACACACTTCCGTTTGCCTATGGAAGGAATTATAAGTCGGATACCGCAGTTCCTTTCTATGGAGTTTTTTGTTTTATTGCTCTTCTTTGCAGATAGATGTAATATTCCTATCTCATGAGAAGCAATTTCTTCTCTTAACTTTTTGTGCTGCCATATTTTATTACATTGAATACATCGATATATCAGATGAATTGATGCCAGTTTGACTACGAATTTTAACCTAAGGTTAAATAGGGATAGAATGTTTATTTTCAAAAGCAAATTTATGTGGTCTATTCATACTCGACCCTAAATAGAAATGCATTAAATTTAAGTTGTTTATAGACGCTTGCATGGATTGTTTATTGGTTAACTATGTTTTGCGTTTCCATATTTGATCAAAATATATAGACATTCGATAAATAATGATACCTTACGGTGAGTATCAAAAATGTATTTATTCGGATGTCTTTTAAGCTATTGGTGACAATGCAAGTATCTTATGGTGAATACTGTTGGGTTACATATAAATTTCCCTTCGCAATTGTCAGTAATCAATAATTTTGTATTTTGATCGTTTATGTTTCTTTTGAAATGTTTTTGACCGTGAAATCTATGTAACCGATCTATATTCAACATTATAAACAAGCTTTCATAAATTTATATGTGCGAACTTAATTAAAATGTAAACTGATAATATAATAGAAATTAAAATGTAAATTAAAATCTAAGGCAAAGTTAAAAATAATGTTAAATTTTGAAATGTAAAACTAATACCAAAATAATTTTAAATCTTATATATATGTGCATCAATAAATGTTTGTATGTTAATTACTGGCAGTGGCTTATTTTATTCTTTTTTTTATATATACTCTTAGATTATCTTATTAAATCTCTGCTGTTCCACTGAGCTAGTGACATGGGCTAACGACCGGAATCAAAATAAAAAAAAAAAAATTTTTTTTTTGACTTACGTATCTGCCTACTTTATAAAATTTTCTAGGTTCAAATGCCTAGATGGCGCCCTGTAGTGCAGTTTACGTTAAGTCGCATTCTCCGGATCGTTACAATACATATATTAGATTTTAATGGACTTTACAAAATGTCCATGAATTTACTTAGATAAGCTTAAGTTATAATGTAATTTGACAAACAATTAAAATTAGCAACTGACTATTTAAAAAAACCCTGACATATACATTCACACCTGTGCTTGAACAATTTAATGCTGCTTTATTATTTTTGTACATTAGCATAGAAATACTAAAAATACATAAATACTTATTTATTGATAAATAATTGATTAAATGGCTAGTTAGGCTATGAACTGGTTGCCTTAGATTAAAAAAAAAAATTGTTTAAGGTTAGAGAAACTTTATTTGACAAGTTTTTCAGATTCTAAACAAGTTTAAAAAAGTTTTATCTGGACGGGAATTCCAGACAAGAACATAGATATTACAAGACCATTCAAATTTAAAAGAATACCCACTTTAATACTGCTTTTAATTTTTTTTTTTTAGTATTAATTTTAATGTTTTACAAAGTTATCTTTTCCAAACTTTAGTCCAATATTCAATATCTTTGCTTTTATTCAGACATCTTCACAACATTTAATTTCTATTTCAAAGTTACTGTTTTTGAATATATTCAGTTGTGAATACTTATTTACATTGCTCTATTGACAAACTATAGTACACACAGGTAATTTAGCATAGAATATAATTCTCTAATATTTTTTTTCATAAATTTCTAATTCTAAGTTTTCATTTCTAAAATGATCGACTATTTCTTTGATCCCATCTTATTCAAATTATTATTTTTTAAATTATTTTGGTTTTCAAGTGAAAAATTTCTTATTCTTTTTTAATTGAGTAACTTATAAATATTTAATTTCTCAACATTTCTGCAAGTAATGCAAATTAAAATATGTTTTGTTTTCTATTTCTTTGATTATTTTTGAAATATATATTTCAAATTTTCTTTTGCAATATTTCCTTTTGAACGATAATCCATCTTTCATATATTAATCAAAAGTTTATTTTAAAGACATAGAACAAACTATTAGGATATATTTATATGTTGGACTAGTCATATCATTTAATATTAGAAAAATTTTAAACTTAATTTAAATTTTCCAATTACATTTAATGGTTAGTAATAACACACAGGTTAATATATACACAACGTTTTGAGTCATATTATTCTCTCTTCTACAGATGTTGCTGGCCTGACAAATGGCAGTACTAGCATATGAATTGAATCTGGACCTTTAGATTCTTGAATATTGAATTTTAAGGTTCCATGCTAGTACTGTCACTGGTCAGGACTGCAACACCTTTGAAGAAGAGAAGAGAATACTACTACTCCAAATGTTGAATATATACTAACTTGTGTGCTACTACTAATAGGTGAATGTATTTTGAAAATTTAAATAAAGTTTAAAATTTATCTAAAGATACATTCTAATATGTATAGGGTCAGACTATAATCTAGCAGCCTTACAATTTATAACTTAAATTGACACACATACATATGTTTTAATAAATAACTTAAAAGGAGTTTATTCAGTCTGAATAATATATATTAATAATTAGGACTAGTTGAAAACAATAACAATATTCACCATGGAATAGTTCATATATCCATACATAGATAAATACATAAATATTTCTCTAGTTAGAGCTCATCTCTAATTCCATGAATTACTTAAGTCTTTATTTCAGATTTTCATTTACTAGCAATATCTAATAAGAATCTTACTCCTCACTGCTTTCTTGAGTCAGTCTAATTAGATTTCACTGGAGTTCTTCCTACTGCTAATACTGGTCTGCAACTGCACTATCAGCTTCTCATTCTATTCTTCAGTTTCACTAGTTTGCTTTCCACTTTACTTTTTTTTTCCTTTTCCATTTTACTACTCTTGTTATCTTCTCTATAATTAGAAGTTCTGCAGTCATTTTAGTAACATTACTAATTCACATATTGTTGGACTTTATTATAATGCAAATTAGAATGTTGTTTCCTTGCAGTTAGCCTAATTATTTTCCTCTATATAATTATTTATAGAGTGACTTAACATTGCCTGTATTGACCAGTTTGTATGCACACACGTATTTATATATAACTTTATTTAAAAAATACATAACTGGTCAAGATACAACATATTCAATATTTAATATTAAATGATGGAAATAGTCTATCATATAAATACAAATAATCACAAATTTTCAGGCAAATATGAAGATACATTTTTCTTTATTTTTTCAGGTTGTTGTAATGAGAGAATTCATTTAGTGTTTTTTTCTATTTTGTTCTCTGTAATGTTATGATGAATTACATGTACATAATACCCAAGAATAAAAAAATTGGATATGGTAATTTTCTGGAGTGACATACATAAGAGAATACTTGGATCAGAAAAACTGGATTCAATTCAGAAAGATTATCTTGCCATATTGATTGATGAGTTTATATATATATATATATTGAAGCGGGATCTGAGATTCAGATTGCCCTTCACAGCTCACCTCAAATCTTTTGCTACCAAGCTAAATTCAATCCCTATTCTTGTGTGTATATTCCGTTCACTAACACATTTTTTGTTCTTTTTTTTTGATTATTACTAACTAACATACTTATTAACGAAGATATATGCATAAATATCTGAATTTAAATACACACACAAAAAACTAAAAGTAATAAATATAATATTTAAAGAGGGAATATGTATGCGCAATAGGTAGCGGGGGATTAATTATAACGAACTTATAATATCAAAATATATTATATGTTCTGTATTTTTTTATTTTATAAAAGTTATAGTAATTATTTATTGATTGCAACTCATATACAGAGATATTGTAGAGACAAACATAATGAGCAAATAATTACTACAAAAAGTTCATTGTATGATTTTGTTTTTAAATATTATTTTTGCTATTAAATTCTACTTTTATTTTAAATCCAATATGGAAGATGCAATTGTAATTAGTCAAAATTAATTAAAGGTGAGAAACGTAATCTTGTATAATCTTCTAAAATAAATTTAATTAAAAGTTTCTCTAAAGTTTCTCTAAAATCAAAATTAAAAACTAAACTTAACTGATTTACTTTTGTCACAAACATTTTTTTATCAAATTAATTTCAGTTTGAATACTTATCTAACAACGGCATCTTCCATCACAATGGGTAAAAGTTTGTATAGAAATTCTTCTGGAAATTAGATTAAAGAAAATGATTAGCAATGACCAATCAAGAAAGGATTCCACAAATACCAAGGCAGGGGATAATTATGAATTAATTTGACAGAGGAACTAAGACAGTCAAGGAGAGCAGTTGCCAAAAATTTGCGTTTGTTCAATTTTAATGTGTCGTGAGTAAATCCACTTCACCTTTCTTGCCATTCGAGATGGCCTTCCCTGAAATTTGTGCCCATGGATCCCGATACTCATAGACTATAACTATATGCTTGTTTGTTAAATACTGAACTTACTACCTGCCTCAATAATTATGCTCGTCAAATTAGATCTAGTTCTCCGAGGGAAATCTGAAAAACATCAAAAGAATAGCCAAGTTTGTACAGAGGTAATCATTTCAAATGCTGCTAGACTCTTAAAGTTACCGTGAATAATTTTAAATTTCACCTATCTGTTTCGTTAAACATTTTGTAAAGCCTTTTTTTATTTGTAAAATTTAATATTAAGTATGAATTAATCTGTAAAATTCTTACCTTTTAGTCAATTGTACCTTGTTCTCTCTATATAACTTAGCCGTAATCTCTTCTACATTAAACCTCTCTTGAATAATTATTATTTCTAAATTTCTTGTCTATGCGGCAATACTTTATTTTCATTATTATATTTTATATTTTCTAAATTATATGTCGATAATTTTCCCCAGAATTGCAAATGCTTACGCTATCTCTTTTAATAGAAGAAAAACCTTCCTTACTTTTCAGAGGGTGATTAATCTAGTATTTTTTAAAACAAATTTGTTATTCTTATTATAGCGGGTGCCTGAAAGTCTGGGGAAATAAAATCAGAATCTGATAATTACTGTACAATGTTATTTTCGAAAAAAAACTAAGCAAAAATCTGTTTTCTTAGAAATGTTTTTTTTATTAATTAAATAATAGCGCTAACTTCTAAAAACTTATATTTATACGAATTAAATTAATATTACTTTCTTGAAATCACTAACCACCACCGACTTTATATATATTTAATAATATGAAAATTATCTATTTATTAAAGCATTCAAAACCAAAGATTTATATTAGTCATACGTTGTGGGAAGTTTATGTGTAATTTAAAGAAATATAAAGGGGGGGGATATTCTAGTTCTATAAGCTATTATATTAGCATTAAATGTAATTCTTCCATATCCATGTAGTAACTCAAATCATACCGGTACGCTGGGTTTTTATCAATAAAGATAGGCGATAATTTTTTATTTCTTAGTTTTAAGTATATATATATTAATTCAAGCATTACGTGTATACCAGCTTTTAGTTTTATATATATTTGTGCTTCATTCATTTTTACTTCCAATACCAAGGACAAGTTTGGCAAACCCCTTTGGACTTCTTCAGTGCTAGATATTATTGCATAGGGTTCGCTCTGGCAAAAGTCCAGCCTATGGCAATTCAGTCAAGTGCATTCTTCGTTGTTTATGACCCGACCCTGCCAACATTTGCAGAGAGTCACCTTCTTTAACTGTGAATTGAAGCACCTTCTTGGATCTCAGAATAGATCTCTCCATTTCCATCATACATGTACCATTCTCCCATATTTCATTCTCATTAAAGCCTATCAATGCTCCTAAATCATATTGTTATGATTATGCTAAATGGATTGTCATTTTTTATATTTCATTCACACTTTCAGATATGATATTGCTTGCCATAATTATTATTTCCTAAATTAGCTTCCCACATACGTTCTTATTTCGCAAATGCAGATACTGATTAAATATAATTACCAGTGTCATCAAACTAAATAAACTTATGTATTGGTACGAGTGCTGTTGTTTTATTAATGGTGGATTCAAAGAACCTTAAGTAACTGCAGTCTAGCGCTATTATTAAAAATCTTAGGTATCCCATACAATCTATAAATTATTGACATATAAATAGCCGCATTAGAGCAATGCCATAAATTATTTGTTATTGCTGATTAAATATGTTCATTTTATAGCATTGTAAGAGAGGTTAATGTCGTCTAATGGAGATAAATACCAATTTTATTTACATTTTAACACAAATAACGTTTGCAATCAATCATAAATATATCTCAAGTTAACTTAATAAATCTTATACATATTCTAAATATCTAAGTCATTGTTTCATTTATTGAATAGAAATAATTTTGATGTTATATAAAAGGTTTCATTTACTAGATGATCGAAAATCGCTAATGATAATATTCTATACATGAATAAAGTTCAAATAAAAGTCTTTTTGTGTCACAACTTTGTGATGTCGGTGGGTAGAAATAAATTAGATCAGTATCATTGGAATTGTTGCTCATAAGTTGGTAGATCTGGAAAATAGGCAAATAGGGCAGAGTTCATGAGTGTTCCTGACTTATGTATCTTGCGCATGATTGGACTCGAGGTACTTTTGCCTAGATGCTAGATCTTGTTATATGAACAGACAAAACTGACTGGTACAATATTAGTCAAAGGGCATAAGACTTGTCAGATGCAAGATGCCATAGGACTTCGATTATTGACTAGCCATCGTCTTTCAATTTCACTTTATAGCTTGTAATTCGTCAGCATCATTACCTCTCTGTTCCAGTAAAGCCCGCTCTGATGCTTGTAATTTGTGATGAACTGATTTAAATTCAAGTTCAACAATAACAATCCACTGGACCGGTCTAATAAAACTCATACTATTTAATTACCCCAACATTATGATGGGCATATTACTAAAACTTCTTAATCAATTACATGTTAATCCAATCCAAAATTCATGCACCATCCTTCCCGAATAACCACTATACTTTTTTTTTCTTTCTCTGTAAAAAAAAAAGTTATTTTCTTTTACACCCATTAACCTCGTATTTTCCCTTATCTATTTGTATGTCGCAGCCCAGATCTTCCATTGTTTCAAAATACCAACTTGACCAGTTCTAAGACTTCTGGCAGACAGAGTCATTAACTTAAGCTGCCCACGGCAACTAATTCATTCTATTTCTGGAGCATTATATGCTCAATGGATTCATCAAGATACACATGTTACCACCAATATTATTAAAATGTAGAACTTAGAACATTAACGAACAACAAAATATATATGTATAACCAATAACAATTTATACAACTCCATATATAATTGCCTCTCGTCAATCCCACATATAACCGTTAATATCTGTACACTTTTTATAATAACACACATACAAATATATATATATACACGCATACAGTCCATCCTTTAACAGATTACATATTACTACTCTTTGTAACAGGGTTCGAATGACTATTTATACATCTTTTCGCATATACACAATCAATCTATATCAACACTCGCAATTAACACTACGTTATATTATCTCTTGTATTCGAACCCAGCTGCTGTTACATACCCGCTGGTGCAGTAGCCTTCAAGTACCTTCTGTGTATTTGAATGGCTTCTTAAATGACTCTTTTTTTATCCTTTATCCCTCTCTGGGTTTGCGAAGGGCTTGAGTGCCTGAGCATTGTATGACCCCTTTACTTCCCACCTGGTATCTATCCAAAATGCATGTTTCCTTGACTCTTGGTTATTTAAACAGGCCCTCATATAGATTGCAAATTTTTTTGCAAATAAACTTACCAGGTTTGCTTATGTGGGGTGTCCTCACCATTACCTGGTCCCTCACTTTAAAGGAATGCAAGGAACTCTTGAAATTCTCTTTTCATTGTCTGATTCTGTGAACCATCGACTGGTAGGCCTGCTGTCTATCGTTTTCTATATCAATGGGAGGTTCTTTTCATGGAAACTCAGTTTTGAACAACTTAGGTGCGTGCTTACCAAAATGCAAATGTATTGGTGTGAAGCCAGTATATTCGTTCACAGCCCAATTCATATAGTTTAAAAATGTCCAGAAGTTGTTTGACCCACATCCTATGGGTCGGTTTGGATATAATTTTGGAACAATCTACCCAATTCCCGCATCATTCTTTCACAGGGATTGGACTGAGGGTTCCAGATTGAGGTTAACACATGTCCTATTTTCAATCATTCGGTCCATCTTGCCCATTCCTTTGAGATGGAGTCCCATGATCTGATATGATGGTTTGTGGTTTTCCCACCAATGAAATATGTTCCCTTTCCAGGAGACGTATGGTGTTCCTCGCATTGCCTGTGTGATGGGATACACAGACACTAGTTTGGAGAATAAATCATAAACAACCAAGAGGTATTTATTTTTATTGAAGGCTGGCAGTGGGCCCTAAAAATCAACTGCAACCATTTCCTTAGGCTCTCTGGGGATCATGGACAACATTGGAGCTGTATATTTCCTATTTGCAGGCTTAACCCTTTGGCAAATTTTGCACTGCCTGATAATGGCTGCAACTTTGCCATGTATCCCTGGCCAGTAAAACCACCTAATCCATCCTTCAGTCTTTATTATCCCATAGTGGACCGACCTGCAGTGTATGTGTGCCACCACTGCAGTCCTCATGTGCCGTGGGATGATTGATCTCCATTCTGCTGGATTTTCCTTAACTCTATATTGTAGCACACCTTGCTCCAGTTTAAATTTCTGAATATTCTGCTCGACCCAATCCCCAATCAATTTAGCTTCTTTACCTTCCAATTGGTCAATGATGGGTTGGAGTTGTTGGTCTTCTCTCTGAAAGTACTCCAGGTGCCTCAAATCACTTTCAAGTCCTTCATCTGTTCTCAACCCTATGCTTGCTATATACAAATTCTCAGTACCCAGATGATGTGATTGATTGTCCACTGGATTGTGGCTGAGGGTATCAGCTACCACATTGTCAGACCCTTTGCAATACCTCACCATATAGTTGTATTCTTGGAGGTACAGGCTCCAATGTACTAATCTGCTGTTAGTGAGGTAGCTGTGGTTGATAAATTCCAGACTCTTGTGGTCAGTATCCATGATGACCTCCAAGCCCAGTAACACTGTGCGAAACTTCTGAAAGGCCCAAACAATGGCCAATGCCTTTTTCTCAGTGGTTGTATAATGTATCTCAGGACCTTTGAGTAGCCTGCTCTGAAAAAATAGTACACCCATTCTCCCATCTTCTTGCTCTTGAGCCAAGGCCACTCCAAGACCATATCCACTGCTATCTGTCTGAACTATGAACGGCTTTGAAAAGTCAGGAAAGGACAGCATAACATGTTCCAAGAAACCTGTCTTCACTCTTTGGAAGGCTTGGTCCTGTTCTTCTGTCCACTTCCACTCACTACCTTTTGTAATAACTTCACCAATGGCTCCATCCATTCTGCAAACTGGTCTTGAAAGCAGTTGTAGAATGTACATAGGCCCAGAAATGATCAGACCTGCTTCTTGGATCTAGGTGTTGGAAAGTTGCGAATAGCTGAGATCTTGTCCAGGTGCGGTTTGAGTTCCTGAGCTCCCACCATGTTCCCAAGAAAGACCACCTCTTTCTGACACAGTGTGCTCCTCTTGATATTTATTTTTATGCCCTTTTTTCACATTCCTCTAGAAATAGTCCTACTTCTCATATGTGTTCCTTAATATCAGTTGAGGCTATCAGCATGTCATCCATGTAAATCATGACCATGTCCTTTATCTTTGAGGATAGCACCTGATCCAAGCACCTGAGTAAGCCTGCCCTGCTGTTTATTAGGCCAAAAGGCATCTTGTTAACTTGATATGAGTGACCCTCATATCTGAATGATGTGTATTGGCAATATTCCGGATGTAACTTAATTTGCCAATAACTGGCAGTTAAATTGAAGGTCGAAAATACCTTCTTCCCTTGGAACTTCCTCAGTAATTCTTGCATGGGAGGTGGTACATTGCAGTCCAGTACAGTCACTTTATTTAACTGTCGAGCATCGAACAGATCCATCCTTTTTAACTACCACCATTGGGTTGCAATATGCCATTGAGCATTTTAAATGAATTCCCCACTCTAGCATCTGATCTATTTGCTCTTTTACTTTTTTCGGTATTGATGCGGAATGGGGTATGATCTAGCTTTGAATGACTGACCATCTCTCACCTTAATTCTCTGCTCAAACCCTTGGATAACTCCTGGCTTGTCTGAAAAGACTTTGTGATACTTGATCAATGTTTGTTGTAATGAACTATCTTGAACTTTCCCTTCTACTTTCGTTTCATCAATCTTATCTTTGAGTTTCTCTGGGACATTCTCCTCTAGATGTAACATTCCTGTCGACCATTGAGGCTCTTCTGCAAGAAAATGTATTGCTTCACCCTAACATGTGACCTGACCCTTCTCATAATCAAGGTTACATTTGTATCTATTTAGAAAATCTTATCCCAATAAGGCCGCATGTACTAAACCTTGCATTATAAGGAACACGTGTGGATAGCTCTTTCCATTAATTTTTAGATCTATCCATATCTGCTTTGGCTCTACTTTAGCTCTCCTGTTATCTGCCATTGCTATGTGAACTGTTTTTAGAGGGAGAATCAGTATATCTGGTTGTTCCCTTCTAAATTGGTGGTATAATCTCTCTGATACTACTGATACCTGACTGCCCGAATCTGTGAGGGCTTCAGCATTCATTGAACCTACTTTTATAGGGATGATGGGGCATGTCTGGAGTGCATATCCTGAAACCCAGTCTTCCCAAGAACATATTAAATTGCCTATTCTTTTTGTCTTCTGCTTATTAGCATGTGTCCCCTTTGGACCTAAGCTTATGCTCCTCTATCTGTCTTCTTTCTGTGTCTATTTCTAGTTGGTTCACCATTTTATCAATCATCACCACTGATCTTTCTCCTCTATTTCCCAGCATCCACCTAATTTCATTGGGTAACTTTCTGCATGCCATTTCTACAATCTGTTCCTATGATAATTTACATGCTTCTAGAGTCCTTAATGTGGCCACCTGCCACCTAAAAAAATGTATATATGCTTCTCCATTACCTTCTTGAAACTCCTACTCTACCACTTGAGCTCTCACCCTTTCTTGTATTTCTTGATTCCAGAATATATTGGCTAATGCTTCTTTATACTTCAGAAATGTTTGAGGTTGATGACTCAGTGAATTCCACCATGTCTTTGCATATTTCTCTAGATGATGGTATGCTGTGATCACTTGGTGTTCATTTGCTGTCTCATAGTACTTATAGTATCTTTGAAGGCTCTTGAGGTGCTCTATGGGTGTCTCCTTCTTTCTCCCTCCATATACTCTTATCTTCAATTCCATTGCCCCTTTTTTATATATCACTATTAAGGCTAAAACATGCCAGGTTTGTCACCCCGGCTCCCAGTTGTACACTGCATGACCCACCTGATAGACCTTCCTCCCTCATTACTATCATATGGAATGATATTGTTTTGTAAATCCCAATGTTGATAAAATTCTTAAACCCCTATTTTATATACCACGTGATTTTATATATATATATCACAGAACAGACCTCAATGCTATTTTACCTTCTAACTACTTGAGAACTTTTCTACACGTATATCCACACATCGCAAAATATGTCAATATTTCTATATTTCTAAATATATGTTTAAACTCTTTCTGTTTTCTCTATCGCTTTTTTTAAAAATCATGTTAGAATGTTCTTTTAATGCCCGTTCTCTACTATTCGCAGCCCCGTTTGTTAGTACACCATTTTAAGCATCTACCCATATTATTGTTGCATCACTCATGCACGTATAATGAGCATGGTTTAAATACCATCTCAAGCACCAATCTTACACTTTGATAAGAATTATACTCACCGAAAACATAAATAAGGGTTCTACATATATATATCTATCTAGGGAGCATGTCCAGACTAGCTCTATCTCAAGGTTTGGGGAACATGGTCTCATGAGAGAACAAAGCAAAGACAATTCCCAACTACATCATATATATCTACATATGCCATATGATTGTTTACTTGTTTATAAATCAGATTAACCAGCCCAGAATTATAACAAAACTAGGCTATAAATTACTCCGCTAGCTATCATTTAATTCTAAGCTTTATACACCTATATATATCTTAATATTCATGCACACAATGCATTTATTCCGATACACACTTATATAGTTCATATATATATATAGCAACGAAAGAGTGCAATTACACATCAAAGTTGTTTATTTAATGTTTTTTTTATTTAAACAATATTTATTACTGTATTTAATATAGAGGTAACACAAGTCCCTTCATGATTATGCATTCATCGAACACATATATATAGAGCAAAGGTTAATTTACCTTAATTACTATCGAATGTCCATGTGGTCACAGTTAACAGTCCACACATTTATAATCCTACAGAAATACTGACATTCTCGATATTGGTTGATCCTAAGGATGGTAAACAGTCCACAAGGTGATTCACTAAGTAGCTTATCATAGGGGTGGAGTAGATGATTTCACTTGCTTAAGAGGTCCTAGCTGCATGTGCTTCGTCGCCATTACTTGATCGAATTTAAGCAATGAATTTCATAATCTGTTTCAGGTGAGTCCTACAATAACAATCCACTGGACCCGTCTAATGAAACACACAATTTAATTACCCCAACATTATGATGGGCATATTTCTAAAACTTCTTAATCAATTACATGTTAATCCAATCCAAAATCCGTGCACCTTTCTTCTTTCTCTTTTCTCTGTAAAAAAAAGTTATTTTCTTTTACACCCATTAACCTCGCATTTTCTCTTATCTATTCGTATGCCACAGCTCGGATCTTCCTTGTTTCACAATACCAACTCGACCATTTCTAAGACTTCTGGCAGAGTCATTAACTTAAGCTGCCTGTGGCAACTAATTCATTCTATTTCTGTAGCTTTATATGCCCAATGGATTCATCAAGAAACACGTGTTACTGCCAATATTATTAAAATGTAGAACTTAGAACATTAACGAACAACAAAATATATATGTATAACCAATAACAAATTTATACAACTCCATATATAATTGCCTCTCGTCAATCCCACATATAACCATTAATATCTATACACTTTTTATAATAACACACATACAAATATATATCTACACACATACAGTCCATACTTTAACAGATTACATATTACTTTCACACTCTTTGTAACAGGGTTCGAATGACTATTTGTACATCTTTTCACATATACACAATCAATTCATATCAACACTTGCAATTAACACTCTACATTATATTATCTCTTGTATTTGAACCCAGATACTGTTACAATATATATATATATATATTATCTCTTGTATTTGAATATATATATATATATATATATATATATATATTAGATGATGAGAGGTCTTATTTAAAGTGATTGGATTTGATTATTACACCAAAGTACATGCATTGCATTTATAGTCAGCTGAATATTGATGTTGAAATTATGAAATAATCCTATTAAAGATCTTTTATTTATTTATGAAATTATGAAATAATCCTATTAAAGATCTTTTATTTATTTATAACCTTAAATTAGTAAATTTAATATTGGAAATTTATAATTTATTTATTTATTTTTGTTGTTATGATAATTAATTTACTTTTTATGTCCAGTTTGACTTGGGTGTAGGTGTAATTAGTATGATTTTATTTTCTTCAAAACCTGAGAAATCTTGTGTACCTTGTGTATTTGTGAAATTTTGATTTTATTTCTGATGACCCAATGAAAACATTTCTATTATCTTTGTTTTAAGACAAATAATACCATCTTACTCTTGATATATATCTTTTATTTCCTTTTTTTTTGCCTTTTTTAAATTGCATCTTATGCCTATTTTAGTATAATTTCAAACATTTCAGTTCAGCAGGAAGAACACAAGTCTTTATATTATATTATCTTATGCAAATTTGTCAAACAATTTTTTTCAAAAAATAATATTTTATTTATTTTTAATAGTATCATTATTAAATCATGTTCTTTGCTGGAAATTTAGTTTTTATACACTTTTCAAGACTAGTTGCAAATTGAATCACTTTAAAAAGTGTAGTCTATTTAATGTAATACACCAGTCTAAAACAGTTTGTCACATTTCAAAGTAGTCCAGAAATATTTGCAAAATGATGCATTTTAATGCTTCTGTCATTTTTTACATCCACTTCTAAGTCTGCAAAAAAAAGAGACATTTTTTCATTCCAGAGATTAAAAATTTTTTGCTCAAAGTGAGATTGAGCAAATATGCCTGATACATAAGCTGAGTCATGCTGAATTTAATTAAAAACTGTTTCACACTTGAGGCATCCAGAGATAACACTGTTGGAGTCCTTTGCACAAAATGAGATGTTTACATTTTACTGCATCATGTAAAATTTCAGAACCTGCAGATAAAATATCTGACCATTATGAACTAAACTTGTGAGAAAAATGTCATTTGCATAAAAAAATCAACATTAATTTAATATTTTAGTCATTATATAAAAAATGACAAATATGTGAAAAACACACTTTAGAAAAAAATGTGCTACATGAATCCATGATTTCACACAGTGATGTCATTTCGAAGATTGAGGCAGAAAGATTCCTGCAAAAATATGCAGAAGAAGTATATAGTACAACAGGTGCACATATCAGAGAATGACTCCAGTTATTTTTGGGTCTCCCATTGTATATATGTGTTAAACAGAAAATTATATAATCCTATAATAATTATTAATAGCCTAGCACACTTTCAGTACTGTATACATAAGTCTGGTATTCAGTACTAATACTAGGCTATTAATAATTATTATAGGGTTATTCTTCTCTGTTTAACATACATATGTATGTGTGTTTAATTTATATATTGTGATATACACATTGCCACCTATAGTTTCATTGTAATGGATAAATAACTAAATAAAGAAAACAATTAAAGGTCATCTGTTTAATAAAATATATTCTATTGTTTTGAATAAATCTGAAATAAGCGAACCATTTATTTAATAAATTTAAAAATGAAATATTTTGTTTGAGTTATTATCAAATGATAACAATACCTTATTCGGATTAGAAGAAAGAGAATTATATGTTCACAAGCCAGTGTTTTTTTAAAAGACAGCATTTTGTAGTACCATAGTGATAAAAATGATTTCAGCAAGAAAAGCACACACATTTTCTTTTGCTTAAAAATTTGAGTTTCTTTTACCTTTTATAAATAGTTTCTGAATTTATGGTAATGAAAGGTGCACTGTGAGTAAGAAAAACATGTGGAAAGAGGGAACAAAAACCCTTTGTTTAATATCATTATGACTAAAACAAAATGGATATCAACAAATGCTCTGCAGATGCTATGAAGCTAAGATCATTGAAATGATCAAGAGAGTATATACATTGTCAGATCTTTTTTTGCGGATGATGTCTTTTTGTGTACAGAAAGAAGAGAAGATATGGAAGTTATGCTGAGGACATGCACAAGGGTGGGTAAAGATATGGGGATTAAATTTAGTGAAGAAAAATCAAATATAATGATGGTGAATACTGGGGAAAGAGAAGACAAAGATTTCTTATTGGGGGATATAAAGTTAAGGGTGATGAATAGATATAGTTATTTGGGAATCATCTTGAGTAATAAGGAAAATTGCTTGGATGAATGGGAGAAAAAATTGATAAATGAAGCAAAGAAAAGAAAGGGATAAAGAAATTAAGTGTTTTGATATAATAAATATGATGTAGCTAGAATTGTAAGAAGGGAGTGGCAGTAGCAGGGTTAACATACAGCAATGATGTGTTATGTGCTAGTAAAGGGGTATTAGATTGCTTAGAAAAAGTACAAAGGGAAGTAGGAAGACATGCATTAGATGCTGAGGTGTGGACAGCAAAGGAGGCAATTCAAGGAGAAAATGGGATGGTCAAGTTTTTATATGAGGGATGCAAAAAGCAAATTGAAAATGTTTGGTAGATTGCAGTTTATGGATAATAAAAGAATAGCCAAAATAGTATTTAATTGGGTTACAAGTAAAGGACAGGCAACAAGATGGGTGAGAAAGGTAATGCGGTATGCAGATTTGGATAAAGAATTTATGTCAGTATACTTGTACAAAAGGTGGGATGATTGTATTAGAAGGATTGTTGAGTGTTATAGTGGTAAGGAGTGGGATAGAAGAATAGATGCATTAATAAAAAATAGAAAGTTGGAGAGATGGAGAACTAGTATGGAGAGTAAAATGAGTTTAAATATATATAGAAGTAAACAGAATAAGGAAAGTAGTTTATGGTTTAAGGCTCGAATGGGATCTTTAGCAACAAGGGAATATACATGTAAATGGAAAAATATGGGTGATTTAGTCTGCAAGTTGTAAAAAATATTAGGCATCTGTTACTTCAATGTAAATGGAAAAATATGGGTGATTTAGTCTGCAAGTTGTAAAAAATATTAGGCATCTGTTACTTCAATGTAAATGCTTGGAAGTAGAAAGAGTACAAATAATGAAGTTATGGAAGATTAAATATGAACAAAGGGATTATACAGAAAGTGAGTTATTGTTTTTTATGCTAGGTTTGGGAAAAGATAAGGGGGATTTAGATATGAAGGTCATGGAGTTGACAAAGATTAGGTTGTGGAAATGGGATGGAGCAGATTATGGGAAAACTTAGGGTGGACATGGAAAAGGAAGGTAAAGTGGCTAACAGGTTTCTCTGAGATAGCTGCTGAGAGATTTCTGACTCCATTTAAGAAGTCACAGTGCATCACATCACATCACATCACATGGATTGTAATGTTGACATAAATAATAATAGGATATCACTTAGTGATTCAAACGGCTTATGGATCCCTATGCTTGTGTTTTGCCAGAAAAAAGTACCAAAGAAAACATCATCAAATAATGGAATCTCAGCTGAAATCATATATATGTTAAAATGTGATAAGAGTTGCTAATAAAAATTTTCCTTTAAATTATCATCATCAGATAAGTTTCACTTCTTAAAAAAATGGTTAAAAGCATAATGATAATTTTCATGACAATATATTTATTAAAGCCTTTTTTATTAATAATTTTGATTAATGTAAACATACTTATCATTCAATATAATTTAAGCAGTATGAGAAATATAACTTTCTTTTAAAAAAAAGTAACAAAAAAAAACTTTTACTACTTTATTTTCTTATATTGTGAGAAAGTTTGCCATTAAACCTTTTATGACTGTATGCTTTAATAATTAAAATGTATATTGCATCTACTAATTGCAATTAAAAGGGAGGTAAATTATAAAAAAGTATATTATAGGATATTGGATTGCAGTTGGTAAATTTGAGTTATAATCTTTATTTTTGCTATATCAGTGAGTTAATGCTTATTTCAATAAATTTATATTATTATTAACCTAAATATTTTGGTTTAAACTATTTCATGAATCATTATAAAACTACTTTATTGCACAATTTATTACACAATTAAGATAATTCATTGTAGATGCCATACTATACTTTATCATCAAGCAAATCATTACTCATTGAATTGTATCTTTTTGTAAGCAAGATACTTCTCTGGACCAATAGTGCTTTCCAAATTTATGAGTCCATTGTAAATATAAATCTAAACTACTATAGAGCCATTTGTGGATCAACATATTTGTCTATTTATTAGTTATATATTTTAGTTGCCTAAATACATTTATGTAGTATATTTTAGATTGACCAAATATTTAGTGTATAAGTGAATATCATTTGGCTCATGATTTTATTTACTATGTGCGATTGCCCAAATCTATGAGGCAATTGCAAACCAACTAGCCCTGTTCAGTTATAATCTTTTCTATTATATTCATGATTACCCAAATATGCAAACTATTTACTGAACATCACTTATTTTACTTTTATATTTTGGCAGTCTTTATTAATATTCCTTTCCATTTTGGCTCATCTAATAAGAAAATATTGCTATTTATGAAACAATGTTGCTTCATTAGCATTGTTCTTATGGTTTAGAATTTTTTTTTTTTACTATATAAAATTAAATATTTTTATGGATTAATTATAATATAAACAAAAATGTGGTTATAATCCATGTAATGACTAGAAAAATAAATGTTATCACTGATGTTTTTAGGTAACTATAAAGCTACTATTAATAGTCTTATGCTAAATAATTTGTTGTAGTAGCCAATAACTTTTTGGTACTGAGTTTACATAAAAACAAAATAAAGTTATTGTTTTATAAAGGAGGTTTCTTTTATTTAAACTTAGATCTCTTACATCTTGTAAATATCAATTCATTTATCCCTGAAAAATATGTTAAATATTTTTATTGATTAATTATGATGTAAACAAAGGAATGTAAGAATATTCCATGTCTATTTTAGTAGTAGTATTGCTATGTAACTATCAATTATTATTCACAATCTTAAACTAAAGTAACTTGCTCCTATAACCATGAGTATATTTTTTTAGCTTGAGTTTACTTAGAAACAGAGGTCACCTATGTCTCCTTTTGTTTACATGTAAATTCAACATTCTGTCATTTTATTAAACTATGCAGATAAATCAGTGCTAAGATTTGAGCTTTCATTATTCAAATGAGGAGTGTGGCTGAGATAATATAACTATGGGCCATTTCAAATATTTTATATGTATATATAAACTATGAAACAAACTAATTTAAACCCTTTTCATTAAAATTGAATAATTAGAACTTATATGAAGCACTCAGTTCAAAATTGCTTTTATCATATAAAATGATTTAGAAAAAAAAATTATAATTTAATTGCAAATACTATTTTATTTATATATATATATTTTAGTACTTAGAATTACGGTTTAATAAATGGCTTCGACGATTCGTCTCTTGTTTATTTCTCCTAAATATGGTAAGTTTACAATATTTACATTATGATTTCAATACATTTATTAATTATTTTGTCACATTATTATTATTACTATTAAATTGAAGTAATTGTGATTGACTACAAGTAATAGTAGTAATTTCTATTAGGATATAGTATAATTATTATTGTCATTAATATTAGTAATTTTTATTATTCATATTTCACCGCTACTCAATCATTTTATGTTTTACTTCTGTCTTGTGTAATGTCAACTTTAAATATTAAGAATGAAAATCAAACTGTAACTCTTATCTTCAAACAGGTGCGTTTAATTATCTTTCTTTTTAAATTTTTCTAGAATGTTTCCTGTTTTGGAAGTCTAAGCAACAACTTCTTTATAAAGTATAAGTTTCTGATAATTGCTATATTTTCAGTATGTATTCAGCTTAATTTATTTGAACGCTAACAAGTTAGCTCAGTAGTTTCATGCTTCTGCTTAAACCTGGTCAGATTAAAATGAAATATGACTAGAAATTTTTTTTATTCTGTTAAGTATTTATCATATGATGCTTTAAATGCAGAAATTTTTTTTTTGTAAATACTTTTATATTTTAAAAATATTTGGATGTAAAATATTTTTAAATACATAATAATAATATTACTAATAATAATCAACTAGTAATGATTACGTGATTAACATTTTCCATAATGACCACTATTACTTTGTCTTTTGACTGCTCAATGGTATATTTATTATTGTAATGATGATTTTTTTTTTACTTTCAACATTTTCTTCTATATATATATTTAATGAATTAGCCTGGCTCAAATATGATTAAAATAAAGTCATTTTAACCGGAAATTCATGCTTCAAGTGAAAATTCAGAATTAACATAATCAAGTATTTACTTACATGTTTTTTTTATTACTTACAGTATTTTCAAAATTTTTTATCAGCATCATAATCCAAATATATCAGTACCTTTTCAAACATTTTTCTTTATTGCTTAACTTTCACATCCATAACGAATAACAAAGTAAATCTTAGTTTAAACATACCATACTTTTTCAAATTTTATTTGAATGAAAAAACTTGGGAAGTAGATTAGTTTATTAATGGATAAAGTGTATGTCTAAATAAGTATGACAATTTTAACTCCAATGGAAGAAATGAAAAGAAAGAAAAAATATTCCAGAAATGAGTTTTGCAATAATTATACAAACCAATTGATTAAATACAAATACGACCATATATAAACATATTCTGATTCATTTTTATTCTTGATATTTTTCATAATGTTCTTTAATTTCTTCAGCAGAAAATTGTTCTTTTGAAATACTACAATACCATATTTAATTGTAGATCTCTAATATATTCTATTCTTTACCATATCTTCTCAGTGAAAACAATAAATATCACATTACTTTCTATTGTCTTTAAGATAATACTTATAACATAGATACAGTCTACCTTACCCATTATAAGAATATTTAAATTTACTATAAAATACTTTTATGAAACCTTGCATTATCAATTCATTTTACACCTTTAATTCAATTCAGGTGTTATTTTGTAATAGGGATTCAATAGTATTACATCCAGAAAATTGAAGAATGTATTGAATGGTTTTATGATCTTGCTATTGTATTTTTAAAATTTTACAGATAATTTTTAAAAGAAATTTTCTAATGCCTTTTTATTACAATGATAGGGTGTCAAAGTTTCACTTCCATATAATAAATTAGATAAAATAACAGCTCTATATACATATAATTTAGTTTCAGTAGATTGATGAAATGCTCTATATTTTAAAAAATAATGAGCAGTGCTAATAGCTCTAACAAGCTTTATTGATAAATGCCACAAAAGAAAGCATTTAAAAAATCTCTATCTAGAAATTATCCTCAATCCTCAGACTGATTTCATGCTTTGGGGTGCTAGGATATTTTAATCATTTTCAAGCCTTCTTGTTAGTTGTAGAATTTTTGTCTACAGATCTTGATATTTATTATGAAATTTCTCATTTAATTTATTATTCTACCAAGCAGAAAATTTTGTTTCATTTTAATCAAATTACTACTAATAAAATCATTGTTTGAAAAACAGTCATGATTCTTCTTTTATGAACCCAAGAATAGTTTTTTCTTGTATTCGTAATATAATCCTTAAAAGAATTCCATGCTTTAGTAAAATGATAGTCCTAATGGTCCACATTAGCAATTTTAGTGTCTAACAGCTGTTGAAATTAACTATTGTAATGGGAACTACCCTACCCACTACTACTGAGTTCAAACCCTGCAACTCAACTAGAAGATAGGCAGACTAAAATAACTAATTTTACTAATTATTATTGTTAAAAAGGGGATTAAACTGAGAGTTATCAGTTATATTTTCTAATCATACTATTTGGATAATCCTCTCCACCAGGGTCAGCCAAGCTTAGCCAAAGTAAAGCATTTTATAAAACCCAAAAGCTTTAAAAGCCACATTTATAGAAAGATTTCATAGAAGATTCTTATTGAGATATGCACTCAACATTCCCTTACAGGTTATTCCATATGCTAGCTCTATTACCTTAATTCTCAGGGTAAATAGCCTATCTTACAATAAACATACCATATCATGAATATGAATGAACTATGGAGTGAGATGAGTGAAACATTTGTTTTTTATTAAATACAACAAAAAATTATTTTATTAATCTTAATTAGAAATATTAAAAAACAAACAAACAAAAAATAATTATAATAAAGTTAATACAAAAGAAAAAAAATCTAATCTTCAATACATTATTTAGAATAAGAGAACACTCTTCCCTTCTATTAGTTCCTTGCTGCATGAACTCATATATGTTATGAACATATAAATACACACACATATATGAAGTAACATACACATAAAACAATATATATAAACACAATACCCATGCTGATTGATGATATTACACACACAAAAATATCAGCAAGCTATATTATATCTTAATTTCTGTTTCCTCCACATTAACAAATAAATAATAAAAAATATATACACTTTTATCTAATTCTATAGGCATACATATGCTCATTTATGTATAGCTTAATGCCAATAAGATATTAATTTCTTAATGGTATATCTAAAAAAAAAAGAAATTTAAAAATTAATCATAATAATAAATTTAAATGTTCTTTTCTTCTATTAAACAGAGGGGGCTATACATGTTTCATTATGCTCTTTCTAAATATTTTAAAGATTTATCTGCAATAATTATTCAATGTTACATGATGCTGGCTTCTGTGATGGCCATTTGCCCCATTCTTAGCTAAACAAAGCTTCCCTTGCATGCTCTCATTTACAAAGCCCTGTTCAAAAATGCAATAATCAAAAGTAACAGATGAATTTGATTTTGCTACTTTTCTTGCTAGGTAGGGTTTCAGAATAATGGTATCTCATATAATGATTATTTAAAGATTAAAACTGGTGCACTTGGTAAATTTTTATTCTATTTTGTTTAGTTTACTTAACCCTTTGGGCTGCATTAAAGTTTGTTTTGCTGAGTCTTTCAAAAATGGATCCCAGCAGTTCCCCAGGAATTATTTTTTGCTTCTGCACTATAATATAATTATCAACTTTGTCAGCTCACTTTTTCCTTGCTCTGACTTCTGATTTTAAACTGCTGATGACCAAACTGCTTACTGACTCTGACTGCTGACTCTCACTGTTGATTCCTCTCTGATTTTTTTAATATCATACAAAAAAACAGAATGTTGTAATCTTTTATCTTTGATTTCCATTAATTTATTTTTCTAATCAGTTTGGCAGATGAGTTTTTGCATTTTTACAAAAAAAAAAAAAAAGAAATATCAAGAATTTATTCAACACTTTATGAATTAAATTTTAATACAATCTCTTGGTACATTAAAAAAATATATGGTAATACAGCATCGATTGATCCATGCCATAAGATGGCACTGTTGCTAGTGAAAAACGAATAGATATAACGTTACCGGGCTGATTTGATTATTATTATTTTGTAATGTTATCGTGTTTTTTTTTTTTTTTTTTGTTTTGGATTTTTTTTTTTGGACCGTATTTTCTTTTTTTTTTTTTAAATAAATAAATTGATTTTTAAATATTTTTTTAATACGTTTTGTAAAAACCTTTTTTTTCTTTATTTTTTTTGTAAAACTTGTTGTTTAACAAAATTGGATTACGGACTTTTTTTTTTTAAAGTAACTTTTTTTTTTCGCTTTTGATTACGGTCTTTTTTTTTAAAGTAACTTTTTTTATTTTTTTTGGCTTTTTACTTTCATTAAACTACCACAAAGGCAGTTCTTCTGGGTGAGGATAATATTTCTCTGTTGAAGAAAGACCACCGCATCTGCTTCTGTAGTCTGCCATTGAAATATTTTGATCTCGAAAAAGTGTCGGAAAGTGCGCGACTTGATCGTGAACTTTGCCAAATTGTGACTAACACTCCTCATTAATTGAATTCTGACCCCTGACAACGAAACCAGGGGCATTTGGAAAATCGTTACAATTTTTATGAACGAAAATAAAAAAAAATACATTGGAGCCAAAAAAAAAAAAAAAACCCGTTATAATATAGTTTTCGACATTCAAAATACAAAAACCTTCACATCATACGCTGTACAATAGTTAAGAGTAATGTCTATAGAGAGTCTTGCATACTCATCACTAATAATGTTCAACATATTAGAGATGTTGGGATAATGGGTGCATGAGCGGCCTTGTAAACAGCATATTTATGTGCTTTAGCGTAGAAACATTGCCATCTTATGGTGTGGGTCAATCGATGCTGTATTACCAATATATTGATAAGATAAATTCTTACTAAGAATTTTTATCACAATATATCTTATTATTTTCCAATATATTAAATATCATTAAAAATTTTTTTTACAAAATATTTGTAGCAAAGATAATTAATGAATTTTTTTAGTATATATATTTTTTTCTTTATCTACCAATTTAATTAAACAAACTAACATACATTTCAATTAGTTTTTCTTCTCTTATCTGAGATACAAAAAATGTAAAACACATTAAAAAAATAATATCACATATAAAAAATAATTGCAATATGCAAATATTTTACTATCTATCTGACAATATAATATATATATTTCCCACAAATGTCCCTTTTAGTTTTTAAAACTATATTCATACCTTTACATTTTATGAGTCAACTAACACTTGAATACCATGTCAGATGACCAAACTTTGTAATAAAGATTTGATCATCATCAGTCACCATCATGATACCCCTATTTTAATGAGTGCCTGAAATTCATGCTAACCATTTTTATGATCCTCACTATCAATACCAATTATCTTTCTTCATGATTTTCCTACTTTATTTATCTAGAAATATTATCATGAATCATCTTGAATGAAACAAATTCTTGAAATTTATTTAGACGTCTGGAAAATTTATGTTTTAGGTTACAGTCCAATCCATTACCCAATCATTACTTTAAACTCATTTCATTGGGACTCAAATGATCACTATTTAGTAAAGCCTTATGTGCCTCCACATCCTCAGAGATAGATGCAAACTCTACTTAAATAATTTAAGACTTACAGACTTATTTAGCATTAAATGAGATAAATGATACTCTTTTTATCAAAAACCCTATACTCTGACAATCTTTCCCAGTTGTTGAATGAATGTATGATAATGATTTAATTACTTTAGATTAAATGGGTGTTTATGTCGACTCAAAACCATAGGTACAAAACTTACAATAGCACTGCCCACATCCAGATTACAACAAAACCTAACCAACACTAAAGTTTTCACTCATTCCTCACTATATAAAAACTATCAACTATTCACAACTGCTTTTTAAATTCCCAGCCTGTATTATTGTTTCCTTTATTGACAGCAATGTAATTATCCACCATACCTCCTAAATGATTATATTTATATGTTTCTAAATACATATCTAGATGCAACATTTGCTTTTATTAACTTTTTGGTTACATAAAAAAGTATATTTTAAATTATTCCATCTGAATAGGTTAGGATCAAATTTATTTCTAGTAAAACATTAGTTCATTTAACACACCCGGGGGCAATAATTTACACCAATATCAAACCTTCCTTCTCTCCAGGTATTTTTTATTACTGGAAGTGTCATCATTTGGGATGACAAGAAAATTTCTTTATCCATTGCATTGTTACTATTCACTTTCTCCCATTGGAATGACTATTCAGTTCTTTTCCTTGTTACTTTATTTTTTGCTTTGCTTTTGCTATAGCAACATTTTAAACTACTATTCTTGATTCCAAAATTTCTAAAACTATTCTTTTAAAAATTTCCCTTACCATTTCACATTTAATCTCCTGTATTTTTAGGTTTGTGAATTCTATTTGCTCTGCTCTTATGAACTTAACTATTTGTAATTTTATAAATGGTTCTTCCATATTATGAACCATATCATTTTTCTGTGACACCTTATCCATATTTTGCAGATTAATGCATTGTTATACATCTATTGCATTTTTTCATTCTGTTGTACTTGTTCAACACTCAGATGCTCTATGTCTAATTTTGGCAGGTGTTCAACAATTAAGACTTCTATACCTATTCTTTGTTGCTTTTCCACAGTTTCAATTTTTACCTCTAAGCTTTGATTTTCCTCCACTTTTTTCAATTTTATGTCGATGCTTTCTTTGTTTTCTTGAATAATCTCAACAATTTCATGTATGTTTTGTTGCTTTTCCTGAATATTTTCAACTTTTCCATTTAGGCTTTGGTCCTTTTCAGTCATATCATGAAATTGTTGGTTCATGCTCTGCTGCATACTTTAAGCTTTTTTTCTTTATGTGTTGTACCTCTTCTATGCTACAGAACCCTTTTCTATATTTTGCTATATGTCTTGGAATTTTTCATCCATCTTTTATTCTGTATTTTGTAGTATCTCCTTCTTCATGTCACTTATATCCCATTTAATATTTTTCATTTAAGGCACACAGCATTTTTATGTCAAATGTGCTTTGTGTTTCATCTGACACTTGTTCCACTGTTTGATCTAAATCTTGACTTTTTAAACATTGGCTGCACAGACTCTTGTATCTCTACTTGCTCTATCTTGGGATTATCAGAACTTAGAAATTGACCTTGATTTTCCTCCATTATTTTGGACTGAGCTATGTTTATATGTGTATGTTAAAATAAATACACATATATAGCTAAAACAAAAGTTATAAATAAATGTGTTAAAACATATGCATGTATGTTGAAATACAATCACAATTAAGTATATTAAATTTGTCAAGCGTTGGTGGCTTAGCAATTAGCATGAAACGCTGGCCTGGGTTCGCCTCCTGGTCGATGCTTTGATATAAGAAAAAAAAAAGTATACTAAATTTTAGTAAAAAAAAAAAAAGTATATTAAATATCAGCAAAAAGTAAAATTAAAACTGATTGAAGCAATAGATAAAAGAATTAATATTACTAAAAGATTAATTCAATTGTTACTAATTTTCTTTTCTGAGCCAATGTAATATCTGGTAAATGAAAATACATCCAGAAAAAGTAAATTTTTTAATAATAAAGCTAAATATTATTAAAAAAACTATCTTTTTTGTATGTATTTTCTTTTTACCAGATAAAATATTAATTGTAAATCAAGGAAATAATCTTAATTAAATTCTTAAAGAGCAAAAGAAATAACAGAATTCCATCAGAAAATAATCGAATTAATTAGTGACAATTAAAAAGAAAAAATTCCTTGTAATTGGATGCATCTACAGATAAATAACTTTAGACAATGTCAGCAGGATCTAAGTGACCCAACCAATCAAAACAGGAGTTCTAATTATTAATTAATAGTGAAAGATTGGTCTAAAAAAGTACCAAGGAAGATTTTCTCATGGAAGCTACAAGCATACAGATATATGTATTGTTCTTGATAGCTAATATTGTGGAGTGACTTGCCTCCAAACGTGGCAAAGTAAGTCTAGGAACTAAACAGGTCACACTGACCTTTATTATTATTATTTGAGAATGCCTTCAGATAGTAAATACTGTATATATGCTTTATATAGATTGTTAATATGTATATATCTATAATTAAAATGCTTATAATGGTTATATTAATAATCTATCAAATCATAATCCTAAAGTTGTTGTAGTACTATTATTGATATCAGGTGAATTTTATATAAGCCTATGTTTGTTTGGTAGCATAGGGGTTGCTCTCAGATATCATAACTGGAAACAACATATTCAATAAAATTCCCTGGACTATCTTTGCTGTAGTGGATAATAATAATCTTCAATGATAATTACTACAACCTCATCTATTCTCCTTACATCAAGTAAAATTAATGCACTCCATAAATCTATATTTTGGAAAAAAATAGATTTATAATATTTATTTTTAGTACTATCACTACTTCTTGCTTTACCACTATTATTGCTATTATTGTTATTTTGATCACTATAATGAGTAACCTGTTAGATACATTAACCTAACTGAATGGTGTAAGATAAGACCCTTTTAGACCATAATTTCTAGATATCTTCCACATTTGTGGGATGCCATAAACATTTAATCTTATTCAAATGGAACTTCTGTCTGAAATCTAGTTTCAAATGGACTCATTAGTAGTTGTATTGCCTCAAGTAAAGATCAAGATCACAATTAAAGAGTGTCAGTCTATTAAGCTTGCCCTCATCATTGCTTTCTCAATTCTTAGGAGCTTGAGCTAAAAAAAAAAATTGGTTTCAAAAATACCTTATGTATAGTAAAAGGATGGAAATGTGGTTAAACAAACATATAACCCCATTGTCACAATTAGTATAAAGAGATGATTAATGGCATGGAAGACTCGTGATTGGGCTCTATAATAAATGACTGAAAAAGAAAATTAAGGAAAGAGAAAAGTCTGTTTGCATCAAATAGCTTTGGATGAACCAACATCTTACTAATAAGATAGCAGGAGATATTCCTCGTAGTGCATTGAATATTTGTTATTCACAGTGACAATCACTTGAGTTTAGCATCCAATATTCTGTGTAAATTTATGATACACTAAATGTTATATTGATTTTAAATAGTTTATTAGTTACTTTGATAAATGTATTGACTTAGAACTATTATTAGCCATGTAAATAAAAATAATTCTGTAATCGGTCCCTACAATGAGGCATCACTCATTGTCATAAAAATAGTTGCTGAATGCCTTTTTCATCTATCACACCCCACCCCATAAATAAAATCTTCCATAATAATTTTGAGTCAATAGAAATATTAATTTTAAGATTTTTTTAATAGTATAAAAGTATATTCAAGTTTTTTTAGATTAAAAAAATATTAATTTTTAAATGTTTGAATTACTTCTTTTTGTCATATACTTTATATTTCATTTTTAGTTTTTATATATGTCACTTTGTTTATATGGTCCTGCTGCTTCTCTTAGTCAAGGTAATAGAAAGTTAGTTTTTTTTTTTTTTAGTTATATAAAAACAATAAAAGACAACTATTTAAATGTAAATTAACTAAAATTTGAATCATATGTACTATTTTCACTAAAAACAAATCAGACAGAGAAATTCGGGTGGAACGAATCTTTAGAATCTCACTTTATTGCTAATATAAATTCACAAAAAAAACAACTTTTTTTCGTAGTTTCTCAGGACAAAATAAAAAAGAAATGATTGATATCTTTACAATCCTTTTCTTAAAAAACGAAAACAAATCATACATGAATTTGTTGATGAAAGATCATAGTATTAATATGCATACACCCACAAATACTGTAATTCACATAAAATTTCGGGAACAATCACGTGGAATATTAAACCCCTAGCTATCTACCAACCTACCTATCTACTTTTCTCCTACCTCACCTCACTACCTATCTATATGCTGCCCTCCCTTCCTATCTACCTCTTTCTGTCCCTTTCTACTTACCTACATACTTATTTACTTAACTACTTGGCTCCCTCCATCCTTACCTCCCTACCTATCTACCTACTTACCTATCTAAGCTACCTATCTAACCTATCTACTTATCTACCCACCTACTCAAATATCCTTCCCCACCCACCCACATACCTACCTAGTCATCCATCCATTTAAATAAATAATGCTTATTATACAAATAACCATTTAACAAATAATAAGATCACTCAATGTTAAATATTTCTAATAGCTAATTGTTAAAAGTCAATTGACTAAACGATTACAGAAAGTTCTAATGTAGGATTAAATTTTTTACCTCAATAATTTTACCAGTTGTACATCAAGCCCTGTTATTTCTATTAATATGATAATTGTGTCCAAACTTTCACAAATCAATAATCTTTGATATTTTTTGAAAGTGCACTGCAGTTCATTTTTATTTAAATATAACAAATAAAAATTGAAATAATTTCACTTTTAGTTTTAAAATAAATATTCTAAATAAACAGTATGTAAAACAATTGAGAAAGACTATTAAAAAATTAATTAAAATAGCAGGCATTATTAATTTTTTTTTATAAATATTTTTAAAAAACTAAGTCATATTCAGAAAAACTCCAAAGAAACAGAAACTATATAGGGTTAAAATTTCTGCCTGAAACTGTTGTGAGATATGGTCGTCTGTTGTTTTCCAAAAGATTTGTGATGATGGTATTTTACTTATATATTGAACTATTTCCATCATCTAATAGGAGTATTGAATGTCTTTAGAAAAATTAACTTTATTTTAATATTCCAAATACATTCAATGGATAGTAATAGCACACAGGCTAGTATATACACTACATTTTGAGAGACCTTTTTTCTACAGGGGTTGCTGATCTGACTAGTAACAGTACTAGCATGGGAATCTAAGGGTACAGATTCAATTCCCATGCTAGTGTGGTACACTGGTCAAACCAGCAACACATGAAGAAGAGGAGAGAATAATACGTTTCTAAATATTGTGCATATACTAATCTGTGCTATTATTAACAGTTGAATGTATTTGGAATATTTATATAAAGTTAAACATTCAATACATATTATCTTCACTTCTAAAATGGAATTATTAGCTCTACCTTTTATGATGATTGAATATATTTGAATTGCAGTACACTTACCAACAGACAATATTTGCTGATTTTGATAAAAATTAGATTTTTAAAAATCTATATAAGATTTGATCATAGTAAATAGGATGAAGATGACAAGTGCTCGTATATGGAAGTTGAAATCTTATATGAAGATTTTTCAATTTTTAAAAATCTAATCTACTTTTAAAAATGTATATTTTGACAAGATATATATTACATAGTTAGTAGTCTTATAATCATAAGACCATGTCTAAAATAGCATTTAAATATTATTTATTATATTGCATATATCTTTAATTTTCCTATTAATTCAATTGTATTACTCACATTTTTTACTTAGTTGCCAAGTTATTCTTTGGACACATTATCTTAATGATATTTAAATTAGTTTATGATGTGTAAAATTTTTGAAGCATATTTTTTAGTTTTGTACATTATTTTTCATGTGTGTGAAATAAAATAGATTGTTGGAAGAGGATCTCTTGTTTAAATTACGTCAGTCAAAAAACATATTTTACAGAATTATATCAAAATAATTATTTATTTATTAAAATGTTATTTTTGGATAAATTAAAAATTATCCGCTTGTAATTCTTGAACATTAGCAAATGATTTGATTTTAATTTGAAATTGACTTGAACAATGAATTATGTAGGATGGTTCTTAAGATGAAGGTTCAACATTAACCTATAATGTTTAAAACTGGAATATTAAATTTTAATATATTATCTATTATAAGTTTGCACCATCTACTTAAATTAATAATATTTAAAATTGCGCATGGTCTTTAGAGTTGTTCCATAGATTTTTTTTAATCCATAAAAATTTGATCTAATAATTAGATTATTGTAATAAATATATATAACTATTTACAACTGTGAATTGATGTAAAACTATTACAAATAATATTGTACATAATTTTATTTCAGTTACAGGTTTGTCTCTTTGGGCATCTATAATAGGATCTGGTTTAGTGTGTAACTTATACACTATAATAGTAAGTATATATTTTATGTAACAACTAAAAACTTTACTTTCATTTCTAAAAATCACTAATACTTATAATCTTTATGATGTAGTAGCTAAGGCATTCATTTAAAATGTTCTATGATCCGGAGTTTAAATCTATATGTTCTTAAAGTTCAGATAGCCAATTTTTTTATAAGCTAGTTTATTGCTTTATCATCTAGATCAGCTGTCGGCAACTGGTGATCCATGAACCACTGGAGTCTGTGATGCAATTTTAATGGCTTGCAAAAAAATTCAGATATTATTTAAATTGACTAAGCTCATTTAATAAAATTGTTAAATAAAAAGTAAATTTTGTTTAAGCTATATTATTATCTGTAAAATAGAACAAGAACATTATATTGCTAATTAAATTGTTACAAAATTCTACTGTGACTTGCAAAACATCTACCTCAAAGACATTTAATTAATTCCTACTTAGTCAGTGGCATAGAAAAAGTAACAAAATAAGAATACTCAAATTATCAATATATATCATGCTCGTATTAATTTGTACTTTTAAAATTTATGTTAGTGGTCACAATATCTAAAAGGTTGCAATAAGCCCATCATATATATATATATATAATATTGGAAATAAATTATCAAGTTATTTTTATCTGGAATATGCGAAAATATACCAAATATCTAATTTAGTCAATGGCTGTTAAAAAATCAAAAAACAGCAAAATTGTAATCTGACAATATTTACTACTAGCTATGAGATTTCATTTATCAAGAATATCTACAGTGTTTAAGTTTTCTTTAATATATATATATATATATATTGTTAAAAGAAGTTTGCCTTGACAACAGTTTGAAATTGTTGATTGTTATTGATATTGAGTAAGGGTTGACTGGTTTTTAATAATATATACATATTAATTCTAATATTCTCACAGATAAAAGATGAATTCATAGTGTTATTTCCAAGAGCCTCAGTATAATAAAAATATAATAGGTAAAATAGCTGATGTTTCAGTATAATAACAAGTATTTTCTTCAGAGCTTCTTTTTCAAATCATAAGAATGAGTGTGGCAAGATTTAAAATCATTATTTTTTTTTCATTTATTATTTTCTTTTCATACTCAAATTCTATTGATCGAGAATTTTAAAAAAATATTTTATCCTCCAATGGCTTTTTCTAAATATTGTTAATTTTCTTCAATTCACAATTCTTATTTATGCTCTTGGAACTTTTAAAAATCTCTATATCTTCCCTTAGCAGTTTCTGGTTAAATAGTTCATTTTTTTTCCAAAATGTGTGTTTTATTAAATTTCACAATACTATGAATTTATATATATGTATGTAAATAAAACAAAATGTAATAAATTTATTTAATGCTGATGTGCTACAAATATGCAATCTTCTGACCTATATTTTATAAAAAATGAAGTGCTTTACAAATGTAAGATTATAACATCTTTTATGCATTGAGAATGAAAATCATAAATTCTCCTCACTCATCATTTTAGTAGACTATTATTGTTTTTTGTTTTTTTTTACCTGATTGATATTTTATAGAGAACAAACTAGATTTTACATTTTATCTCTTTATTAGAATATGCAGTTGAATTTATATTTATATGATTGCAGAGTGTGTTGTTAAAAGAAAGGAGACTTTGATTCCTCTTTAAGGCCTTAAAGAAACTGAAAAACAAATTTCTAATATTGATTCATAAGTTTTTATCATCGCAGCAGTTATTACTATAAGCTTACAAATATAGCAAATGAACATAGATGGACTGCTCAATTTAGGATCAAGAAACAATGTGATCTTTCCCGATAGTTTTTAACTGAAATATCAGTCGAGTTTTATTAAAAGTGAAATGAATGTGTGTGTGAATGATCTTTATATATAGACCGTATAATTTTTAACAGATGTTTTGAAATATTTTAATATTTCAACAATATTAATCTGTATTAATAATCTAATTGAGATATTTTAGTTATTTTTTTTCTAATTTATGAATATTGTTTGTTAATCTTCTTTTATTCTTCTGAGAAAATAGATTGAATATTATTTTGATCTTTTTAAAATTTATTTTTAGTCTTAGTTTCTCACTTTTATCTGATAACTATTACAATATTTCATGAGATTCTGATTAATTATTTAAAAAAAAAAACCCACATCAGTTACAAAATGTAGATAACTTAAACAATCTCCCTTTACTTTTCTTTCTTTACATTTATATTATATTCTACAAACTGCAATAAAAAGCTTTAAAAATATGGATTCATATCTTAAAAATATGATATAATTTAAAGATATAGTATCCTTTTGAATGTAAAAAGCAGTTATAGTTTACTATTTTCATTGATTACTGTGTACTAAAATCTAAAGGTGACTTTTTTAATACAAAAATATAATATATTTTCCACATATTAAAATATTTCAATATATATATCGCACGTGATAACAGTCAAATTAATATGCAACAAAATCTAAAATTTGTAGTCAAGGTAATGTCTATAAGTTACTTGCATAACTAATTGCATATTCTATGGTTTATTAAACATTGGCTGTTTTCATATGCTTTACATTTAAAAACCATATATCCTGTGAGAAATTATGGTTTAACATGCCCGCGCACACAATTATAACAGAGAAAAAGAAATTATGACCATTACTCTCCAAAGCTTGTAAAGTCACCAATAATAGTAGCTTTAGATGTTGAAGGTGGAGGATAGATACCTACAACTGCAGATAACATTCACATGAAAAAAAATTGGGGAAGCTATAGGAAAGAATAAAAATCTCACAAAAGCAAAACAGCATCTTGGTATTGAAAGAAAAATTGTTTCAGAAACAAAAAGAAAAGATGGAATTATTACTAAAAAAATGACATCACAAAATGTGTGAAAGAGCTCTATAAAGAATTATATAATAATAATGATTTAAAAAACCAGTATGCTTTACAATTATTATATCTTTTGAATTGTCAAGTATTTAAAATAAAGTAGTGAGACATGGAATTAAATCTATAAAGGGAAAACTCCAGGGAATAATAGAATTATTATTGATATTTTTAAAAAAAATAGAAACATTGTATCTAAATGATAACAATGTACTTGTTGTTTGGAAACATGCAGTAGAAATATTTATTTTTAAGTAACATGATAAAGATATTAGAAGTTACATATCTGTCATTCTTCTATCACTTCTATATAAACTCTTTCCCAAAATAATTACAATATTTCTATGGTGAACTTGAGTCTAATCAATTAAAGAATAAAGTGTATTTAAAAGTTGTTTTGATACAGAAGATCATATACAAATATTGAGAGAAGTTATATAAAAAACAATGAATATGAGGCACCATTTTTTTTTTTTGATTTATAAATTATGAGAAGGCATTTGGTTTATAAGCATTTATGGAGATTAAAACTTTTGATCATTGTTGTTCTTTGAGAATATTTATCAAAATGCAAGAGAAATAGTTAGATTACATAGAATATGCAACTGAAAAAATTAACATTGAGAAGTGTATGTGACAGAATAATGCCACATCTTTGAAACTTTTTGTAATAGTTTGTACAATAAAATGAAAAAATAAGGAAGTAATAATAAATGGAGATTATTTAAATCATCTAGATCCTGTAACTGATGTGGTTATTTTTTCAAATAATTTACCAGAGCTAGGAAATATTGCAAGAGTTATCAGATAAAAAGTAAAGAAGTAGGACTAAAAGTAAATGCTAAAAAGATCAAAATAATATTCAATGTATTTTCTCAGAAAAAAATGAAGATTGACATTCATGAATTAAAAGAGTTAACAACTACAAATATCTTGATTATATTATTAATACAGATGGAAATGTAAAGAATGAAGTTAATTTTAGAATTAAACTTATATGGAGTGCTTTTGATAAAAATAACTTAGTATTAAAAGGAAATATACTGTGAATTTAAGAAACTTTTCAATATTTGTGTTTTATCAATTCCTATTTATAGTTTTGAGAGTTGGAAAGAAAATAAATACAGAGACTTCAAAGGACTAAAATAAAATATTGACAGATATGTATTAGGAAAAACAAGAAGATATTGAAAACAAAATATAGGTGAGATAACAGACAGGTATTAATGGCATTATTGAAAAAATTAAGATTCTGAAAGGATCTAGATTAAAAATATTATTGGAAGATATGATAATAGATTAATAATTGAAGTTTTAAGTAAAGGTCTTGAGTGATTGTAGAAGATTTAAAATGAAAAATAAATCTTATAAAATGGATGGATAAAATAAGAAATTTTGCTGGTTAAATATGAAGAAGAGAGGTTATAGATCAAAAAAATTGAATTAAATTTGGAGAGATCTTCATCTTACAATAAAATGATATATATATATATATATATATATATATCATTTTATTGTATAATGTTATATATATATATATATATATATATATATATATATATAGTAACATTAATAAAAGGGGATCACAAGAATTTATCCAAATATATTAAAATATCAAAAATCCAAATATTACCATTATAAATATTTTTACCTGAGTAGTAGCTATGAAATGAAGATTATATTAGACTGAGTTATCAATCAAGCATATTAAGGAATCATATATATAAGTTGTAACTCTAATAGTCATTGAAATTTATTACTTTTCATACTCAAGTAAATATTAATTATCAACAAAAATATCAGTGGCTTTAATTCATCAATTTCTACTTAAGATTTCTGAAGATATCATAATATCAAGAATTATGAAACAATAATGCTTAAAGATCAGTCATTTCCATTATCTGGTATCTGGCCTATTTCAAACCCTAGTTAGGCAGCCATTATATCATCAATAAACAAGTAGAAATGATAAACATATTATTAAGGACAAACTACTATAACTCAGGAAATAATATCAAGTGGGTGAGTACACTGTTAACTCAACAAAGTATATTCTCAATAAATCCAACAATAGATTTTATCCACTTTCATCTCTTGATTTGATGTCAAGTGCATATTTAAATAAATAACAAGTGAATATGGTCTAGCAGGGCGCCACTAGATTATCTGAACCTAGATACAGTTATATCTTATAACCTTTTCACATGTACCGGGTTTGAATCCCCTTTTGGTACTTTATTTCTAACAAAAATGGATGATTTTACTTTTAGACCCATATCATTGTATGCACTCCCATTTAGGTAAACATAAAACATCCTTAAACTAAAGTGGAGTATATAAAATTCATTAGACAGAAATCATTTCTTAGATCTTAACATAATAAATGCATTTCAATATTTTTTTATAAGTTTTACTAGCTCAGATTATATTATTAATTTAGAATGGCAATTCACTCATCCTTGCATGATATAGATGATGGAATGGTGGTTATTACAATTATTCACAAATGTCAACTAAATACCATGAAATCATTATTTATTTATGGCTTTTAAACATTTATCTATTCCATTAATTAAAATGTGATGATGATGATGATGATAAGGATAACCACAGCTTTAGGATTAAGCCTAATCATAAAACCTAATTTTTATAAATTCATAATTATTGCTTAATTTTAGTATATCTAATTAAATCTTAACTAATCAATATCAACCATTGATGATGAATGATCACAACTAATAAAGAATATTCTCAATAAAATATATTTGCCTTGTTTAATAAAACAATTTAACATTTATTAATTTATTATGAACATATACACACAATTTAAAGATAAAACTAAGAATTTATATGAACAATAATGATAATAATAATAATTGATTATCTGGCAATCATAAGATTAATTTTGAATTCTTCCCCCTTTCCCGTCAAAGATATATAATGTATATTAAATTGGCTACTAAGTTTGCTAAAGTTTTCAATTTACAGGAAAATGTTTTTAAAAAAAATCACTTTTTTTATCTTTTCTCTTTTGCACGCATACTTTTATAACCTAACATGTAAAATAGAATGATTAAGAATAAATGTTAGTAGAATTGGAAAGAGCAAGTTTTTTAGAAACAAGTTTTAAAGTACCTTTTTCTCCCTCTCCCTTCTAAGCTCTGAAATGCTATACTTTAACTTAAAACACAAATAATCCAATATTTTAATACTGCCTCTTATTTTACATTCACACACAATTACATATATGCAACAAGTAATATTATGTATGTGCATGTTTATCCCCATGAAAGCTAAAAGATTATTTAAAACCAAAATAATAATACAAAAAAATATATTTTACATATTAATATTTCATAACTTTAGGTTAATAGACAATCATAATTTTAGTACATATAAAATCCTTAATGAAGCTTATGGTTATCACTAGTAAGAAATTCTTGGTTTCAATTGATCTTAGCTGTTTTAAAAGTTCTGAGATAACAAATGAAAATATACAACTTTATTGCTAAAGTTTTACTAAGTCTCTGATATCACAAAGAAAATATATATAAAAAATTCATATTACCAGTTCTATTCTTTGGTAGCAACTTCCAATGATTCAAATTTATCTTGTTTAATGTCTATACTTTGCTTTAATGGGAATTGTATTGGCACTGGAACTTTTCTTCCCTTCCTGTTAAGCATGATTCTTTTAATTCATGAAGTATATCAGTTGTCTTCAAGTTTATACTTTTTCTTGGGTTTAAACTCAGTCACTGGATTCAATTTGTACTAGATGATTTAATACTTATTAGTCGATTAATCATTTTCCTTCAGCTTTCAAAAGCAGGTGAATGTTTCTTTGCTTAAAATATCGAATTTTTCTTAATCAGTCATCAGGTGTATAATATTTTAATTTCAGACAAGACATTTCTTTTTATATGATATGTGGGTTGATGATCTGGTAAAAGCCCAAGACGAGATTTATATATTTTTTTAACCTGCCATTCTGTGTTCAATCTTCAACAAAAAAAAAATTAATAATAAAAAAAAATGATTTCAGATTGGGATTTCTGTAGAGTTAAAAATGCTTATCCTTTCTAGTTTCAATATTTTAAATTTCTCTTTTCTTTTTTTTTACTGATTTTTCTCAGAAAGGTTTTATACTTGATTTTTTTTTTCTATTTTTAGCAAACTCATTTTTAGATTTTCACTGGAACCTGTTAAAAATCACACTACCTTGATTTTTCAGACTAATCCTGTTTTGAAGTAAAAATTGTTTTAATCTTTTTTCTTGACATCTCTGTCACAAATGTAATACTTAAAATTTGAGCTGCTTTCTTTGATCAAGCTGATGGGACAATTTTAAAACTTAGTGCTCTCACCAAGCTTTAACAGAAAAACAAACAATATTTATAAAAACTAAATTGTTACAAAAATATATATCTAATTTAACAGATTTTCTCTTTCTTTTTCAATATGTAATAAAATATACATTTATGTATGTAATGTACACACTTATTTAACTCATTTATAAAATGGGCCTATAAAATAATCTAAATGCTTTTTTAGAAATTATAACTCTAATATCTAAAACTAAATCCTTAACTTTCAAATCCCAAATTATAACCCTTAAAAAAATAGAAATAGAATAAAATATTAGAATCTAGTAAATGTAGGTTAGCTTTGAAGAGAGTTTAATATTTGAAATATACAATGATAATTAAACCATTTACACACACACTTCTTGTATATGTGTTATTATTTTACTTTTTAACAAAAAAATTAAATATTGAATAATTAAATGTGTGGACCATTCTGTTTGAGTTTTTATCAACACACAAACAAATAAAGAATATAACTGTTGCCCCACTCTCTTTCTGTCTTAAGCTTTTAGCACTGGATCTTGTAGGATTTAAAATTGGATGCCCTACAGCTTCCTTTACTATATAAAAATGTGATGATGATTTTTGTTCCACATTTTCTTTATGCACATTACTACAAATTTAGCTAATGACTAAATTGTAATGGCACAATATATATATATATATATTGTGCACTTTTTATTAGCTCAGACTATTCTAAAATAAAATTTTAGTGTATAATTTTAAATTTTACAAATCCAATAATATTTACTTATTAAAAGAAGACAATAATGACATATTAGATCATAAGATTTAAACTCGGTTTTAGCTAATGGAAATTTATAAATGATTTTAATTCAAAATACATATAGAAAATAACCTACAGAGTCATATATGTGCAGATGGATGAACAATTAATATTATTTGGAGTTTAAAACCAGTGAAGTTTAAATTGTAATTTTGTAAACATAATGCGTAGTAGGGACTAATAATTATTGTGGGTGCGCATTTGATTTTAAACATAGAAATTATTTATCTTCAAATCTTATTATATTTAAAAGTAGATAAATAAAGTTTAATTTAAAAAAATACTGATTTAAAATTAAAACAGTAAATTTTATCTTTATTTAAATTCTAAAAAATATTGTATTTTAATATTTTTTTAAAAAAAAGGAAAATCAGTCATTTTAAAGTAATAAACCAAAAACTTTCAAAATAAATAATTGTTTCATAGAAAAAAGTGAATCGGGGAATATGAAATTCAAGAGAGGAAAAAAAAAAGAGCTTCTTGATCGTAAAGTTGAAGTAACTAAGTTTTTTTTTCTTGGTGATATTTTTTTAAAAAAAAAACAAAGTTGGATTAAAATTCCTAAAACCTTATGATTTACAACTCTATATTAATATACATGGATAATTATAAGTTCTGTTGTTAAAATAATGGAATAAATTAATCGTTTTTCTACTGGGCAAGTCAATAATCGGAATTCCCAATAATCTTTTGAAAATTAATAAGTATTGAAGAAATAATTGGAGATGAATAGTCAACGAATATATTCACGGAAAAATAACAATAATTGTGCCATAGGGAAAATTAACTGCAGTAATACACAAAAGGAAATAAATAAACACCGTAAATATCCAGTAAGGATAGATAAAAAAATAGTATATCTCTTGGAAACAGTTAAGTATATATATTTAAAATTCAATGGAACTAAATTAGTAATAAATAAAAGTGTTCATTATTATTCTGGATATATTATTTATTTTGAGCCATACCAGCATGGATGTCAGTTTTATAAAGTTTTAGCTGAAAAAAAAAAAAACGTTGCACGCATTTTTAATTGAAATAATAAGTGTGTTTTTTACTATGGAGAGAAATATATATCATATAAAGTAAATAAAGCAAGTCACAAATAAATTTTTATTACTAAATAAAGAACAAAACAAGGATTATTGTTGTAGTAACTCAAATACCTAGCGAATCTTAGGATAAGCAGAATCTTCAAAAAAATAAGGAAAAATAAAAACATTATGATAAGTTTATGGAGTGTGGAACAACTAGAAGATTTAAAATCATTCTTATACTTTAGCTGAGAGTTAAAACAGAACTTCTTTCTAATGTTAGTATTTATATTTTTAATCGATGATTTGTTAGTATAATGGGGGGGGGGGGAGGGGAGAGAAAACTAATTTAATAAGGAATTAATTCAAGTGTTGTTATATTAAGTTATTTAATACTTCCGTTAAGTTTAAAGATTATGAATCCTTTAAATAAATAAATATACTCGATATTTTAGTATGAAAGGGTATTTAAAATGATATATACATACTCCAAAGAGCAGGTTATATTTACATGTACAAATGGATAACTAAAAAAAACAATGATTTTGTTCTTATGTGAAAGATAAAAGTAGTAATTTTGTTTGCTTACCAACCTCCAGAATTATAACCCTATATTCTCATTTATTTTTTTGTATTGTTACTTAATCATCAAGTACTACTATTATGTAGAGGTTAAACTAATGAACCATGAATGGAAAAAAAAAGATTGTTTAATAAACTAAATATGTGATATATAGTTCACATACATAGGGATAAATATCTCAACATATAATGGGAAATCATTAGTTTTGTTTGATAATAATACTCTAAAGATTAATTTTCTGTTGTTATTATTATTATAATATATATGTATTATTTTGTTATGTTATTTTAAATTTGATATTAATGGAAATGTTTATTATCATTTGTAATGAATATTATTAAAATGATTGTTTTAAAAGTTTTATTAAATTCCAATTGCTGCATGTCTTTTCTGGGCTCATTTTCACCACATCACACAACTTAAAATGTACAGTCAAAATTAAAATGAAAAGTCAATTCAATTTAAAGCAAATCTAACAGTTTAATAAGCATAAATCTCTTAGTAAAGATTTTTTTTTACTTGTTACATGCTGCCTTGATCCCATAGGTCATTGATGACCTTGCCAATTATTAAAGTGTATTTATTAATATAAAATTAAATGATACATTAGTTATTAGTGAAAGTATTAGTGTTAATCACAGTTTAGTTAATAATATTATTTTAATATTCAGTATTAAAGAACATATATATAAAGCTTGACTATGAATTTAAATAATAAGCCTTTCTTAATTTGTACACTATCCATGGAAATCTGTAAAATCCCTCTTGATATTCCATAGGTAGTATGAAGAATTAATAAATCAATGATTTTCCTGAGATCTCCTTATTATAAAGTTATTCTTATAATTATTGCCAATATTAATTATTAAACATAATATGAATCAAAGTTTATCTTAAATTATCTAACAGATTAATTTAATGAGTGATTGAATTAAAACTTAATAGTTATAAATATAAAATAATATATTAGATATTATTGTTAGTCATGAGAGTATGTAGATACTTAATAAGGAGGAGTATCTGGGTATTCTTATGCCATTGAACAAGTATTTTGTATTTGTTTAATGTTAAGGGGATGTGATCTGTTTATAGGTAAACGGGTCTCATATTGATTATATTTAAAACATATCTTATTTTAGAAATGTTTACTCATGTCAAAGTAACATGGGATAGATACTAATCTTATCTAAATTCAATTGTTATAGTTAAAGAAAATGGTCAGGATATAGTAAGTTTATTAATAGAACCTAACCCGAATCCAAGTAGGGCCTAATATAAGGGACTTGGAAACTCTGCTTAGGGTCGTACCACCTATAGACAGGCCACAGTATATATATATATATATATATATATATACCTATAGACAGGCCACAGTATATATATATATATATAAATCTTTGGTTTGCAGAATATAATTTGCTCAAAGCATCTCTGATAAGTCAGACTTTTTTTGATGAAGCTATTTCTAGAGAGATCATCACACTTTTATGAATGGCCAGATTTCTTAAGTGGTAAATTCACTGTCATCAATTGTTTCACACAACATAAGGATTGCATAATAAAATATATTACATTTAAAATTTAAAACATTAATTTCAAATTATTTTTATTAGAATATTACTCAAAAGAATGAGTACTATGGACATGCAGTGCTTCCACAATAAATTGTGAACTTTGCATTCCTACAGTGTCAACCAACAAATTATTAAAAATATCTTGTATTTCTATTTGACAAAATCACAAAATTATTTTTAATTTTGAAGTTTAACTATTGGTAAAACTAAGCCACATAGATTGATATGAACACTAATATGTTTCAACATGCCATTAGACATTTTCAATATTTAGGGTGTTTTTGGAAAAAATAATCTTAATTAGTTATCTATTTAATTTTTTTTACAATGTGATATAATTTAATCATGAATATTCTTATTTCAATAAATGATATAACTAGAATTATTTATTCTACATTTATTTTTAAATTATAAGCCTTGTTTATTATTTATATGCATAAAACTGATTTTTAGGGTGGAATTAAAGCTGTTGTATGGACAGACACACTTCAGCAAACTCTCGTTTTTGCAGGATTACTTGCAGTCATGATTCAAGGTTTTATCTCTGCAGGTGGTGTATCTAATGTATGGAATATTGCAGTTGAAGGAAAAAGAATTTCACATTTAAGGTATAAATTTGCATTCTGTGTCTGATATATATAGACACACAAATAATTTAACAATGTCATAGATATATAGTAATATTAATTCTTTATGCATCACCTAAAAAATCTTATAAACTTTTTACATATTATTGTATAAATAAAAAAAACCAATCAATCTTGGCATAATAGTTATTAGGCTCGATCATTATTAGGTGGTCTTGAAATAATACTCATCAACATAACAATGTTATTCTTGTTTAAATATCACTTCAAACCTGATTTTAAACTATTAAATTTATCACTACTTTAAAAAATCATCTTTAATATATAATTTATAAGTAAAATAATAAAGTATAACAATGATATTATACTTTATAAATAACTATAATAAATCACCGAAGTACTTTCAGTTAATTTCTTAATATTCTTCAAATAAAAACTATTTAAATTTAGCTGAAATAAACATCATGTTATATCCCAAGATTAATGAACTTTAATGTTTACACATAAGATATCCTATTTCTATTTATCAAAATTGTTTTTTTAATTGGACTTTTATTCTTTAATTATGATTTCTCTTCTCATGAAGAATTTTTATATTCTCCAGATCAAAATTAAAAGTAAGTTCACGTTTTTTTATAATAAAAAAAACTATGCCATTATTAATCATTACTTTTATTTTTTATATATTTATGTAAAAATTGATGCTTTTTTCAAGATTATATCTTGATTTATCTATGAACTTCTGTGAATTATTATAATTATTTATAAAATATTACCATTATACTTTACATTTATAAATAATATAAAATATTATAGGTTGTTTTGTCTTAGCATGTTGAAAACACTTGAGAGCGTAATTTCTATGCAAATGCACAGAAATATGCTATTTAAGTGGCTGCACCGCTATATAATGTTCTATTCCAATTGTTAAGCATAGAAATAGTCCGTATACTTGTCTGCGGTGTCTATTTCTACACTACAACACATAAATAGGATGTGAACTTTGTGTTACACAATTTATATGAACAATCCCATTTTAAATTTAGCTATGCTATCTATTTCTATGCTACAGCACAGAAATAGGATGTATTATTCTGCTGCAGATTTATACAAACAATCCCATTAACATTTTGGTACAGGTATTTACAGCATAGAAGTAGGATGTTTATTCTGCCACTTACAGTTAACTTTGTGTTACACAGTTTATACAAACAATCCCATTTTAAATTTTGCTACAGCATGCCCAAGTCATTATTTTCCAAATCCAATAATGAAGTATGAAATAATAACAATTGTGGAAACTTTGCCTCACTTCTTTAGACAAGGTTGACACTTTAATCAGTTGTCAAAGGGGAGGTATAAGTGTGATTTTTATGAAATCATGCTAAAATTCACATTTGCATGAGTTAAATTGCGAGACCGTTAGAAAATACCGGCTTTATTTTTGGACACATGTTGTTTTGAATAAATTCTTTCTTTTTATTTTTATTAAAATTACAAATTATATTTGCATGGCCATGATGTTGTCTTGGGGAAATTATTTCTTTTTATTCTTGTTAATATTAACAACTTTATTTGCATGGCCACAATGTTTTTCCTTTGGAGAAAGTATTTATTTTTCTTCATGTTAAAATTTAATTTGTGTCACCATGATATTGTTTTTATTTGTTTTTATTCTTGTTAAAATTACAAATTTCATTTTAGAAAAAAAAAAAATTTAAAAAAAAAGATTTATCCAATTTATTTTTTATTTATTTTAGATAAATTTCATTGTTTATGATTTAAAAAACAGTATAAAGTTAAAAAAAAGAACAACGACCCAGTAACATTATAATTCTGTTTGTTTACATAGAAATTACACCCCCAAGCAATTTCAACATGCTAAGAGAAAACAACCATACTATATAACAGCAATAACCATATAAATATATATAATACAAAAAAGCTTTTTAGGAATTTTTTTTATTGCCTCATAATTTATTTTGAATTTTATATTATTTACAAATTAATATATATATATTGTGATGTACACATGTTGCCATCTATAGTTTCCTTGTAGTGTATAAATAACTAAAGAAAGAAAACAATTAAAGGTCATATGTTTAATAAAATATATTTTATTGTTTTAACAGAATCTGGAATAAATGAACCATTTGTTTATTAAATTTAAAAATTGAAATATTTAAAATTATTATCAAATGATAACAATGCCTTATTAGGTTTAGAAGAAAGAGAATCACATGTTCACAAGCCAGTGTAAAAAAGGAAAAGACTGCATTTTGTGTTACTATAGCTACAGAAATAACTTCAGCAAGAAGAACATATAGACTTCCTTTTGTTTAAAAATGTGTGTTTATTTCTGTCTTATTTTTATAAATATATTCAGGATATATAGCAAAGAAATATGCACTGTAAGACAACTTAGAGAAGAGGCATGAGCTTCCCCTTCATTTGGTATTTTTATGATTAAAACAATATGGATATCAATAAATGCTGTGCTGGCTGCCATGGAGCTAAGATCATTGAATTCACCATAGGTTGTAATATCATCAGGAATAATAATTGGATATCATCTAATGATGCAAATTATTTGTGGATCCCTATGTTTGTGTTTTTCTAGCAAAAAGACGCCAAAGAAAAATCACTGATTAATGGAATCTCAGCTGAAGTCAGATATATATATATATAAATGTAATAACAGGCACTCATAAAAGTCTTTTAAATTATCTCTGTCAGACAAGTTTCACTTTTTAAAAATGGTTAAAAGCATAATGATAATTTTAACAATAAGATGTTTATTAAAGTCTTCTTTTTTAAACAATAATTTTAATTAATGAAATTTTACTTATCATTTGATATAATTTAAACAACAGGAAAGATATGACTTTCTAAACAAAGGTAACAATATTAATTTTTTTAATTTTTTTTATTATATTGTGAGAGTGTGTCATTTATGATTTTATGCTTTAATAATTTAAAATATGTATCATATCTGTTAATTTGCAATCTAAAAAGAGGGGTAAATTATAAAAATATAGGATGTTAGATTGCAGTTGATAAATTAGATTTATGATTTTTATCTGTCACCTCAATGAGTTAATACTTATTTCAATAAATTTATATTATTATATTAACTTAAGTACTTTGATTTGCTTATTGCATAAATCATAATAAAACTATTTTATGACATAATTCATTTTACAATTAAGATAATTAATTGTACATACCGTACTATATTTTATCATCAAGTAAATCATTACTTATTGAATTTTTTTTATTTACCAAGCAAGATATTTATTCTCTGGCTCATTGGTGCCTTAAAATTCATGAGTCCATTGTAGATGTAAATCTAAACTATCATAGAGCCATTTGTGAATCAACATATTTATTTGTCTATTGATTAGTTATAATTTTAGTTTCCTAAGTACAACATTTATGTAATATATTTTAGAATGCCAAATATTTAATGCATAAGTGGAGAAAACTACTTGGTTCACAATTTTATTTATTATCTATCATTGCCCAAATATATGGGGCACTTGCAGACCAGCTATCCCTGCTTAATTATATTTTCTATTATATTCATAATTATCCAAATATACAAGCTATTATGTGAACAATGTTTATTTACCTTTACTTTTGGCAGTCTTTATTAGTTTTCCTTTACATTTTGGCTCATACAAGGAAATATTGCTATTTATAAACAATGTTGCTTCATTATCATTGTTAATAGGTTTTAGAATATTTTCTTTCACATTTGGCTTTCCAACAGATGCCATAATTATTTATCCATGACTTTTGAGAGATTTAAAGTCATATAATAATAAGTAGATAGAATTAAAATATTTGATTAATGATCACAATTAACATCAACTATTTTTGTGTATAATAGTATTATATTAACCAGAGTAATGATTCAATAGATAATAGTTTTTAAACTTATATTTGTGCTTTGTTAAGGGTTTGAATTTAGAATGGGTTGTCATATTGTTTTTTGAAAAAGAAAAGAGTAAGAATAATACATGAATTGAGAAATAGAAAATCATAAGGTTTATGCTTACTTACAAAAAATTGTTTTATGCCATAACCAGACTGAGGACACCACCCTCAGTTTTTATGATGTTGTGCATAAGACAACAAAAAGTATCAAAGTAAGTACCATCTTCCAGATTTTCAGAAAATCAAGGATGGCCATGTGAAGCAGTCAATCTTAGCTTAAGATTGTGCTTCATGTTTCTACCTACTAACCTGTATTCAAATCCCTATATCCCATCCCGCTCCTTTTGTCGTATATATATTTTTATGTATATATTTAAGATACGCGCCTAAATTATAAAATTTAATGTTTCAATAACATGTTTTAAAATTATTATTAATTCTTTTCATTAATTATTAGTTTTTTATTAAAGTATTATAGATGTGGCTCAAATATATACATAGGAGCAAAACTTACTAACAAAATATTGATGTTTTTAAATATTTATTATATGTCATTTTTAGCTTTTTCTTTTAAATTGCTTGTTTTTCTATTAAACTATATATTTTTTTTTTTATAAAATCCAATATGAAAGATGCAAGTGTTGTTAATTGTCTAAAATAATTAGGGGTTGGAAGCACTATTGTTTTAATCTGGGGAAGGTATTTTTTTAATTAATGTTTTACTTAAAATAAATGGGATTAAGTAGATTAAAGATTTACTCGTGTTAAAAACATGTTGTCAAATCTATTTCTAATCTGGAAATAGATTTGAATTTATATTTTGGATGTTATCTTACAATTGCATCTTCAAAAACAACTGACAAAAGAAAAAGTATAAAATGACTGAATTTTGAATCACAGGGGAAGATTAACTACTATGGAAAGAGATTAGCTACTTTTAGAGAGAGGTATTATAAACATATTTCGTTTTGCTTGAAATTTAAAATGATGTAGCAGTAAATCCATCGCTCTTCAACGGCCTCTGCCGCTACTATATTATCCTGCTGCCCTGAAATGAAGAAAGGTCTAAAAAGAACTTTAGAATGCTAATAAAAGTTTGCTGTCACCAAGAAGAATTCATTTTAGATCCTCAATTCGCCGTGCACGTGCCATACTTTAAAATGGATTCTTAAAATTGCAAGGTAAATTTCCAAGCTGCCACCTAATAGTCAATTTAGTCTAAATAATCTATCAAAATCTCTTCTCATGTATTCTTTAACTTTGCCTTTTATATTTATCTGTAAATGTAATTTTGCTCTCAAATAATTTCTTTATATCTAATCCTATCTCATATGCTCTTAACATTTTAATTTTGGTGCGGTCATTTATTTATATATATTTATTACTTGATTTATATATCTGCTTGCTTATTAATATGTCAATCTAAAACAATCTGACGAATTGAATTTTCTAAAAATCCTTTCTATTTTTTTAAAAGTAAATCTTCATGAAGCAAGTTATTAACGTCCATTTAAAACAATGCATTATTAATTAATATACTCGCCAGATTGTTTTTCGAGTCAACATTTTATTTATTATAAAAATATATTTGTTTAATTCTGGATTTTCTACCCTGTGTAAATCCAGAACTTAAGCTAATTAACGCTTTGAAATCTTTTAAAATAATTTGTCATTAAATATTTTGTCATCTAATCAAATGTCATTTTCAAATATGTTTTTCAAATGTATCTTATTTATTTTTACGACCTCAATGGCATGAAAATCGTTTATATCAAATGTATAATGAATTTCGGAACGCTCCTAGAAAAATATATGTTAGTCACCACGTTTCAGAACCGTAAATCAAAGCGTTAATGGCCATATCATGTAATTCCTTCTAATAGTTGATTGGCATTTTAATATTAGACCCACCAAAGATGTGTGTTTATTTGTAATATATTATTTAGCTAATAAAGAGCATATGAGAACTAATAGTGTGAATGATACTATGTAATCACTTGCTCATTCACGCACACACTAATGTCTATAATTTATTTATAAATGTATAATAATTTGTCAGTATATTAAAATATATTTTATTGTCTAACTTATTTGAGTAGTTTGAATTCCTTCTTTTCTCCACTTCCAAAAGTAAAGCCTGCTTATATGTATTTTAATATAGTCATAGTTAAGAGATGTCTTATTGTCTTCTCCCCTCTCCTAGTCGGCTGGATTAAGATTAATTCTCATGGGCCATCACTATTATGTTATTCATTAGGTGTTAGATCTGGGGTTTAGAGAGTGAGTTCGAATCCAGGCTGGTTCCTGACCTAAATCTTGGGTTTGACAGGGTTTGAAGTACATTTCGTGAGTTCCAGCTCATGTTAGATGGATAAACATGTTTTGACCGGTACACATGTAAGCATCTTTCATATTTTTAAAAAAGGAAGAAGAATTAATATGTGGAAAAGCTATCCCATCTTCTCATCAATCACCACTATAAATGCAAATTTTCCATCGTCACTGGGTTTATTAGAATGGAACTATCCTGGGATCAAACCCATGGTCAGGAGATCATATTCTATATGAACAATTTATACCTGATGGTAGGGAAATATATAGAAAGTCTTAATAATATAAAAGACTTTCTATCCAGGCCACAAAAAAGTCTTTAAAAAAGAGAACTTGGGAGAAATAGTAAGCCACCAAGTTACAATTCAACCAAAGAAGCCACTAGATGAAGAAAAGACTGGTTCAATTAAATCTGTCACCAACATTGATTTTAGAGACCATATGAAGGTCTACAATGATACACCTTCCAAAGCTGCACTAGCTGTCCTCCAGAGAATATAGTTATTAATCTGGAATTGGACCAAAATAAAAGGCAGATCACTACATTTAAGAAGAGCTAACAGAACTCTCAATTAATGTTTCTTAGTTAGTTCTTTGTCAGTTTTTTCCCACAAAATTATTTTATAAACATTTGTGTGTTTTTATTTTTGTTATTTATCACATATTCATTTACTAATATATTTTATACTAATGTTAACCTGAGTTAGGCTGGTTGACCACTTGGATAAGCAAAAGCATTTCTTTATTTATTTATTTTTTCGCTTTGGCTGGAGGAATTAAAGCTATATATAGACTACATTTATATCTAAAAAAATTAACCTCTGTTATAATGAAAATAAAAATTTATGTTATTAAATTTATTAAAGACATGAGTATATGTGTGTTAAAAAGGGTCAGAAATTGCTAGCTGAGATTAGATAAATTATTAGTAATGTTCAAATGTATAACAGATTTAAGAAAATTCTGATAAATAATTAATTTAAAATTCAGCTATTTAAAATTCCTGAACATTATATTTTAATAAAATTTATAAAGATAGATTAGTTATAGGGCATTAGTACATTTATAATGCTACTGAAACATTATTTAAATAATGAAAAAAATAAGATAATCACTTTGTATTATGTATTTACAAAAAGTTTTTGACCTCGTGGTAAAAAAATGCGAATTGATGCTAAAATTTTCCTAATTTATAAACAAGTACAGCATTAAATTGTAATTAAGCTGATCAAAATTATTATCAGCAAAAATATTTTCTAATTAAAACTAATCCGAAAGCCTTTTGTCAAAAAAATTGTATAAAAACCTAAAAAAATATAAAATCAGAGTCTTTCTTTGGAAAAAAAATTTTTAAGCTTGTCTTTGGAGAAAAGTTCTTTAAGTTAGTGTTTTGAGAAAGAAGTTTATTAATTATTTGTGTCCACTTCTCTTTCAGCATCCCAGGAGAATGCAAGTTTGGAATCCTGAAGGAGTTGGTGAACTTCTGCTCATTTAAAGTTTGCTGACCCATGTATCTGTGTCAACATTCTTGCCATAATAAAAAAATGAATTCAGCCTGTTGATCTGTCATGCTTTTATTCAAGAAATAAGTTACCTAATCAATTATCCACCCCCAGTCATATGCTATTCTGAAGAACCAGCCTGCTTCCATAATAACCAATTATTAATATCTGAGGAAAAAGCCATTTGAGATCATGTAAACTGTACCATGAAATCTCTGTGTCATCATACCTACACACTGCTCTTCATATCTTGCAGTGTTTTTTTAAAATTCTTCATGAAGGTAATATCAGAAACATTGAACTCCTGTTATGAGACACTCTTAGGACTGGTCAAACAATTCATATGTATTTGATGTTTCTCTTTTACTTGTATTATGTATTTATTTTTAATAGTATGTTTTACTTTAATATTATATATATATATATTAAACTAACCTGTATTTGTTAAGAATGATCAAATATATTGCTAGATATCTTATGCACATGCTAGATTTATTATTTGAAGATCAAGTGATGAAGACTATTTTGTAAAGACATTTTTGTTTCTTAAAATTCCAAGAATTATCATTCTTCCTCCTCTGCTCTTAAAGTAAAACTAATTAATTAAGTGCATAGATGTTCTTAATTCCTTTTCCTCACCTGAATCAAAGATTTTATTTTTCCTAAAAATAATCAGTCATGCATTTCAATTAAAACTTTACTCTTGCAATTATCAAGATTAGAAAAACAGATTTTTTATAAACAAATACAAAAATCAATTGAATTAGTTTTAAAAATAAAAATAATGTTAATTTATATATTTTTGAAGGGACAAATATATATATGTCATTTAACTCACATTAATCTCATAAATGTTTAATTATAAGTATATATCTAAATCGCAGACTTCTTGAGGTATCACACAATGTATTTCTTAGTATGTATGAGTATGATATCTAGGATGGACCTTCAATTAAGCAGGGATTATTAATCTTTATTGTTTTTTAAATATTTATCTTGGATGAATTGATTAGGTCTTAATTTTAGCCAAGTAAAGTAATTTACGACCATTTGTTCAAATTTATAACGTGGCTACTCATGCTTGTTTTTATTTTCTCTTTTAATTTCCAGGCTTTTGTAATTACTTATTGTTTATTATTGTAGTTAATTAAATTGCATTGCTGGGTTATATATATATATATATATTCTAATTTATTCATTATTTTGTTCCTCAATTAGACATTCATTCCTGCTTTGTGGAAATAGATTTGTCATGTATTCTTTAGATATGATCATGCCAAGGCAGATGCATTTTATACTGTTATACATGGAGAATCTATGTTGTTGTTCATAATATTATTATCAATGCAGATGAATTTTCTGCTTGGCAGTAATAAATTCATCAATGGTTGTAAGAGCAGACTTTATTCTTCCTTCATATGATCCTCTGATCTGATGAATTTCCTGGGTATGGTCTCACCAAGGCAGGCATATCCTATCTCTGTTTTATTATCAAATATAATTTTGTTTAGTCATAATCTAGCACCACATTCTGTATCTTTTAATATATTTTAAAACCTGATATTGCAAATATGTAATCAGTCATAATTCTAAATCCATTGCAGTTATCTATTATTGATTGTGATTTTAATATAATTAAATAAATACTCCTAACTTCATCCTGCTTAATCAAGAAGTAATTAATAGTCAAACCATCATAAAATGTCTACCCTGGAGGTTATTAAGACATAGAAAGTCTATAGTCTCTCTATTGTATGTAAGTTAGTGATTATTAAGCTACTTTGTCACTAATTAATTTTTTTTAACCTGTAAGAAATACAATATAATCGTAGACTTAAAATCTAATCATGTGAACTTTATTCTATTTTTTTTTAGTATTACTAATAAATTTATTTATATACATGTTATTTCTTGCATTTGTGTCTTCTTTACCACAATTAATTTTTTTTTTTAGTTTTAAGTCTCTTGTATTTCTCTGATCTTAGCGGGATATAAGAAAAAGAGCATATATGCTAACATCAGATATGATAGTCATGTAGAAATTGATTTAAGGGCATATGTAATGAGGTTTGACTTTGTATTGTTTGTGGAAATGTTGATGTCAATGTTACCCACAGATATATCAGTTCATGATCATTGCTTGGTTCTTAGGATTAGTTCTGCTGGTAATACAAATCTGACTATTACAATATATGCATATTAAGTAGAACGATTTAAACATAGGATTTTCAGCCTATGTTCACATATATATATAATTTTCAGATTTTTATATTAGTAATGCATATTATTATAACACTACAATGTTAACTGGATTTCATTATTGTTGTCTGGTTAATATGATTGACTCAGTACCTGTTGGTATAGCCAGTATATTTGAAAACATAGATAGTTATTGAGTCACTTCAACTAACCATACTATGACAAATAAAATCCAATCAAAATGGTGGTGCTATAATAATAATACTAACACATTTTTTTATTTACATACATCACCCATGAAAATCTTTATTGTAATACCTACAATATATAGATAGTTTTATTAATGATGACAAAATATATATTAAAAATTAATATTTATATAAATAAAAGTAATTAATTTTTAATAAAGTTAAAATATGTATTAAAAAATTAAAATTTACATGCTTAAAAAATATTTTTCTAAATAAAATCTCTTTCAGTTGATTAAAATTAATTAAAACTATAAAATAAACAAAAAATCTATGGTTTAACATTAATACAAAAATTTCACATATTAATTAATTCTTTAATAAGCAGGCAATTTGATAAGACAATCATGTTGCCATATGTTTGCCCTTTTTTGAAGACATTAATTGTATTTTTAAATCATTCATTTACAAATTAAATATTTCATTATATCTTTATTTTAAATCTTTCTGTTGTTCATTATTTTTGTATAATTTGTTAAAACATCAATAATTTTTTTAATCACAAAAATTTGTGAGTAATGATTTCTTTAAAAAAAAAAATAGATATAAAAAAAAATTATTAAAATCTTTGAGAATCACAAGTTGTAAACACTAATTAAATAATTTTGTTAAAGAGATTTTGTTTTATTTTAGAACAATATTGGAAACAGAGTAAGGTCTGTAGAATTCTCAAAGTCTGAAAATCAATGCAAATTGAATATGTGTTTAATGTACAAATTTCTGAAGATAACAATTTTTGAAATATACCTTGCAAAACATTAACTATTTTTTATTTCCAAATCAAATAAAATATGGCCTCCATGGCTTGGTACAGTGATAGAATAGCAAATTCTTGAATTATCAACAAGTCGAATAATTATTTATTTTTCATACAAAATCTAGAAATATAGCAACAACAAAAAAGATAAAACTCTTGAAACTTAAATAATAAATTATTAAAGAAGTTACAAAATATTTAAAATGACATTGAAGTAAAATAGTGATTATTAAAAAATAATTATATAATTTTTTCATTAAGATGTGCATTAAAAAATAACATTTTAAAGTGTTAATTTAAAATAAACATCAGTTTAAAAGCTGAGAATTATTATTAATTGACCAAAAGCACAATTTTTTATATGACATCTATATAATATCATTTATTGAATAAAAATTTAGAATTGAGATAACTTTATATAAAGATACTGTAAATTTGATTCAGTGTCCATTGGAGTAGGACATTTTACTTTAATAGTGGTGAAAACTGCATCATGTTATAATCACACATTTTATTTTTACAATTATTACATCAACATTCACCCAACTATCAAATTAAAGTGCAATTATTAATTTCTAGTTAATAATAACTACATATACATCTACTAATATATACTATTTAGTTAGCTGTGTTGATTTTTTCAAGAAAAATATTAAACCTCTTTGTAGCCTGAACAAACTTCATGTTATATGCGTATTAGATGAATGTACTATGACTATTCTATAAAGCTTATTATAGCTCTATGTATTTAATAACAATTATTTTTGATTTTGTAAAAACTTATATATATATAAATTTTAAATAATTTTTTTAACGGTCGAATTAAACAATATATATATATTGAAAGCACTACTGATTAATTAGTATATATGTTTTGGTTATTTCGACCGTTAAAAAATTTATTTAAAATTTACATAAAGTATATTTATAATGGGTATTTATATATTATATATAATATAAATTTAATACAGAATCAGTGACCTCTCTCAGTTCTTATTGTATGTATTTCATTGTAACAAAGTATTCAATTTTTGCCCATGATTATTTTAAAATATCTTGCAATTATTATGTATGCACTCTAATTTTTTTTTGTTTGTGAATTGACAAAATTTTCAGAGCATTATGCAATTACATTGATGTAAAGAGTTTATTTTTTTATAATACAACTTTTATATCAGATCATTTTAAACCTTATAAGGTAACTTATTTTAAAAAAGATTCATTAAAAACGTCTGCTAAGAAAATAGCGGAATGCTAAACTACTATATTAAAAACAATATTTTAAATGTTTTTTTTTAAACATGAATTTTGCAATGACATATTTCAATTAAAGAAGGTTATGAAATAACTAAAAATATTTCTACATTTTATTATAGTTATTTATCACATTCATATCGGCTTTAAACCAAATTGTGCAAACGCTTTTTACGAGTGTTAAATAATAAATGAATAAGTACTTCAGATTTGCTCATATATAAATATTTGAGTCGTAGTAATAAGAGGATTCCTTTTATTGCTGCATAAATTCTATATCTTGTAAGGGTCAGAGGGTATTCATTTATTATTTAACACTCGTAAAAAGCATTTGCACAATTTGGTTTAAAGCCGATATGAATGTGATTACAATTGTATACAGACGCTATAAAAAAAAAAATGCTGATTTATATAGTTATTTATAAAATATATTATCATCAATGGTACTTTACTATTTTTATTACAATTTTATATATTCTATTTTAATTATTAGGATTTATCAAAGCAATATCAATTTTTGTCAATTATATGAACATCATTTGTTTACAGTAACCTATTATCTATTTGAATTTTTTGACTATTTGTAGACATTAAAATGAATTCTATTTTATGAATAAGTTGTTATTTATGAGAGTCCATTTTGGAGAGCTTTATCTTGGATAAAAACAATGCAAACACAAACAAAAGTCCTATTTATTTAATAATATATTATTATCACTAATTAATAAAAAAGTTTTATTGCATGTTTATATTGTAGCTTCAGCAGTGATATGACCCTTTTATACACATTTTGGTCTGTAATTTTGGGTCATACTGTTAGAATATTATCAGGATACACAAGTAACCAAAGCATGGTGCAGAGATTTTTGTCAGTGGAAAGTATAAAAATAGCACAGAGGTAGGAAGTTTTTATTTTTTCAAGATTTAATAAACTTAATTTTTTCATTCAGAAAAAGCAAAAAATATAAGTATATATTGTATATCAATGCTTAGATTTTCTAATAATTATGCAATTACTTACTAAAAAAGTAATGATTGGGATAGACATTATTTATCACATACACACATGCCCCCCCCCTCCACCAAATATGCAAACTGCCTCAAAGAAGGATTTTCAAATTTTTTTGGAGCCTGCTACTTTAGCAATTCTTTGAATCTTTTCTGGGATTATATTTGAAGATCATTATTATTTTGAGAGGGGGGAGGTCAATGAGTTTCTGTTGTATCTTAAGATTCTCTAAATTTTTGTTTAGAGATTCTTTGGATTTTTATATTAAGTTCTGAGATTATTTAAATTTATCTCTTTTTTTTTTTTGGTTTTAGGAATTGCAACATAATTTTACAACTGCTCCATTATGAAAATTTTATTTTCACACAATAACTTTTTATTATAGTAATTTAACACAATATAATATAAAATTAATAACTGTTAATAAACAAAAGGAATCCCTTTTTTTTTGTAAATTTTTATACAAACTTTATTTTTAATAAAGTACCTTATTTATTTTTAATTATCAAGATGTCATTATCTATTTTTTTTAATTGTAAAATGAAAATAAATATGATCTATGTTTTTTTGGGGGGCATGTAAATAATACCTAAGTAGATTATTTTAACAATAAATATTATTTTAATACAACAAAGATTTTTATACTATTTTATCTTTTTCATCTTTCCCCATATATGTGTATGTGGATGTGTAAATATTAATAACAACATATATATAGTTATATCAAGATTTTTATTTTTTGAATTATAAGTTTTTTTATACAATAACTGTTGCTAATTTTTTTTATATGTATTTGCATCTTAAAAATTATAGATTTACTTTGTTTTAATATATTTATGATATTATTTTTATGTATTTGTAAATCGTATTAATAGCTGAAATATTATCAAAAGAAAGTTTTTTATATTACAATAATATGATAAGTATTGTTAAATAACCTATGTATGTGTTATTCATTTTTTATATATAAACAACAAAACAAGGAATGACTTTACAATTAAAAAAAAACTAACCTTATTATAAAGTAAGTTTATTTATATTCATAGTTAGCACACATTAAAAATAATAATAGCATTTATTTATTCAAATTTGATATTCAAATCACTTTTCATTATCACATTGTAACACTTCTAAACAACTAAGCATATATATATTTTTTAAATGTCATAGCATCGGCCGGGACGCGAACCCGCAACCTGGGCAACTGCTTGTAAGGCAGTCGCGCTGACCTCTCGACCACCAATGCAAGACAAGCATATATTTTTAAGTCAAGAATTAATTTTTTTGATTTGATGTACTTCTCTTTCAATCAGTAAAGTCTATTGAGGTTATCCAGCTCCACATTAAATGCCAAAAATTGTATCAGAAAAAACATGTAGAAGGATGATAATGAAGATAGGGGTACCTAAAAGTATTGCTCATTTAAATTATCTACACTTGTGAGAATTTCTTAAATAATATTGTATTTGCATGCTAGACAATGACAAGATTTATTTACTTAAAAATCATAAAAGTGTCTATAACAAAAACTTAATTCTATTAACTTATTAAGAAAATCAAAATATGACAATGAATATAGGCACAATAGGGTATTAAACGAAAATATGAATATCAAGACTTTTAGAAAGATTTATTGTGTATTAAAAAAATACAAACTTAATTCGCAATTATATACATATAGTTGAAATTTAGTTAAACATAATTCAAATTAAAAAGTAATTTATGCCACTAGTTATAATAATGATAATTCATTTGTTTGAAATAATAGTAATTATAATGTTAAATTAAATATATGATAATTTTATATACTTCAAATTTTATAATTAAAAAAGGCCCTTTTATTAAACAAATGTAAATGAATAAATAACAATAAGAGTATATAATCAATGGTATATAAGAATTGCACAGCTTCAAAGATTTCCATGATTAAGATGAATTAATAATCTTAAAGCATGGGGTATCCATTCATACCTTTATTTTAATTTCATATTTCTTAATGGGTGTTTGTTTTGTTGATTAATACTTATATGGTGTCATTTCCTTTTTGGAACATCTTTAAAAACAATGTGTTTACTTTAACCTTTATCATCATCATCATCACAATAATAATAATAATAATTTATTGTTAAAGAAGGTTGCCTTGACAATAGTTTGAGATTGTTGATTGTTATCTATATTGAGATTGTCTAAGTGTTGATTGGTTTCTATTGGTTACTTATAAATCTATTTAGCCTTGAACATTATTGCACTTAATTATTTAATGAATTTAAAATATCATCTACACTTATTATTTAAGTAATATTTTGGGTGCAATTTGAAAATTATAATTGCAATTTGTAATGTTATAATTGACTATTTATTAGTCTGCATTCAGAGCAGGTTATATTTATCTGTTTAAGAAGGTTTATTTAAACTTCTTTGTATCAATAATTTCAACCTCTGTGATCAAGTTGCAATCTTTAGTGTCTATATAAATATACTGGATCATTAATAAATGTGGGGATTTTACCTTTATTGTTAAAAGGAGGTTGCTTTGACAACAGTTTGAGATTGTTGATTGTTATCTATATTGGGATTGTCTAAGGGTTGACTGGTTTCTAATGAATATTTTAAATATATATTTAAATTATAACTTTGCAAATTTACAATAAATATATGGATTTTTAAAATGATATAATCTATTAAAATCAAAAACCTAATTATCCATTTTTGTTTAATAAATTCAAGCTCATTTTTTAAAATTTAAAATATATGCTTCTTAATTCATATTTTTTTTGTCAAAGTTTATTTTATTTCATTGAATAACATATAAATATTACATATAATTTAGCAATGTTTAACAACTCTTTATGGCCATTGTCAAGGCACTTATAGTATATAAAAATAAAAACAGAATAATTAATTTTATTACTGACAAGTATAATAAATATATAATAAATAAGAATCGAAAAGTAGGTGTTTTAAGTTTAAAAGTGTGAAATTAAAAAATAAAAGGATATAAGTAAATATATTATTTTTAATATATAAAAATAGGTATTGTAATAATAATTAGCATTAAGCTAATGCACATGCACTTTGTGGATTTAATTATAAATGAATACTCTCATGTTTCCAAACACAAGATAAAGTCTTTGTGAAAGGATAGAATGAATCCATTTATCCTTTCAACCCAAACATTTAAGTATGTGCAAATCTTAAGTATTTGGAATTACCTTTACTATGTCTGAATGAATAACGCTTGCGAAATTTACTAGAAAGGATAGATGGATTCATTCTATCCTTTCACAAAGACTTTATTTTGTGTTTGGAAAAATGAGAGTACTGTATTCATTTATAGTTAAATTCACAAAGCACATGTGCATTAGCTTAATGCTAATTATTATTACAATTTAAAAAAAAAAAACATCGCGCTATATAAAGTAAATATCTTATTTAAAAATAGGTATTGATTTTTGAATTTTTAAATAGATTAATATACAGTATAGAATTTTCATTGTCTTTAAATTTTCATTTTTAAATGCTGGATTATTTCAACAGAGACCATATAAAAATAGTCAAAATGTTAGTAGATTATGTAATATTTATATACATTTTATGAAACAGAGTAAGCTTTAAAAATATATATATAAATTAAGAAGTATTTTATTTTCAACTATACAATAATCTTTCCAAGTTTAATCTAGTTTCTGTAATTTATAGTCTTTCTTTTTCACATTGCACCAATAAACTTTTTTATTTATACATCTCACATTTGGTTACTTTATAAGTTTTTTATTATCTCTTCAGATTCAATTAAAAATTTAAATTATCCATCTGTTATTATATTTAATAGCAATATATTCATACATACTTTCTTATATCCTTATAAATTATTTTTTCTACCATTTTATAAATTTCCAGATATTCATTTCTTCTTATTTGATTATTATTAAATATTTTCATAATTTTTTTTTTATACATTATCGTTTCAGTTGAAACTTTATTGACGAATTGTTGCTTTTCTTAGCAGAATATCAACTGTCTTTTTATTAACTCAATTAAGTTTGAACAGTCTTCAAAGTTTGTTTAATATTTTAATATGATTAAAAACTTAAAGATGAGGAATATCAACTGTTAATACTGCCTTTTTAAAACAGTTTTCACCTCTCTAGTTTTAAATTAAAACACATTGTATACCTCACTAATCAGTTATCACTTTTTATGTTGAATCTATTAAGAACATTTGTCAAAATATATATCTGCTGTACTTTATAAATACAGTATTTCCAAGTCTTTAATTAGAATTTTTCTAAAAAAACAACAACAACAATTCATAATATAACATTTTTCTCTATGAATTTCACAAGTTTATGTCCTCTCTCATTTTTGTCATCATAGCAAAGTTTATCTGCAGCACCTTTATCTTTCAATAATTTTTCAATTCTTGCAATTAAAACATATCACAATAATTTAAAAATATTGTTTGAAGTGATCAACAGCAGTTTATATACTTATGTGAATATTTACTTTTTTAGGATATAAACTTGAATTATCTGCATTTGGTATTTCAAGTTGAATAACTAATTCTACTATTCTATCTGATATACCATCAATTTGCACAATGTTGTTGTTCTACTTTTTATTTATAAGGAATTCAATACTACATGTGCTTTATATATTTGTGATTTTGTAGTAAAGTATGGGTTCAATTTTCAAATAGTCTTTTCATCTTTTCTTCAACATCACAAATTTTTTCTAATATTAGACTGTTTTCCTTTCTATTCACATAATCTTCTTTCACTTGAATGTGACTGAATTTGTAGACTACTAATTGTCATTATTGAATGGTAGAAAGACTTTTCACACTCTCTACCTGCTAATTACTACTTTAGCTGATGTATTTTATAAGTTCCTAGGTATATGAGCTATAACTTAGTTTTGTCTGCCATGATTATAAATATGTAAAATATCATCCATACACACATATTCATCATTCCTTTAAGAAAACCAACTGATGTTTTGGGTAAGAACTGTTAGGCAACTTAGGAAAAAACATGGTGTTTCTTAGTTTTAAACTCAATAGTAAAAAACAAATAAATGTACCTTGCTGGCTAATGCATGTTTGTGAGTAATTCATGATTGCTTATTATATGAATAATCACATAGTACTAACAGCTGAAATATGAAGAGTATATGGAATGGACATTAAAAATTTGCCTTGCTCACTTCCTTTAAAATCTCAAAGAGGAAACAAAGGATTCCTTTAACCTAATAATGAATACCTTTCTGCATCCAGATTAAAAATTATTATGAAAAGACATTAAAGTGCATTCATTTTACAGATATGGTAATGGATATTTTTATTTTTAGAAAGTTTTTTAAGGGAATGAATAAGAGTAAAATGTTAATAGTCTTACTTCTTAAAATATTTTGCATTCATAATGAATTAAACTTATTATAGCTCTAGAAAGTAAAATGTATTTTTTATTTGATCAAGAAGTAAGTTTATAACTTGAAGATACAAAAAATTATATTTGACATTTGAGAATATTAAAAAATAATGATAAATTGAGTACACAATGAAAACAAAGAACTTTCTTTTCATTAAATGGTGTTCAAAAGCATAATCAAGCTAGAAATAAAAAAAAATTAATAACATGTTTGTTAAATAAAAACTATTTTTAAAATGAGAATGAATAAATATAAAATTATCAAAAAATATATCAAATTATCTTTTAAATATTTTAAATTTTTATTTGAAATATTTCAAAAGTTCAAAAGGAATGACAACATTATGAATCTTTATTAGAATTAAGATCAAATTTAGTAGTATCTATTTTTAAAAATAAAACATATATAAATAAAATCAAAGTGTATGCAAGTATTTTTTTGTAATAATTACTATAATATTATTGTAATAAATTCTGCATATGTATGATGATATGTTTTATAAAGTATATAATTATTCTTTCTTCAATGTTTTTGGTTTTCCATTCAGCTTAATGTATTTTCAAAGCTGGGCACTGTAATCATAGCTATTTTGCTTCATTTTAGCTGTGACTACAGTGAACAGCACTGTAAATACATTTATCTGAAAAAAAATCAAAACATCAAAGAAATAATAATTACACACTTCATAAAGAATAACATACATATGAAAAAATTATTACATATAATTAAAAAAGCTTAAAATTATATTATTATTGTGTAAAAATAATAACTAATTTTTAATAAACTATAGAGAAAATGAAATTTTTTGCTATTCCAAAAAAATATCCTTGAAGTAGTTTAATAAATGCATATGAAACAGGATAAAAATGAAGTAAATTCATGAAGCAAGTGAAGAAGTTAAAAAACTTTGATCTTTTGCCACCTCCAGAAAATTCTCTGATATCTTCAGACTTTTTGAACTATTATATTAATATTATATTAATTTCATTTTTTAGCATCATTTAAGCATGGAAATTAAAAAAATAACCTTAAAGTTTGCATAGAAAAATTATTTAAAATATAAGAACTACAATAAACCAAGGATGAAAACATGGTAGTTGATTAAAAGGTTAAAAAGCAGAGCAATGGTAATTTTGTTATCTGTTTATTATTAATCAAGAGGAAAGTCTTATTGTCAATTCTTGTTTATAAATTATCTTATATCTTTTATAAATAGTAGGTTCAGTTTAACTGAAATTAGAGAGGGAGTGTATAGAAAATCAGTTTCAAAAAAGGGATGTAGCTTTAATTCCCATGATGGCCAAGTTTGGTGGCATGTTAAATTTCATATTCCAATATGTGTAAAGAAGACACCATTTTCTTGGCTGAAGTTTAGAAATTATCAAAGTTGAGATGAGTTAAAAATTATTAGCTTTTATATATGGTTATCAAAACATGCCTCAATGGGAATCTATATAAGAAGCCACACTACTGATCTTGAGATTCCAGTGATATATGTTTTGTAGATGTCAAAGGAGTAATATTTTTATATACATATAAAGTGCAGATTGAAGAAATCAGTTGGTGAATAAAATGTATACTAATATTGATATATTATTTCAAGTGCTAAATCTGGTGTTAATGAAAATCTATATCTGTTTATTGCCCAGAATAAGAGTATTTAATTAACCTATATTGCACTAATTTGTTTTTAAAATTTAACAACTTATCCAATAATGGGGAAAAGTGCCCAAATCCTCCAGGCATATTTTATTTTAATTTTATATCATTCTCAAAAGGTTTGTTTTAGAATTAGAATATCAGATATGGGTTATAATGATAAAATTGAACTCTGAATATAGAATCATTCTGCATTATAAATTGTTCAGCTTTAAAAAAACGTAAGATTATAATCTAAATATTTGATTCTCCACAAGTGTGTATGTGCATACATAAATTAGTCAATATTTAGTTTAAAAAATATTTAATAAAAAATTGAAACTTGATCATTTCATAATAGTTTATTTTCTTATCACAAGCAAAAGCAAATTTTTTTTTTGTATATGTGTGTAATTAGTAAAATTATTAAATTATTTAAATAATAGAAAATTTAACTATACTTCGTATTTTAGAAATGTAAAATAATAAGAAATATAATTTGTATTTATCATATATAAAAGATATTTATATTATGGTGGAAAAAGAAAAGCCAGCTTAAATTAAAGTTAGTTAAAAAATTTTGTTTGAGAAAAAAATCAAGAAAAAGTGACCAGAAGAAATCTAATTTACCAGCCATGGCTTAAAGAGATATACTGTATGTGACTAAAAAAAATTAGTTATATAGTACATTATTATACTCTGATGGTAGTCAATAAAAAGGTAAATTAATAGCAATTTGTGATAAAGAAAATTATTTGTTAATTATGCCACTAGTTTTTTCTATAATGTGCTTTATAGAAACCACACAGACGAATATCACATGATCACCATTTCATATGCTTACACAGGTTATTAATAACAATAGCAAACTCTCCATATAGTATTATCACAAAATGTAAACCTTTGTAAGCAATAAATGCAAGATTTGTGCATAAAATCCTTATTTTGTGCCTACTCATCCAATATGCCCATATTAGTTTCTAACTAGTTCAGATCTATATGGCTATACAAGTAAATGAGCTTGGATTGAAAACATTGTATTTTCATTTTGAGCTCCTAGATTTATAGTTAACCAAATAGGTAAAAGGTGACTGCTGGATGTTGCAGGAGATCCTAAGATCTAAGTGCAGCACTCTCAAATCCAAGGCTATTTATTGATGAAATACACATGTTAGAAACTAGTCTGGGGATATGGGATGAGTAGGCTCTAGATAGGGATTTTATGCACAAACCTTCTTGTATTTATTGATTATGAAAACTTGCACTTAGTGGGATTTAGATATAAAGGCCATAGAGTTGACAAAGATTATGTGGTGGAAATGGGATGGAGCAGTGTTATGTTTACATCAATTCAATTACAACTACTACTCAGTTGTTTTACACTACAACATTTATTTGCACAATACTTAATCATATTACAATATATGGATGTACATATCTTCACTACAATGGTTTATATCAGTGAGTCCAGCAAATACACTGACACCATTATTCTAAGTCTGCGACTGACAAAGGTTCATCCTGCAGCTAGCTTTTGTGACATCTCCTTCCCCCTTAAAATGAGACTTCATAGTCCTCAAAATATTCCAGATGTCAACATTGATGTGAAAAGTGCTCCTTGTGTAGTTTTAAAGATAGTTGGCAAAGAGGTGTTGGGCTGGCATTATCTATGGTTTCCACTGCTGCTTCAAGTAGTGTTTTTGGAGTATCAGTCAGTTCCTCCACCCGAATTGAGCTGAATTGGTCAGTGACAGTCACATTTGCTCACAATTACTCTATGTGCTTGTGTTGCACCTTGAGTCTGTTCAAACTTCATATGACAAGAGGCCTGTCCGCTATTCTACTGGGCAGGAATACAAGGGTATCTCCTCCTCGGTGGCTCATGCAAATACCACATTGTCTGGTTGAAATTTACATATTCTCTGCCATGTATTGGGTGTAGCTCTCAAGGCTCTATCCAGACGTATAAAATCCAAACATGTATGAAGACATCTGTTGAAAAGCATCTCAGCTGGGCTTAATCCTGTGGCTTCTGATGATGTGATATTTTGAGTTAACAGTCCTCTCTGTGAGACCATTACTTGCTGGGCAGTAGGGTGTGACCCATGTGTGTCAGACTCCATTACTAATGAGGAATGTCAAGAATTCTGACTATGTGAATTGTGGTCCATTATCAGATACCACACATTCTGGTATTTTGTGGGTGGAAAATAGTTCTCACAGTGCCACAACTGTTGCACTTGAAGTCATTGTTTGCATTCTCTGCACCTCTATCCACTTTGAGTATGCATCAACAACAATGAGGAGCAAATCCAAATGCAATTGAGACCATGGTGTTGTTGGTGCCTCTCAGGGGTGTGTTGGAGCATGGGGACATGCATGCTTATGACTTGGCAATTTATGCATTTTCCCACAAGGTGTTTTGTCTCAGTCCATCAATGGCCACCATACATATGACCTTTCCAATACCTTAGTTCTTACAATGCCCAAGTGACCTATGTGAAGCTCATTTAGGATGAATTTCTGTAGTGATGAAGGTATGATGACATGGGACTCCCATAGCAGACAGTTCTTATGTGTGGAGAGTTCATTCCATCTATTTTTATGTCTGTCACTTTGTTTGGTCAGGTTGTGAAAATATAATTTTTTATTGTTGTTAACAAAAAGTCCCTGCATATCACTTGTGCCACCTGTTCTGCCATCACAGGGAAAAACTCCAATTCTTTCAAAAACAGGACACTACTGATTTTAGGGCCTTCATCTTCAATTGACAGAAGTGGGCATCTGCTCAAGGCATCTGCATTTGCAATCTTTCTTCCTGGTTTGTACCCTAGCTTAAAAGAATAGGCATTTAGCATGTATGCCCATCTTTGCATTCTGGGTGATAATATTATGGGTGTTGGTTTATCTGTGGTAAATATGCCTAGCAGTGATTGATGGTCTGTATTTATTTTGAATTTGATTCCAAATAAGAAGTGATAGAAGTATTTAACTCTGAATATTATTGCCAAAGCTTCTCTATCAATTTGTGCATAGTTGCTTTCAGCTTTAGATAAAGTGCATGAGATGAAAGCAATCAGGACAGTTGATCCATTGGGAAATCATGTACTTAGTACTGCTCCACTTTATATGTTAAAGTGTTACATGTAATCCAGACCTCCTGGTTAGGATCAAATGGCACCAATACAATATCAGAGGTCAATGTCTCCTTAAGTTTTTTAAATGTCTTTTCATGTCTCATTATCCAGATCCATGTGACATTTGTTTGTAATAAGCAATGTAGGGGTTCAGATATGGTTGCTCATCCCAGAAAAAAATTATTATAGTTTAAGAGTCCTAGAAATGCTTTTAGTTCTTTTTTGTTCCTTAGGAATTGGGTATTTCTAATTGCAGCCACCTTTCTTGGTGACAGGTGGAGACCCTTATTATTGATTTTATATTCCAGGAAATCCACAGTAGCAGCATGTCAGCCTTTCCAACACTGTGTTAATTTTGCACATAAGTCATTTGTTGACCTGGCACAGATTAAGATATCATTGAAGTACAGATAAACTCCAGGGATGTCTCCCAGAAAGTTGTCTATGACACATTGGAATATCCCAGATGCTATGTAGATTCCATGATGATGGCTTATATGTTGAGTGATGCCAAGCTTTGCCAAATCTATTTTTGAAAAAATAGAGCTAGGTGGAAGAGATGTCAAAAGGTGGTGGACTGCAGGTATCAGGTATGGGTGGTTCTGGAGGGCCTTGTTGACAGTCACCTTGTAGTCATCACATAATCTCACTTCTCCTGTAGGTTTGAAGATGGGTACCATTGGTGTTGTCCATACCGGGTTATCTGGCTTGATGATTTCTTCCTGAAGCAATATTTCTTATGCAAGATGCACCTTATTTTTTATGGTGAGTGGTAATGGCCAGGCTCCCAGTATAATTGGAGGATAAGTTGGATCCACTGGCAGGCTGACCCCTTATAAGTTCCTATTGATGAGTCAAATATCTGTGGATACTTGCTAATGACATCTTGGATGGATGGTTCAGTGATACTATGAACTCCTGATGGTGTAATATCTAGAGGTCTGATCCATTCATGTTCCAATAGACTTATGCATGGATTCTCTGCTACCAACAATCATAAGTGGCAAGTGTCCTTCCCATATTGTATAAATACTCTTCATTGTCCTTTAAATGCTATTGCATGATATTGAAAGTCCCTTAGTGTGATATTGACTGGTTGTAATTTAGGTATCGTTTCCTTACATATTTCCATGAATGTATAGTATGACATTATAGAATATTGTGATCCTGAGTTGAGACCTCCATTTTGCATTCTTTGCTGTATATGTATATATGTGTGATAACTCTTCATGTCTAGCCATTTTGGTGCACTTCATGGATGTGATCTATGACTTCTTCCAATTCAGTCATTGTCATGTACTGGTTAGGCATCCTCAGAGTATTTGATTGCTTTGCTTGGCAAACACACTGTCTGTGTCCCACTCTCTGACAGAAATGGCATTTGATTCTTTTAAAAGGATATTCTGCTCAGTTGTGCTGACCACCACATCCATCACAAGGAGTGGTTCCTGACAGGGATATCATTATTTATTTTGTACACTGGTGTTTGAGGGGGTGGCAGTCATCCATATGGCTATTATGGTTAACTGTCAGTCTATTCCATTGAATAAGGTCTATGGTTGGCATGGATGAGATTGTGGCATGGATTTTGTGTATCTGTATTGATTCTGACACTGTGGCCAAGCTATGCTGAATGGCTATTTCCATGGTTAAGCTTTCTTCCATTAGTAGTTAGCATTGTGTTGCCTCATCATGAAGTCCACAGATAAATTGGTTCCAAATACTCTCTGTAAGTAAAGAGCCAAATTCACAACCCTCTATCAGATGTCAGAGGTCTGCCAAGAATGTGCTTACACTTTCTTCATCTTATTGCCAATGACAATGAAATTAGAAATGCTGATATATGACAGATGGCTGTGAGTTAAAATACTGTTTTAGGATTTTAATGATGTCTTGGTATGAATTTTCCTGAGGCAATGCTGGAGATATAAGGAAATACCGGATACTTAATGTTTTTAGATCATATGCAACAAGGAGAGTTGCACACCTCCTGTCATTAGAATTTATGTTAATAGCTTCACAAAAAAGTCTACATGCAATGCATATGTATCCCACAGGTATGGTAAGTCGATATCAAATGACACTAGAGAGCGGATAGTAGCCATTACATGGTATAATAAGTTGAGAAGAATTCTAAAATTTATCTGAACATTTCTGTCCTGCATGCGATTTCTGACCTTTTTTTAAGTGAGAAAGAAATGTGAGGGAAAAACCTGTTGCATGATAATTTATGATATAACAATAATAATTGCATGTTTATGTATGCTAGTTGCCTTATATCATATATATTTTTACAGCATTGATCATGCTTGCACGTTCATTCAAATATTCGATCCTCATCACCAATTTGTGTTATGTTTACATCAATTCAATTACAACTATTACTCACTTGTTTTACACTACAACATTTATTTGTACAATACTTAATTATATTACAATATGTGGCTGTACATACCTTTGTTACAGCGGTTTATATCAGTGAGTCCAACAAATGCATTGATGCCATTATTCTAAGTCCATGACTGACAAATGTTCACCCCACAGCTATCCTTTGTGACATCTCATAAACTCAATACATAACAAGCAGATTGTGTGAAAACTTAGAGTGGTTGGAATGGAAAGGGAATGTAAAGTGGCCAACAGGCATCTCTGGGCATAGCTGTTGAGAGATTCCTGACTTCATTTAAGGAGAAGTCATAGTGTATCACATCACATATTGTTATTAATCAAACAGATAGCTGAATAATTTTTTAAAGTGTATCTGCTTGACTTTAAACCCAGTGTGTCCAATATGTGTATCACAATTGACTGGTGAATTGCTAATAAATTTTAGTCGATCGTGCAAGCAAAAATAAAATTTTATATGTAAAGTTTTATCTTTAAAAACTAAAATTTGAAAAAATTTTTTTTTGAAAAACAACCACTGAAATTTAGATTTTTTTAAACTTAAATGCGAAATCCAATTTAAACTAAAATTTTATAAACTATAAGATTGTAAAACAGTCAAATAATAAAAAAATTGAAGAAAGCAATCGAAAAACTTACTACTGTTTCGTTTTGTCATGTCTATTTTGGTTAGAGCAATACAGGAAAAAAAAAGTTTATATTTTGAATTTTTATTTTAAGTAAGCAGATTAATTTTGACATTTTGATTTTTTGAAATTTTATAAAGTTTTTTTCAATTGTGAAAAATGGTTTCTTAAATTGTATTAATTTAATATTATACAAGTATTTTTATTGATAATTTTTATTTTGTGGCAAAAATTAAATTATTTGACCCCCCCTCCCATAATTAACAATAAAAAAAAGCAAAAATATATAATTTCAATAATGATTGAGAAGAAGAATTTTTATTCATCATGTATAAAGAAAAGTGTTTATGTTTATTGTATAATTCTACAGTAGTTTACCGAAAAGAGGTAATCTAAACAGACATTTTACTACTATTTATCCAAGTTTTGATCAACACTTTCCTCTGAAATCTATAATAAGAAAATCTGAAGTACAAAGATTAAAAAGATCTCTAAATTCACAGCAATCTTCATTCAAAAAAGTTGCTATAAATCAACAATGGCAATGGTGGCATCTCTCCGTGTGTATCAAATTTTTATAAATCACAAAAAGCCTTTTACAGATGGTAAGATATTCAAATAAGCTTTTTTAGCTGCAGCAGATAGCTTATTTAAAAATTTTAAAACTAAAATGGATATTGTTGATGCTATCCAAGAAATACAACTTTACAGACAAACTAACAAGACAAGTTGAAAACATGGTGATGAAGATCACAACTTAAATAGGATTTTGAAAATTGTTCATGGTTTTCACTTCAGTTTGATGAGTCAATTGACAGTTGTGATATGTACTAGCTTAGTATATCTATATGTTTAGTATTTTCTGATTTGACTGTAAAGAAAGAATATCTCAAAATCCTATCTTTAAAAGAGCAAACAAGAGGTGGAATACATCTACAATATTTTTAAAGCTTTCATAATATCTGAAAATCTTCCTCTTAAGAATCTCATTTTCATTACTAGAGATGATACTCCTTCTATGACTGGTTGTGAAAATGGATTTTTAGCATTTTATAAGAGATATTGATTTTCCTAATTTTATTTTATACCACTGCATAATCAACAATCATTAAGCAGTTAAATGTTGAACCTTGATGATGTTATGAACACAACTATTAAAGTAATAAATTCAATTAGTGTGAAAGGACTGCAAAGAATATTGTTTCAGTCATTTTTAGATAGCATTGATGCAGATTATGGTGACTTAGTTCTCCATAATTCAGTCAGATCATTGAGTAAAGCTAATGTTTTAGAAAAATTCTGCAAGCTGTTGTCATATATAAAAGATTTTTCTGGATGAAAAAAAGATTCTTGCGCTGTTTTACTTCACAAGGTATGGCTGCTAACAACTAGATTTGCAAGGACAAAACAATAACCAACCTGATTAACTCAAGTGATACATTTAAAATGAAACTGGGATTGTGGATTTCTCAAATTAATAAAAAAGATTTGAAACATTTTACAAATTTAAGAGAAGAAATTGGGTCAAACATAGGAATATGTGATTACCAAGAATTTGGGAATATTTTGCAAACCATACTTCTGCAATCTCAAGACTTTGAAAAACTTCGACCAATCACTTCATTTTTCACATCACCATTCTCTAAAATAAACATAAAAAATCAAGCTGTATTAATCACAGAAGTATTTAATATGGATGTAGGTAGGTTGGAAATGCAATGAATTTACACATTAGATTGAAATTGCATGATCAATTTGATATATGGAAGTATATTGCCATTGAAAATTATCCACTGTTGAAAGATGCATATCTTAGACATCATGTTTTGCATCCACATATATATGCGAATCATCATTTTCTCATATGAACTATATAAAATCTGAATATTGTATTCCCATGACTGAAAATCGTCTTAATAATTGTTTATGCTTGGCTCTTTCTAATCATAAACCAAATTACTAATAAATAACTAATAATATTCAATGTCAATTATTACATTAAATAAATTTGTTTAAAATTTTAAATATATTTGTTTATTTCATTTATAAATTGATTCATTTTGCTCTTTTTTCCCCATTTAGTCGATCATCATTTATTTCTCTTGGGTTCTAAAAAGTTGGCCACACTTGTTTTAAACCAAGCACATTCTGTTATTCTCAAAGATTGCTACCTGAGGAATGCCAGCACCAAAGAATTTGAGTTAATAAGCAGACCCTTGACCACTAACCACCAGTGATCAATATCAGAATAACCTACTTTTAAAATATGACATTAAAAAGAATTGTAAATTTTTTATAATCAAGAATTGTAAAGACTAAAAGTAAAAAAAAAAAGCACCATTAAATAAATAAATAATTTATATATTATTATCCTTTAATAATTAATTAAATCATTCTATATATATATATTTTTATCAATTATATAAATATGTAAAAGTTAATTGAGAAAACACTAGAGATTTGATTAATTAATAAAATATGTTTACTATTTTCTTCCATCACCACTTATTAGATTGATTGGTCAATTTGATTCTAGAGAACAATAGAAACTGGCAATAAACAAACAAATAAAACATATTGGTGTAGTAGGCCATTTTAGCAGCGCTACAAGTAATGGGAAAAAAACTATGAAAGATATTACCCAAGAATTATATATAAAAGAAGTAAAATAGATGGCTGGAAATTTATGCAAGTCATGCCAGTTTAAACTATTTATCAATCTCATACGAACCCCAATATTAAGTCTAAATATCATCGTTATTTATTAAATTATGTTATTAATTATCAAAGTATAGCTAAAACTGTGCTTTTAATTCACACATTTCTACATTAAAAGTTTAATTATTTTTGGTTGCTTATACTCACGTGCATAAAAATAATGCACAAACTGGCCATAGCAATGATGTAATCAACATTGTACTAATTCAAATCTGTGAATATTATGCGAGATTACAATAGTAATACAAAATTTTATTATTGGTATTCAGACGCTTATTTCTAAGGTTACAGCCTTAGTAAATTATTACATATAATATTGTAAAACATGAAGAATCATTAAATTAAAATGAATTTAATTTTATATCTTATTATTATAAGATATACAATTAAATTCATTATAATTTAATAAGTTGGGCTTTCACAGTAGATTAAAAGAATACCTTGTGCAATTGCACGATTAGTTTGTCTATTATGCCTGAAAATAAAAGATAATGTGTTTCGTTATATATGTTTGAAGTTTTACCATCATTGATTTGCGAATATATGTAGAGTCATCTCACTGACGAAACTTTTATATGATGAAACTCTATACATAATTTTCAAAAATGAATTTTTATAATGATACATACATTTATTATGTTTTATAGAATATATTTGATGTTACATTAACATTTATTCCACACATACATACATAATGGTAAGTACAATAAAAATTTATTTATTTAGAAAAGTATTTGCTTTACAAAATGTCTTTAAAATTCTGGCATGATTAATTAATATACATTTCTTTTTTTTTTTTTTTCAGAGCTACACTTTTTTCCATTCCATTGTATGTATTTAATAAAACTATCTACGTAGTTTGTGGTCTTGTAATTTATGCTAAATATTATACATGTGATCCAAAATATGCAAAGAAAATTTACAAACGTGAACAGGTAGGCTATATGATATTTTTGTATGAATAGTTTTAACCAAAAATAGGAGAAAGCTATATTTTTATAATTATTCGACTTTATTTTTTTTTTTTATAAATAGATGAGATTTCTTATCCATGTATCTATATGCAATGAATTTTTTTTTTTGTAATAGAAGAACTAACTCTAAGGCAAGATTTATGTTCAAAAAGCTAGAATTATTTCCACTACTAATTTTAATCAAAACAAGATTTTAAAACATTGATATATATTGTGACCCATACGTATATATGTGTTACATAAAACGATTTAAAAATAAAAGTTGGAAAGAGAAAAACAAAATGATATATATATATTTAAAAAAAGGAGACTGAGTTAATTATTAGATACAAATAGAAATATATTTTTCTTTCAATAAAATCAAAAGGCAGGATAGAGCCTATTAAAATGTAGGAATTTTTAAATTTAATATTTAAAAGAACACTTCTCTCTGTTAAAAGATTGTGATGGATTATAAAAATCAAAAGAATAAATCATAAATTTAACCATGTAAAAGTAACTTTAAAGTTACTTTTGAAAAAATTTCATTGAATAAACAATAATTGAAACTAGGTAATCAGCGATCTAATTAAATGTGTAAATTATCTGATCAGAAGAAATTTGGTTAAAATTTAGTATGTCCAACTGATTAGATAATAAGTTTGATTAAATTGTAATTAAAAATTTAGAAGAGATTAACTAATTAAAAGAATTTGGAAAACTAATTAATAACATGGTTGATTACAACGGATGGCAAGAGTATAAAAGCTATAAATTTCATATTGTTGAATTCTTCTGACAAGTTTTGCTGTAAGAAGTCTATAAAATTTTGCTTGAGTTTTGCTGTCAATTAAGTCAGTAGTGCGATGTTAGTCATTCTTTCTACTGTCAGTTTGCTATAAAAAGTTTCCCCATCATCAATCAGTCAGAAATGTATAGCAATATTCATGGACATCTAAACATGACCATGTACTGCTAAGCCACAGAGGGGTGTTTATTCAGATTTCACCACCTGGTTTCCTCAAAATCTGATGCTTGACATATAGTAAAGATCTTTGTATACTATTGCTGAGATCCATGTCTGTAAATATAAATGTTATTGCAAACAAGACCAAGATATGTGCCAACCTGGATTAGAGGAGCAAATAGATGCCAAAAAAATTAGGAACACTGCTAATGAACTCCATTACCTTTGATGAGGAGACGGGTGATCACTCCAAAAATGAAGCTACAACAATAAAACCTAGATAAATATAAAATACAAAATTCAATGTCTAGACAAACTGTTATTCTCTTGAAACTTTAAAACTAAAAGCAATTGGGTGGTTTACCCCTATTTTAGAAATGGATTAATCCTTAGCAAAGAAGGTCATAATTAATTTACTTCTCTTTTATTCGACTATTATGTTAATGTTTTACTTTTTTTGTGTGTTTGTGTGTAAATAAACATGTTATTTTAATTTGTTATGTTGGCTTAGTTCTCTCTCTCCACACCTCACCATGTAACATTTTAATTACCATATAAATAGTATTAAGTAAATTTAGAATTAATTATATATGTGCATTGTAAATATACTTAGTCTGATAGTCTAATTTAAGTCAGTTTTTTGCTCTTTGTACTAGTCAAATAAATCAAGTGCTGGAAGCATTTTAAAACCCTTTTTTTGAGGATATTCTAGTCAGTTTCAGCTAGATAGCACCTGGAAGTCATCTCAATACAAATACAAATATTCACAGAAGAGGTGTTTGCTTCTTGTAATCATAGAGTGAGTGCAATTGTTTGGTAAGATAGCTGTGGGTTGTATATTTTATACCATCCCAATCTGACTATCGGTATGGGTAATATGTAAAGATATTAACAATATTTGCTTGAAATAATGAAATCAGCTGAATGCATATAATATTATTAATTTAGAAATGTCAATTTAGTTTAAATGTAGGACATGTTATTTTGATTAGTGTGTTTTTATTATAACATACAAATTACCCATAAAGTTTATCATAGCTTAAAAAATAATATAGGATGAAATTTATTTGTTTCATTTGCAGAAATTCATAAATGAGTAGTTTATTCTAACACCAGAAAAACAAAAAATTATGTAGTAAAAGATTAAGAATAAAAAGTTAAAAATGAATTTTGTGATGATTATGCAAATCAATATGTATACCCAAATGTATCAATTTATATTACATGTTAGCATTTTACTCTGCTTATTTGTCATGATGTCTTATCTTTTTTGCAGTAAATTTTTATTTAAGATTGTTCAACATCTTGCCTAATTATAGTTTTTTATTTTATACTGTCTTCAGACTAATATAAATTCATAACATTAAATGATAAATAAGATAAAACACGTTAATATTAAACTATAATATAATGTACAAGATGAATTAATTTAGCATATCTCACCACTTTCATCAACTTATAATACTACAAAATCAAATCATCCTATTAAATAACCTTAAAATTTGTTACATCCAATCATAACAATATACAAAATAAACATTGTTCCCATTTGATACTTATTCAAATACAATCGGCAAATCACAGCAAATTATTCTTTAATCTAATAAAGCTAAGATGTTAAACTTTAGACTATAATTATCAAAATATATGAAAGATTATTAATGTTTTATTATGATCAAATATCAATATTAAAACCTAGTATTGAAACTAAACTTACAATTCACACCAATAAACTTAAATATAAATAAAGTAAATCACTCGCAATTTTAATATATACTAGTTTTAATTCTATAATTTAACAAAATTATGATCTTTATGACTAAATACTAACTTAATATAATATTCATCTATCAAATAATAGTTTATAAGAATATGCAAATATCTGATTGTAATTATCTTTATTTATATTCCCTAATTATTATATTTGTACCTTTCTAAATTATCAATTCAATTCAAATGCAATTTCTATGTTAATATAACTGGTACATATAACTAACAGAATAATTATAATAAACTTCTAATTATTTACTAAATATTTAAGAATGACAAATTGATTAATTTATTACTATCTAAAAATTTATACCTAGTCCAGATAAAATATTAAATGCACTACCAAGAAATTGATACATGACTGAACACACCAATCCTATGAATTAACTTCTGAACTGTTTTAAAACTACAATTTATCTAAACTGCTTCAAACACTTTTTAGCAAAAAAAAAGTGTTTGAAGTGGTTTGGATAAATTGTATTTATAGGATATTACAGCAAAATAAAGAAAAGTGTGATTTTGGTGTTTTAAAACTACTTAAAATGAATTATGTGCTATAAATCAATAAGTAAATAATGAAGCAATGGATCTGAAAGTCTGATCCATGCTTCACAGCCTCCTATAAACTTAATCAGTATTGTAGGCCTGAATTAAGTTTATAGCCCAATATCAGCAGGATTTTGCATTAAAGCTAAAATTAATTACGTTTATTAAATTTGTATTTGCATTTAAATATTTCTTTTTAAATAAATTCCATTCCAAGATTAAATTGCTGTTTAAAAAATTACTTGTAAAACCTTTTAATCAAACATATATATACGTCAAGCGTATATATATAAGTTAATGCAAAATTCTGCTGAAATAAAATGCTTATTTTATTAAAAGAAATAAGAATATATATATATTTTTTGAATCTTGTTAAAATATGGCGTATGCTTTTAGTTTGAGATAAGCCCACCAACATTTTCTAAAGGAATGTATGTTTTTAATTAGTTAGCCCATTTAAGGCAAATTAAAGATGGCCTTTTTTTTTTTAATTAATAAAAATTCAAAGTTTAAAGAAAGAAATTTAGAATAAAAATGTAAAAGTTATTTTTAGAAAATGTTACCTTGAAACAAAGGAGATCTAAGGTCATACGCAAAACAATAGAGGGTAGCTTACAAAAAAAGGTATAAATAAGAGAGAGAACAAAAGACTAGGCTTTTCAGAGTTTTCTTGCGTTCAGTCAGATTTCTCTTGTGAGAATTCATTCAGATTTCTCTTGCTTGCTTTCAGTCAGATTTCTCTTTGGAGAATTCATTCAGTTTTCTCTGACTTTCCATTCACTCGTTATCATGCTGACGATTTTTTATTAGTAGGATTGGCTATTGATTATCTTGGAAGATCTTGTGCTGTGAACCTCTCAGATTTTGCTTCTCATTTAGATCTTGCTCCAAAAAGTTATTCAACTGTCGTCCTCAGAATCACAGAGAAGTTTTAACATGCAACAAGTTAAAAGTCATAGTATTTTGATGGAAACGAATATGATTGGTGGTTAGGCAAATAGCTTTGCCTGCCGCCAAGGTCCTAAAAACCATCAAAATGTTGTAGTATCCAACCAATATTAATCTGAACTCTGTGCCGTGTCTGTGGGATTTTTCTTGAAAGAATGATACTATTTCCATTTTCCTTATCCGGACAAATACCAATCGATGGATGGATCAAGCCATGAATGTCATGGGAACAGGACCAAAAAACCAGGATGGTAATCGTATCTCTCCTCATGAACTATTTACTATTCTACCCTTTTTGATCATACCTTTCTAAATTGCATTATTGTAGTATATTTCTGAATTGTTTTATTTAATTATATTTGTAATGTAATTATTTCTATTAGCCTCATCTTAGAGAGATATATATATATATTTTGTGTGATCATCTATCTATTTATATTTAACCCTTTTCTGGTGCTATTCCTCTTTGCTAACATGTTATCAATATTTCATATTCCATTGCGGTGTAAGTAAAGGTTAATTTTTCATTCAAAATATCTTTCCAATTTTATTTATGCTTGTAAACTAAATACAAGTCAGTTTTCTTTGTTTGCCAACTTGATCTTCTCAATAACGCCTCTTGTCTCCCATTAGCTCATTACGTATATCTTATTTAGCTATATACGTCTTAACTAATTTTAAACTGTTTTTAGTGCAAAGCAATTAGAAAATGTTTTGTGAAAGATTATTTTATTGTGCTTTATCAAGGAGAGTCGAGTTGACCATTTTATTAAAATTGGGAAAAAAAGACCACAAAAATATTATATCGTTATTATCTGTTTTTATTGCCTAATTAGTTTTTTATTAATTCAAGGGAATAGCGGAGGCCATTAAAACATTAATATTTTAAAAGTCATTAATTAAATATATTATTCAACTAAAAAGCTTGAGTTTTCTAATTTTATTTTAATGCTTTATTTTGCTTTTCCATTGATCCAGGCATGCAAAACACATTTTTCATAGTACTTTTATGCACATTTCACTGTTTAGTTCCATAAGTATTCTTGTCCATTGTCTTTCCCCTGATGCTAAGCTTGGGCTGGGTGAGCAAATTATTTATATATGTCTCAAATAATGTTGGTTTGTAATTAGACTCGGTAATAGGTGAAGAGGGCAGAGGTCATAGTATTCTTGATTTAATATCTCGCATATGGGTGGCCTTTAGGTACTTTTGCCTAGTATTTGAACTGAGTTAAACCAACATACATCATCTGACCAGCACAGTAAATTTTTTCCCCCACATTTTGGCACACGACATGGGGCAAATTTCATTTTCTTTTGGAAGAATAGGAATAGGGATTTGAAATAATAGATAATAGGTAAAATTTTTCTCCAAGTTTGTTACTGTGGGATGAATGTTATTTTTTTTAAAAAAAAATTAGTACCTGAGAAGTTTGTTTTAGTTTAATATATTTATATAAAAATATATTTATAATTTTTCTGACTTTTGTTTCCTAATGTGAGCCAAATATCATTTTTGTTGGATTAATTAAAAAAGTTAAATGTGTCATAAGATAAAAAAATTTTTCCCGAGTTTTAAATTGCTAAAATGAATGTTTTACATTTAGAAAAGTTAACACTATATTAGTTTTTTTTCAGTGAATATATAATTAGAATAAATTTCAGAGTTATAGCAAAATTTTTTTTTCCCTAATTAGTAGAGTCTTGTCATGGCCAGTCGCCATATTGTTTTTTTGTCATATAAGTATATAGCAACAATGAGGTGGAAGTGTCAAATAAATACCCACCCTTAAAATTGCTTTCGTACTTTATGTTATTTAGTATTGCTTAAATATGAGAAGTTTTGATGTAATAATGGTTTTTCGAACTATAGTGTATATTCGGTGTGTTAATATTTTAGTAAAAAGTACAAATAGATAATAAAATGTTTTTTTTTGTTTGTATAAATTTTGTAAAGATCTGATAGATAACATTTTTTTTTTCTGTTAATAGAAATTTTTTCATAGATCAAAGTTTGATAACTTCAAATTAACACATGTCAATGTACGGTGTCAGCAAATATTTTTTCACTTTCTCTGCGTTTGTTTTTTTAAATCAATAATTTTAATCATTCAAAAATTTTTTTTTCACTTTTAAATATTTTGAAGTTATGTTTCCTTGCAAACATATATAAATATAAGTTTTGTTTTAATAATATCAAATTTAATTTTCAACTTATGAAATAGTAAATGTGTATGTTCGTCTTAATAAATATATATATTAAAGTATTTTCTGTATAACATATATGTCAGCCACCATTAGTTAAGCATTTGGATTATGCTTTGAATCATTTATTGAGTAACCATTAGGTGAAGCCCTTGTTTTTTAGTAACCATTTTTGGTGAAGACCCCCTTAGTAACCGTTTAGGTGAAGACCCCTTACACTTTAGAGTTTAGGATTGCTGAGTAGCCTGAAATAATAGGTCTACATCTGCAATTATTGTTTCCTTGTTATATTTGCGACCAGCATTTACTAGCCTGAAATAATAGGAGTATGTGGTCTGCAATATGACAAATCTTTCTAATAAAATCATGAATAAATATTTGTATAGGTATATCTGTTTGTATATTTATATGTAGTCATATATATGCTTATTTAGTGAAGTATATATTCATATATATGGGTGTATATGGTATACAATTTGTTATAGTTTGGTAAAACCCATTTTTATATAAATGTTTTTTAACAGTTTTTGATCTCAATGCATGATTCTGTAAATTGCTTAATAATTGTATAACTATTTTGGTTTGTGAACAAAATGGTATTTGGTTTCGATCCCAGGATCATAATTCAGAGTGGCAGTTATCATGGGATTTTACTTTTATTTTTAATTATTTTGTGTATATTTTGTTTTGCTAATTGTACTTTAGACTGTTTAAATTGATTTTTTTTGTTTCTTGACCAAAATGGTAACATGGTTTCGAACCCAGGTCAGACATGTTACCTTACTGAGTTGTTATATGTCTTAGACTTAATTAATATTGTCATTTAAAATAGCCTGTACTTATTCATGCAGAGATTTTTTTTGAAAGTGAAGTGAAAATCAAAATAAATTTTAATCGCATTAAACTTTATAAATCCTTATCAATGTGTGCTTGGATCATTGTCCATTAATATGCATATTTGATATGGCCATCACCTTGTCAGCTGGCACCCCCATCAAATAAATTTGTCAGCAAGTGCAATCTCTCATATTGGATTACAAATAAACAAACCATAGGAGATAGATGATCAAAATAAAAATGTACGCTTAGTAAGCCAAAATAATTTTAAACATGACTTATGTATCTTTTGCTCACATATTCCTTTTGATATATATATTGTAATGAGCACAGACGTTCGTTACATTGTTTTTTTTTTATATTTATTAAACATGAAAGTAAATTAAAAAGTTCGCATTTAAAAATTTTCTTTAAGAATTAAAAATTGAAACTAAATATCATCTTAAACTCATATATATTAAATCGCACAGATAAAAAAAAAAAAAATTATTAAAATAAAACTGTATTAAAAATAGAAAAGGTATTTTAAAAACAAAAACTTAAAAAGATTTAGAGATAAAAATATATCTTTAATCTTGGAAAACAGGTTAATTAATCAGAAATGGAAATGATAAATTTAATTAGTCAAATGTAAACCAGCCTTGGGCATTTAAATGTAAAAACATCGGTCAGATACGAAAACAATAGAAACAAATAGCCAATGAAAGAAATCCATCGGGAAATCGGACCTCAGCGAAAGGATCATCACATCGATGACATAATGCCAAGTCAATCCTTCGAATACGTATAAAAGGAAAATTTGGAAATTATTAATTAGTTATTATGATTATTACGATGTGACAGATAGATGTTAGTGCAGAGGTGTGGGAGAAGAGATTGAAGGACGCATGTTCAATCCCTTCAGTTTTGCTAGTAAAGAAAGAGAAATGAACTATCGTTTTTCTACATTGAGGACCAGTTAAAACAAAAATCTCCGGATGGATAAATAAATCGGCCTTCAGAATATTAACCTCTTTAGGACGGCGTGGGAATTTACGTTCATGGCAAGCAACGGATAAAGTTGGACGTTTTAAAAATCGTAAGAACTTTATATTCACTTGAAACAATAAGAACTCTAAATTTTAAAACTTTTTAGTAAATAATGCAATAGAATCCTATCTGACCAAACTAAATTCTTTATTAATAGTGTTATTTGATGTATTTTTTTTTCTTATTTATGTAAAATCATTTCCATTTATTTATTTTTTTTATTCTTTAAGTTTTTATCATGATTTTTTTTGTTTTTCGTTAAATTAATTATATAAATGTTAAACTTAAGTCGGGCGTGAATGGCTGTATAGATTTGTAAAGTTATATTAGGGGAGGGTAATCTTAGGTTATTTGTGTCGTTGTTAGATTGGGTCAATGGATTGGATATATTGATGTAGTTAGTAGATGTAGTCGGAGATTCGCTACTGGCAGAATCGCTTCATACGCCGCACTCTCCCATTTTGCCTATGGAAGGAATTATAAGATGCAGAGCGCAGTTCCTTTCTATGGAGTTTTTTTTTTTATTGTTCTTCTCATTAGATAGAAGTAATATTCCTATCTAATGAGAGTCAATATCTTCTCTTAATCTTTTTGGTGCTGCCGTATTCCATATTACATTGAATACATCGATGTATCAGATGGATTGATGCCAGTTTGACTGCGAATTTTAGCCTAAGGTTAAATAGGGATAGAATATTTTATTTTCAAATGCAAATCTATGTGGTCTATTCATACTTGACCCTAAATAAAAATGCATTAAATTTAAGTTGTTTATAGACGCTTGCATGGATTGTTTATTGGTTAACTATGTTTTGCGTTTCCATATTTGATCAAAATATATAGACATTCGATAAATAATGATACCTTACGGTGAGTATCAAAAATGTATTTATTCGGATGTCTTTTAAGTTATTGGTGACAATGCAAGTATCTTATGGTGAATACTATTGGGTTACGTATAAATTTCCCTCTGCAATTGTCAGTAATCAATAATTTTGTATTTTGATCGTTTATGTTTACTTTGAAATGTTTTTGACCGTGAAATCTATGTAACCAATCTATATTCAACATTATAAACAAGCTTTCCTAAATTTATCTGTGCGAACTTAATTAAAAATGTAAAATTAGAATATAATAGTAATTAAATGTAAATTAAAGTCAAAAATCAAAGTTAAAAATAATATTTAAATGTTAAAATGTAAAACTAATACTAAAATAATTTTGAATATTATATATATGTGCATAAATAAATGTTTGTATGCTAATTACTGGCAGTGGCTTATTTTATTTATTTTTTAATGTTGAAATCTAATTAGATAAGATATGATATTATTAAATCTCTGCTACTCCCTGAGCTAGTGACATGGGCTAATGACCGGAACCAAAATATTTTTAAAAAAAAATTTTTTTTTTTTTGACTTACGTATCTGCCTACTTTATAAATTTTTCTAGGTTCAAATGCCTAGATGGCGCCCCGTAGTGCAGATTACGTTAAGTCGCTTTTCTCCGGATTGTTACAATATATATATACACACACACTTGTGTATTAATGTAAATGCATTTGTTTCAGGAGTTAGAGAAAGCCAGGTCAAGCTGTAAGTGTATTATTTTAATTATATTGTGACAACATAGCAGTGACATTTTAATGAAATATAAAAATAAATAAAGTAAAGTGAGGAGAATAATATGTAGTATAAATAAATATTAAAAACAGACATGGCAGGATTTTATATTTTTTTTTCATGTACAACATATAGGCATAGGTTTAAGATGGGACCTCGTGAGGTAGGCAAAGTTGATTTCTAAAAACATACAAATAAAACAGATAGTTATATAAAATAAAGAACTTAGAATCCTGATTTATTTTAGAAAGAACTAAATTTTTTTTTGATATATAGAAGGATATAGCTTCTAGACACGTGTGATAAAATATACTTATCTAGATTGTAAGGTGTGATTGTTGTATAACAAAACAGCCAATATTAGACAAAAATGGAACAACAGAAGAAACACGAAGATTATGACAGTGATGAGGAGGTAGTGCTCAATCTTCCAAATATGGCAACATGTGCTCATAGTGACCAAAAATAGAATTTGGAAGATCTCATCAAAGAAATGAGAAAAGAAAGAAAAATGATGATGACCATGTTCCAAGAATTCATGGGAATGACATCACAAAGATTGAACTGTTTGGAGGAAACATGGGTCTCCATCAACAACATACTAGTAGAACAAAAATATTGCCAGATGATGACACTCAGCTTAAATCATTGATGGATAATAAATTAGGAAAGGATATGCATACCTTGGACATGTCAGTCAAGTATGAAATACAGGATGGAGAAGAAAATGGACAGATGAATGAGTATAGAAAGGAAATGAACAATCGTCAACCACTGAATCCAATTCAGGTGCAACAAGGCAACTAAATCCTTACGCCAATAATAATCCGGTAACATCTCCTGTGGCAAAGTTTGTCCATATACAATGTTTTAGAGGGGAACCGGGTGGAAACCCTAGACACCACCTTGACAGTCCCAAAATGTTTTTCCAATTTCAGAATATGATGGAGCAAGAAAAAGTGGCAATCTCCAGTCATCATTTAAAAGAATCTGCCAGAGACTGGTGGAACACTCTGTCTATACAACCACTAACATTTATGGAATATAAGAATGCAGTGATGTCAATGTATTGGAGTGCAGAGCAGCAGGAAGGTCTGATGTATTCCATAATGCATGAAAGATACCCAGCTAACCATCAAGAGACTTATGCTCAGTTTTTTGTTAGGCAGGTAAATCAAATAAAAATGCTAAGTGCATTCAATTATCTAGAAATGCAGATAGTAAGAATGATTAGGCACAACATGCCACCCTGGATAAGGAAAATATTGATAAGCAGTCAAGTGCAAGATATTGAAGATACAATTTGTATACTAACAGCTATCGAATATGAAAATCTTGATGAAGACAGAAATGGAAAGAAGGTAAAATTTCAAAATAAATCTACTACCAAACAAAAGAGTACAAACCTGTCAAGAGTAGAAAATAGGGAAGCTGTGCCATTCCATACAGCAATTGTACAACAAAAGGATAACGAAGAAGACATATGCACAAACACAAACCCAATCATTCAAGTAAACATAAATGACAATAAAATACAAGCATTAGTTGACTCTGGCAGTCAAGTATCTATCGTATCAAAAAAACTAGCCACAGAATATGAAAGCAAGCCAAGATACTTAAAGTTTCCCATGCGCCTTATCCAGTTAACTCTGGCGAATGGAAGAAAAATGAATAGTGAACGATACCAAATGTGATTTGAGATGACAATTAGCGGTAAATGTTTTAATCATACTTCTTAGTAATGGAGGGGTTGTTGTATGACTTAGTATTAGGTTCAGATTTCCTTCAGCAGTATCAAGGGATCATACATTACCTAATGAGGAAATGTATGTTAGAAGGCATACAAGTCCTGTTTACAACAGTGGCTCAAGAGAATCACTCCATTGGCAGTTGTGTTATACAAGTGATCGATGAGGAAATGATAAAACTAAAAGTGAGCATATCAATGATTAAGAATAAGGAGCATAGTTAGCAGTTACAACAACTTTTACAAAGATACACTGGTATTTTCTGGTGTACCAGGGAAAATTAGGGGATATACTCACCGAATTAGGCTTAGAGAGGAATTGTACCAGCAAACAAAAGCTTACCCTATCCCATTCCAATACAAAGAGGAAGTGGATAAACAAATAAAGCAGATGCTGGAATGTGATATTATTGAATGGGCCCCTTCGCGATACAATAATCCATTGATTGTAATCAAGAAAAAATGGAAATGTGTGTTTGTGTTTGGATGTGCATCGCCTAAATAATGTGACCATTCTGGAACATGTTGTGCCACCGCCAATGCATAAAATGTTTGTGCAGCTCACAGGGAAGACTGTATTCTTGACCATGGACATGACAGTGAGTTATTGGCCAATGGTGTTGGACCACCATGATAGAAAGTATACAGCATTTCGTTACATTGACCAGATTCATGTGTTCAAGAGAGTTCCATTTGGTTTAATTAACAGTGAAGCAGGCCTCATGAGATGTTTGAAGAATGTTTTATCTCCTCAAATACAGGAACACATGGTTTATTATGTGGATGATATGATTATCTCAAAGGACATCGAAGAGCATTTGTGTCATTTGGAAAGCTTTCATGAATGCATACATGAAAATATAACCATCAATATGGAAAAGAGTTTTTTCACAGTGGATGAAATTGAATTTTTGGCCATGTTGTAAATAGTCAAGCTGTCAAACCCCATCCTGCAAAAATAGAAACTATAAAGAATTTTCCAACTCCCACCAACCAGAAGCAGGTTCGAGCATTTCTGGGATTGTGTAATTTCTATCACTGCTTCTATCCTAGATTTGCTTATGACACCACACAGCTAATTGAATTAATAAAGAAGAGTAGTAAAAAATGGGAATGGAAAGAAAGGCATGAGCAAGAAATGTCTAAAGTAAAAGATAAGTTCTTGGAAACAGTAATGTTATACCATCTGGATTTTCCCCGCCCCTTTTACCTTCAAACAGATAGCAGTAGGCAAGGCTTGGGTGCTGTGTTGTTTCAAATTGGGGATAAAAATGAGCATCAAGGGTTGTACTTTATTAGTCAGACATTGAGAGGGTCAGAAAAGCATTATACAACAACTGAGCAGGAGATATTAGCAATAGTGTGGGCATGCCAGAAACTGAAACAGGTTTTGTTGGAATCAGAAGTGGTAATCATAACTGATGTTTGGAATTTCTGAACAAGAGCTTTCTAAACAATGACAGGTTGATAAGGTGGAGCCTGATTCTTCAACAGTTCCAGTATAGTGTCATTTATTGCCTGGGATCACAGAATATTGTGGCTGATATTTTAAGCCACCACCCTGTGCCCCTGACTGCTCAGAATCCAGACTTGGGAAACCAGACTATAATGATGACCACAGCAGGAACCACAGTGGAATCTCACCTCCAGAATTTAGCATATTGGCAGGCCCAGGATGCTCAATATAAGAAAATAATTAACATTATTACATCTAAGATGGTGGACAGTAGACACTATAATCAATACAGAATCATGAATGGGATCCTTCAGATTAATACCAAAAGCCCTCAAAGTCTATGGAAAGTCATAATACCTCACAAATTGAGAAACCAAATTATTACCCACATCCATCAGTTGGTGGGACATTATGGTCCTTGGAAAGTAGAAGAAGCAATAAAATGTCAATTTTATTGGCCAGGGATGTACTCACAGATCTTACATGTGTTGAAAACCTGTGAGATTTGTGCTCGGAGCAAGGCACCAAATCGATCATATGCAGGAGAGCCAAAACTGATCCTCACATCTGAACCAAATGAGCTGCTAGCTGTAGATCATTATGGCCCATTACCGATATTTTGATGATTCCAGTATATGTTTGTCACTATGTTGTGTTTTCAAAGTATGTAAAAGCATACCCAGTAAGGACAGCAAACTCTAGAGGAGCAATAAAGGCACTTCGGGAAAAACAGTTGCCAGAAGTTGGAAAACCTCAGATAGTGATATCTGATCATGGCACAGCATTTACATCCAAAGAATGGAAGACATGGATGGCTAAACAAGAAATTCAATGTAGGCTAATTTCCGTTAGAAATCCACAGGCTAATCCTTGTGAAAGAGTCATGCGATAAATAGGGTGACTCTTTAGGACATATATACCAACCAACCATCAGGACTGGGTAAATAAAACTAAAAAGCTGGTACAATATATTAACAACACAATGAATGAGTCGATAGGATTTACTCAAACTTGCCTGCATTATGGGAAAGAATGTCCTCAGTTATTTAAAACCAAAATGCCGATGGAAGAGGAGAAGATAGACAAACAACAAGATCAAAAGATAGCATATGAACGATTAAGATGGGCGGCGCTGCATCAGAAAAATAAAAAATGAAACAAGCAATATCAATTTAGGCAAGGGGAGCAAGTATGGCTGAGAGACCCTAGGCCAAGCAATGCATCGTGAAAAGAATTTAAAAAGTTTTTCCCAATATATCAAGGGCCATACACATTGAAAAAGGAATGCGGGAGAAATGCTTTCCTTTTGGAAGATAGTAACAGCATAAAAGGAATGTACAATGCCAGAAACTTAAAACCTTGCATACCACCTGACCCCAGAAAATACACAAATTAAAAATAGATACATACCTTGTTAGACTAGAACCAACACTGACCCAACACTAGTTATATGATTAAGAAAAAGAAAGACCGTAGTTAGTAACAAATTAAGTATTGCAACAAATGAAGACTAGGCTTGAACTCACTTGGCACAAAATTTTTGTCTCTCACCTGAAGCAACAGCATTTTTTTAACATTTTTTTTCTTACTAACTATTGGGAAATGAAGCAATGGATCTGAAAGTCCGATCCATGCTTCACAGCCTCCTATAAACATAATCAGTATTGTAGACCTGAATTAAGTTTATAGTCCAATATCAGCAGGGTTTTGCATTAAAGCTAAAATTAATTACGTTTATTAAATTTGTATTTGCATTTAAATTTTTTATTTTAAATAAATTCCGTTCCAAGATTAAATTGCTGTTTAAAAAATTACTTGTAAAACCTTTTAATCAAACATATATATATGTCAAGCGTATATATATATATATATATATATGAGTTAATGCAAAATTCTGCTGAAATAAAATGCTTATTTTATTAAAAAAAATAAGAATATATATATTTTTTTGAATCTTGTTAAAATATGGCATGATTTTATTTTGAGATAAGCCCACCAAGATTTTCTAAAGGAATGTATGTTTTTAATTAGTTAGCCCATTCAAGGCAAATTAAAGATGGCCTTCTCTTTTTTTTTTAATTAATAAAAATTCAAACTTTAAAGAAAGAAATTTAGAATAAAAATGTAAAAGTTATTTTTAAAAAATGTTACCTTGAAACAAAGGAGCATGGGAGGGGGGGCTTATCAAGTTCTAAGATCATACACAAAACAATAGAGGTATCTTACAAAAAAAGATATAAATAGGAGAGAGAACAAAAGACTAGGCTTTTCAGAGTTTTCTTGCTTTCAGTCAGATTTCTCTTGCTTGCTTTCAGCCAGATTTCTCTTTGGAGAATTCATTCAGTTTTCTCTGACTTTCCATTCATTCATTATCATGCTGATGATTTTTTATTAGTAGGATTGGCTACTGATTAGCTCGGCAGATCCTGTGCTGTGAACCTCTCAGATTTTGCTTCTCATTTAGATCTTGCTCCAAAAAGTTATTCAACTGTCCTCGGAATCACAGAGAAGTTTTAACATGCAACGAGTTAAAAATCATAGTATTTTGATGGAAATGAATATTATTGGTGGTTAGGCAAATAGCTTTGCCTGCTGCAGAGGTCCTAAAAACCATCAAAATGCAGTAGTATCCAACCAATATTAATCTGAACTCGGTGCCATGTCTGTGGGACTTTTCTTGAAAGAATGCTACATATTTTCATTTACCTTGTCTGGACAAATACCAATCAACAGACAGATTAAGCCACGAACATCACGGGAACAGGACCAAGGAACCAGGATGGTAATCGTATCTCTCCTCATGAACTATTTACTACTCTATCCTTTTTGATCATACCTTTCTAAATTGCATTATTGTAGTATATTTCTGAATTGTTTTATTTAATTATATTTGTAATGTAATTATTTCTATTAGCCTCATCTTAAAGATATATATATATATATTGTGTGATCATCTATCTATTTATATTTAACCCTTTTTCTGCGCTATTCCTCTTTGCTAACATGTTATCAATATTTCATATTCCATTGTGGTGTAAGTAAAGGTTAATTTTTCATTTAAAATATCTTTCCAATTTTATTTATGTTTGTAAATAAATACAAATCAGTTTCCTTTGTTTGCCAACTTGATCTCTTCGATAACGCCTCTTTTTTCTGTCATTAGCTCATTATGTATATCTTATTTAGCTATATACATCTTAAATAATTTTAAACTGTTTTTAGCGCAAAGCAATTAGAAAATGTTTTGTGAAAGATTTTTTTTTTATCGTGCTTTATCGAGGAGAGTCGAGTTGACCATTTTATTAAAATTGGGAAGAAAAGACTTAGACCGCAAAAATATTATATCGTTACTATCTGTTTTTATTGCCTAATTAGTTTTTCATTAATTCAGGGGAATAGCAGAGGCCATTAAAACATTATTAATATTTTAAAAGTCATTAATTAAATATATTATTTAACTAAAAAGCTTGAGTTTTCTAATTTTATTTTAATGCTTTATTTTGCTTTTCCAATGATCCAGGCACGCAAAACACATTTTTCATAGTACTTTTATGCACATTTCACTGTTTAGTTCCATAAGTATTCTTGTCCATTGTCTCTCCCCTGATACTAAGCTTGGACCGGGTGAGCAAATAATTTATGTATGTCTCAGATAATATTGTTGGTTCGTAATTAGACTTGGTAATAGGTGAAGAGGGCAAAGGTCATAGTATTCTTGATTTAATATCTCATATATGAATGGCCTCGAGGTACTTTTGCCTAGTATTTGAACTGAGTTAAGCCAACATACATCATCTGACTGGCACAATAACATATTGTCAAAATATGATAAATGAATAAATTTGCATTAAAATTGAATAATAACTAAGCAAGTTTCCTTGTTTTAAAATAATTCAAAATTTATTATCAATGATCATAAATTTAAAAAAATATGATAACTAAATCACAAATGTTTAGAATATATATATATATATATATATGATTTAATTATGTATTATACAATATGTTCACTATTGAAATTTAATTTTAATTAAATATATGATTATGCATTGAATTTCAACTATAAAAATCTGAAATATGTATCTCTGTGTAACACAAAACATGTAATACATATATACTTTTTAAAATACAAGAGTGTCAATAATTATTCCTAATCTTTATAAAAAAAATAGCTAATTGAAATAAAATATAATAAACACAAATCTACCTATTAATTCACATTATTTTAATATAATAAAAATAAAGAAATACTTGCGATGATGTAGTTCTTTTAGACTCTTAATATCATATTCAAAATTAATTTATTATCAACAAATAAAATAATATTTTGAAATTAAATTATAATTATTAAACTATGAAAATATAAATTTGAATTCAGAAAAACTTAACTCTCTTATATTCCATGCATATGGAATAAATATTTACTTAACTTAAAATATAATACCATTTATATCAATAATTATTATACAATTATATATCTAAACAAAAATTATTATTAATAATAATACATGTTGGAAAATAACCTGATTAATCATCTTCCAATATGATACTTCAAAGTAATACCACAGTTCCAATGTCTATATTTTTGAATTATAATTTAGTGATATTTTATTAATCCAGATAAGATAAAAATATTATGAAAAATTGTCTGATATGAAACACATCTCGTTAATCTCGTTATTTTCCAAATATCAAAGTTAATCTTTCATTTAGCAGATATTTGCTTTATATGACATTATAAGTGTACAAACACCAGTTGCCATCCATGACAGTTCAATGTAAATATCCTTTTATTTAGCAGGTATTTGATTTATAAGACATTACAAGTGAACAGACACTAGTTTCCATCCATGACAATGCATTGCAAAATAAATCAATTTATATCCTTTATTCAAATAATTCATCAGTTTCACAAAACTATATCAACAAATGAAAATAATCATTGTATACATTTTTAAGTTGTTAGAATTTATATCCCATTATTGAAATGTAAACAACATCCATTTTTAGCAAAGAAATATTCAGACAGTTTTTTAAATGCAATAAATTACCTGTCTACCTTTTAATAAATTATCATTCCCTACAAATTCTTGATAAGTTCTGTCTAATCTTCTAAATGAATATTATTTTTTTTACCACATCATCTTATATAGTTAATGATCAAATATTTTTAAAATAAAAGTAAAAATTATATGAACAAATTTAGGTTCACTTCTATCAAAGGCGAAACATAAGAGAGTCAGTTTAAGCCATTCAGTTCTATTTATAATATTTGTAATTGACTTCATAAAATGCTTTTTTATAACTGTAATGCCAAATTTATCCAGCTTTCCAAAAGTAAAAAAATTATTACACAACAATAATAACAAATAAAAAAAATATTTCACAATTATTATATATAATAAACGTATATCTTTTAAAAAATACAAATAATATTATTTCACTCCAACATAAACAATTTAGACTACATTCTCCCCATACTCCACTGGAAATAAATATTTTATATATACATTTCCAATATAATACATATAAAATAAATATACTTAACATTAGATATTCATATGCATTATTTGTAATCTACTATCTGTGAAAGCAATACCAAAATACATATAATAATAAAAAAAATTAATAATTTTTTCAAAACTCTAAACTTTATTATTTACACATTCATTTTTTTAAATGAATAAAGTCAATTCATAAATTTTATAATTGATAATAACATTTTTTATTTCAATATTATTGTTGTCATAGTAATATATTTCAGCGCTCCCCAGGTTAATATATTAACTTTTAAAATCAATGACAAAAAATGTTACAATTGACATTTCACCACATAATTTATATATTACTGGCATTATTATTCTATATATATTTTTAATAATTAAAAATCAATGACTTTGAAAAAAAAAATCTATGGTAATGACAGACATACTGTATAAAGAAGACAAATATAAAACAGTGATTAAAAAATCTAAAACTGATTGTTTCATATTAAATTATGAAGTCACTAAGTATTTGGTGATCCAAACAATATCACTGAATATTATTTTCATAAAATGCAATAGTTTCTGTTTTTATGACCAAATCCTTCTACTAGCACCTCATCATTTTCCTCAATAAAATTTAAACAGCCATCTCTTGGAATAAAAGTTGTAATTGTTTTGCTATTTTTTATTTATTGAATTCTGACACATTTATGATTAGCAGAATGGATTGTTTAGCTTCAACACTGACATATTTTAGTACAAAGCTTTTGGTGTGGGAAGCTCCAAGAAATAGATTAGTCTCCCATTGTTTCAAAATGAGTTTATTTGTGTTTTTTTATCATGCCATTTTTGAGTACACCTATGGTCACAATGTTTACATTCAATATGAATTCTGTAGGACTTTCCCATTTGTTCTAAGCCTTTTTGCAAAAATTGAAATTCATGAATCATAAACTATATTATAATATAGTTTTTTACATACATACAAAGGTGTACATACACATGATAAACAAATTCACAATAGAAAATTATTAATTTTTATTTTATTTACTATTTTTTATGAATCATATAAAATTAAAATCATGGATTGAGGCTTTGCTTTATTATAAATAATAGATTTTTTTAAACATTGTCAGAATAATATTGATGATTACCCTAAGTTTATTTTGTAATGACCTTATCTGTTTATACTTCTTCTATAAAGAATGTAATAAATGTGATAAGTGCACTTAAATGCAACTATAGAGAAGATTGTTATTTCTATAAATTAGTTATGGCTTAGTGCTTTCAAGAACTTATGGTCTTTTCATATTTATAGCAATATGAAATAGAATAATAATAGAGAGATGACTATAATTGTATATATTTGAAGAAATTTAAATTTATTTAAATTCAGTAATAAATATTTAAATTATAGCATTCATTTTTTGGACAGAGGGAAGGATACCATCATATGTTTTATAGAAAAGAGGAAGCAATAAGTATTTGTTCACTAGTGGTTAGTTGCAAACAATGTAGACATGATGAAACATTTATATATACATACAATGAATTAATATTAATCTATGGCAATGAAGACATTTGTGAGCAAGAATCTGGTTCAATTGATGAAGACAATTTGTGTCAGACATGCATCTTGGGGATTGTTTTCTTTTTACAACTACAATATTTACTATATTTTATTCTAAACTTTTCTTGCATGCATTATATATTTTGACTACATTTTGTTGATAATCTTTGATTATAATACACTGCATATTGTTTCATGTATAGTAAGTGTACAGTTATTTTCCCAATATGCGCACACACATATTAGATATTTTTTGTGAAAATTATGCATATGTAAGTTGTAGATATAAAATTTAAAAAATGTGTTATTAATAATAAACTGAGAAAGAAAACTGTTTGTGTATGTATTCACTGTTTGTTCACTTTCACTCAAAATAAACAACACACTGTCAGAATTTATCACAATTAAACACAATCTGGATGATATTTTTTTTCTATAACTTTTTTTCCATATGGAAATGTAATACTTGCTATTAGTAGACCATAGCTTTTCTTACTTCGATATTTTAAAGTCTATATTGACTTCAGAATACAATCAGTTTTACTTGCCATTATTCAATTCACATTTTCAGGTAAATTCTTCAAACTTTAAGCTTTCTGGTGCAATACGAAAACATTTTACAGTTCTCTTTGTCTGTCCATTGCTAAATTAATAATTTTTATTTTATCATTTAAGAAAAATATTTTACAAAAAGTTTTGTTCTAACTTTATACTTAGAAAACATTTTATCATATGATTTTTGTATAATACTAAATTTTTGGAAAGATAAAAATGTGAAAAATAAAATGTATGTGCTTTCATTATAATCTGAAAAAATGTTAATAATAAATGGATCACATAAGGTTCTAAAATAAAAAAATGGTTATTGTTGTATCATAAAATTTATTAAATTTATGAATTGTAATATTTTAATTTTTTGTTTATTATTTTTTTTTGCATAGCATGTAATTGAAATAGTATATATTGATACAGCACGTTATGGCTTCACTATATGTTTTTATTCAAATGTTTAAAGATCATACTGAATTCAGCATTTTTATCATGAATTTAACATATTATTTATAATCATGAACAAGTAGAAGGTGTTAAATGAATAATATTTATGCTAGAATTTAATCAGTAATATAATAATATTTAACTGAATTTAAAGTTCATATCTGGACAGAAAGCAAAAATAATTTATATCCTATTACAATGATTAGTAAATAATCTTTAACATTCATTTTGGTCAATGAATTATAGTTATTTTCTATTTATAAATAGTAAAAAATGATGATGAAAACATGAGTGAACAAAATGGGTCAACTAATGCCATCAGGTTTTGGCAGAAATGCATTTTAAGGATATTTTTACTTTACATACACACATATATATATATATTGAACTCGATATTTTTTCCACTTCAAAAGCAACCATTGTGAAATCAAAACTAAAATGTATATTTATAAAGATTTTAAAAGAAAAGAGAAAATTGTATTTAAAAATTTTGTATTTTGTTATTTTTTTTATATTAAGAGTCCATGCCATAACACACATACTTGATTGTAAATGAAAATCATAAAAATATTTTAATTTAAAAGAGTTTTGATTGATATAATTCTTTTCATTTTTGTTTTAATCTATTTTAAAAGCAGAGACCTATTTTCTAATTTATTAAAATTGGTATTAAAAAAAGAAAATAAAAGACAACCCTGGTTGAAAATTTAATTAAGAACTAAGAAGAGATAAAGAATAGACCTGGTTAAAACTTTTAATTAAGATCTGGTAGGAAATAAAGACTAACTCTGGTTAGATTTTAAGATCTAGTGAAGAATAACAATAGTACATAAAAGCTCTGTGTTTTTGATTGAGGAAATATTTATTACATATTTTATATTTGCTAATTGCTGACTGCTGAGGGAGAAGATATTTTATATTTTTTATATTTGCTAGTCTTTGATTGCAAATATATATTTTATATTTGCTAATTGTGAACTGAAGTTGGCTAATACAAAAATTATTTTGCTGTGAATTACAAACTCAAGACTGCTAAGAGAAGATTGAATTGTCAATTACTAATTGCTGATTATTAATTGCTAAAGAAACTATGCATAATACTTAAAATTTTTACTATCCATTCATAATGCAGGAACTACCAGTCTTAAAGAACCAAATTAAAAGTATTCTGTGCTAACACCCTTACAAGATGAACCCCAGAGCTTGAAATTGTGCTATCATGAGCATGTACTAATTGCTTAGTTCAAAACTGATTCTGAAGATTGCCCTTATACTCCATGATCAGATTAATAGAGATCAAAAAACACAGTAGTGTACTCTTGATAGAACTAAAACCTTGTGCACACCATTGGAATCAATCAGATGGAACAACTAAAGCCTGGAAGGTAATTGAATATTCTTCTATTTTTAACCAGGGCTTAAATTTCTAAACTTTATATTAAAAAAAAGAGTTTGAACATATGATAGGCCTATGAGTAGGAATTTTGATATTATTAGTAATTTATAAATATTTCATTCATTAGATGTATTTTTTTAAACCTATGAATTGTAGAGAATCAGTTCAAGATTTCAATTTGTCACTTTATCAAAAAGCATATTGTGAGTTAATATTTTATACTCATTGTTTTTCTTTATTATTATTATTAATTATTATTAAAAGCTTTGGAAGATACTAGTAGTTTTCCTTTTAGATTATCTATTCCCTTTTATCTGAATTTACCTTAGTTTAATTTGTGTTTGGGTTTCCTGCAGACTATAGATCTTTTGGCTAGTGATTTATCAATTATATAGTTCTGTTTTTTTTTATAAGCCATAGATATTTCCTTTTATTTATTATATTAAAGATTAAGAAATTATAATCTTGTTACACTACTTGTATGGAGGTAACCTTAAGGGCTGTTTTGTGATATGACATCTTATGAGTGTTTATGGAGCATATGGCATACTGGTTTTGTCCTGATGTTTTTTATGGGGTTAAGGAAAGCTCACTCCACACTGTTCACTGACTTCCATTCAAGATCATCTTTATTAAAATCTCTAATAAAGGAAAGTGAATAGATAAATCATTGGCAAAAAGATCATACAAAATCCTCTAAATGTAAGTGAGAAAAAATTATTTGCCAAAGTATTTAATATACCCATAATATTCTCATGCACTCTCAGACAAAGAAAGCTGGGAAATTTAAATCAACTTATATATTTCTTTTTGAGTAATATTTTTTGAATTTAATAAAACTTAAAAATTATTAATAATTATATTTGTTTTTGGCTGATGTTTGTTTCTGTGTCCTGACCCTCAATTGCCTGAACAATATTTAAGATCTCTTTTTCTTCCTGGGTCTAGCTGACAGCATTTATATTCATTATCATTAACTTTTTGATTCCCGTAAATCAAATTTTCTAGGTTAACAGTGGCCTAGTGGCACCCTCGGTGATAAAAAGAAATGGAATGTTTGGTACAATATATATGTAGCTCAAAAGCATATTAGTGTACTAAAATATATAACATTGCAGAAGCCCTCAATTAGCTTCTACATGGTAATATATTGAAATGAACAATCCATTATTCACTTTAATACAAAAAAAGTAATAATTTTTTTTTCTTCTAAGCAAAATAATATGCAAATCTGATTTTTTAAAAAAGAACCAAAATAGTGTTCAAGAAATTAAATTTTGGATATCAGTTGTTTTTTTTTTTTTTTTTATTAGAAGTGAATACTACTTCATTCAAATCCCAGGATTGACTATGCCTTGTGAATAAAAAGGAAGTATGCCACTAACAATTAGCTAGATCTAATCTGAAACCCTTTTGAAATGAAGAATTAATGCTTATTTAAAAGACAGAAATTACATGTCTGTGCTGTCATCCTAAGCGAACTTTAATATTTGTCAGAAAGAAGTGACAATTATTTTGTTTTGGGTGAGTCCTATATGTAAAGAGTGATTTGTACTTTATTTTAAATACTTAAAAGAAATTGTCAGTTTTAAAAAAAGGGAAATGAATTTGTAATGACTTATCTTTATTTCTTAAAATTATTTTTTAAAGAAAAAATAATAATTAGTACATATCACATATGTATGTTAAGCTTTTGAGTTTTATATATATTATTAATAAGAAGAAAAGGTAAAGAAATAATAATAATCATGTAAAGGCAATGTACACATATGAACTGCCTAAGTCACAAATAACCATAGTTAACATAATTATTTACATTAGTCTCTCTCATTCATTCATAGTTAAACTTATATTTTATTACTGAAAATTGGATTTTATGTGGATAGATTTATAAATGTGCAGATGCTTATTCAATGTTTAATAGTTTACATATGTTTATATCTATATGGGAGAATACATTTCTATCAGTTTAATAAGTTAGAGATCTATTTCAGAATGAGTCATCCCTGTATAAATAATAGTATTAAATTAGGTTTAGCTCAAAAACTACTGCTTATAATTATTATTCAGAAAGTTTATTCAGTTAGGATTAGGATCAAAATGGCCATCCTTTTATAATTATTATTATAGAAGCAGTTATGTTTAAAAGTAGAATCTAAAAAAGACCATTCCCTACAATTATTGTAATAAAGATATCGTTGATGCCTATGCCATATTGAACATAGTGCAAGTAATAGGAGACACAAGAGTCAAAGAAATATTATATTTATGAATTTATACTTGCATAGAATTATGTTTAGATTTATTGAAGACAGGATTAAGGATACCATGAATGTGACATTATCTATGAATTATTGATACTATGATGTATAAAGATTAAATGATTTTGTTAAAAAAATAAATTACATATCAATTAATGATTATAATTTTGTAAATAAATTATTGTTATATGATTTGTTAATTTTATTAAAGAAAATAAATGGTTCATCAATTAATATGTATACTTGTAAATAAATAATGACTCACAATATGTTAATAAGTATACCCTTGAAGTAAGGGGTTGTCTTTTATAATCCCCTCATTTCTTATAGTTAAAATTTTTTTTTGAATACAGACCACTAACTTACAGTCACAATATATATATATATATATATATATATATATATATATATATATATATATATATAATTATATATATATATATATATATATATATATATAGAAACCGGGTGGGAAAACATCACTATGATTATCTAATTTAAAATCTCAATATTAACTCTGGCTGCACATTCACTATTGCAGCAGACCAGCCCTTCATGCAGAGGAGTATAATACCACAGATAGAGGAAACACCAACAGTATCTATAATCAGAGCTGAGGTTATACAAACTATAACGTATAGTCACATTTCCAGGCTATAGAACTTTTTGGTTACTAGATTCAACCCTGCCATCCAAAGTACTTTATTTGTTTTGAGGCTTAACCTCAGGTGCCAGACATTCATAAGTTATATAATCAGCATTCCCAGAGGACAGATATACAAGCTAGTGCTTGATATATCCCAAGCTAACTTATTTTCTCAATTGTGGGAAAGAAAAAAAAACTTAAATACGCTTATAATTAACTGTAACTTAATCTATTCATGAAGCAGTTATAAGAGAGAGAACTGATCAAGCAATACTTAAGCAAACAAATAATTTATTCACTCATATTCACAGTTAAATATTATAACACAATTCAAATATAAGTGTACACACATACTAACCAGTTAGCCTTTCCTTTTGCATCAATGTTTGGCTTTTTGTTGATTTTTCATGTTTTAGTGAAGGAGAGAGATTATCTGTAGTTTTCATATAAGACAAACATAATTTCTAGATGGATACAAAGGACTGAGATTAAAAACTAGTGGCATACTTTGGTTGCTGCTTAGCCCTCAATACTGCTAATGCTGCTGGCTTTTTGCCATATTCTCTTCTTTAAAAGTTTTTTATAATACAGTAATGCTGAATAATAATGAAAATAGTAATATAATATCTTCTTGGAATGAATATCTCAGTCCTTTTATATACTTCTTCCTTATTGTTTTCTAGTTATCATTCTTTAGTATGATTTAATTAATTTTCCATTATGTTTTAATTTAGATTCTTACTTTAGATTAAAGTTTAATGTATATACACTGTCTGAACATTAAAATTAATGAATCTTGTGATATAACATGATAATATTTACCCTCTCTAAATTTTAAATTTAAAGGATGTTTAGCTAAAGTAATTATGAAAATAGTTAAAAGTACTTCTGCATTATAATTAATGGGCAATACATGAATATTAAAATTCTAGAATCTTAGGATATAACATGACATTTATTTCTGTTAAATTGTAAATTTAAAGAGTTTTTAATTGAAGAAGGTTATGAAAATAACTGAAAGTACTTCTGCATTTTATTATAATTATTTGTAGGATATATTATCACCATAACACTTAATTACAATTTATTTTGTATATTGTAATGGTATGGATGTGAGATATAACAGAGGTAATAAGAATCAACAGTCTCACTAACACTCACAATCATACAAAATATGGAATATAACAGGAATGATGAAAATCAACAAATAAATAATTGCACATTAATCAACAAAAACACCACTGTTTTACTGAGATTATAAAATGAGCAAAAAATTACCCTCATAAGTCATTATAAAGATTACAAGTTATAATATGGATTCACTAGCAATTATGATCAGAAATCAAGTCATCTTTTGTGACTGAATTTTAAAAAAGATACATTATAAATCATAAGCTAATCTTCATATAGCCAGTACTAAACTTAGGGCAGATCAAAACATCATGTGCCTATTTATGTGCTAAAATAATTACAATAATGGATATTAAAATGCTGGAATCCTGATATCAATACTTATCATCACTAATGTTCTTGAATATTTGGTATCATGAATATAGTGTCCAACAATAAATTAATTATTCTAAAATCTATGAAGTGATGTGACTGATTTTTATAGCTTTCTCAATAATTATTTTTATTCATTTGTATTTTTCTTTTTTGTTTTGTAGCTTTAGATGCTAGTTTAACAATTATGTTCATTTTAAGTTTGCTTTTTTTTCTTTATTTCTGGATCCAGCTTTCCAGACTAACAATTGTTTTTATTTCAGGTTTCCAGTTTAACAATTATTTTCATTTCAGGTTAGCATAAGTTGAGACAGTCATGATTTTGGATAGATCAATACATGAGATTTGTTGACAGTTTTTCCCAGATGCATTGTTCTCTTCATACATCTCTTTTAGTAAAATTTGTTATATAATTGGGTCTTTAATGATCAGCTTTTATAAAGAATTTAGTACATAGTTTTTGTAAAATACTATATTACTTACTACTTTGGAAACATTTATTTTAAAACAAAGTATGAAATCTAACCAGCACCAGTCTTTCAATGTGAGCTTATAACTTCTGAACTTAAGACTATTGAAATTTACTGAATTCTATTGTTCACATATGGTTTTGTTTTTAAAAATACTATTGATATCAATTTTTTATACAACCATCTATTGCAAAAATAACTGTATTAAGTCTTGACTAATTATTTTTCTTTTTACAAAAAAATCTTTTTTTACAAAAAAATTATATTCACTTATTGATAAACAACTTTTAATTATTTTTAAAGATAAAAATCTTAATTTTTTTTAAATTTTTATTTATACATTAATTAATAATTAATTTTTCATTTTTTCAGAGATAAAGAGCTTAATATCTTCTTGTTTTTTATTTTTCAAAAATAAAAATATATAAAAAAATCAAATTACACACACACAACAGAAAGGAGTTTGCTATTAACTGAAAGGAGACCCTTTGATTCCTCTTGGAGGCCTTAACCCGAGCAGGGCAAATTCCTAATGTCCACTCCATACGTTCTTGTTGCAGCTGTTATTACTATGTGATTATTTATATAGTATATGAACATGGATGGGATGCTCACCAACACGCATTAGCCAGTGTGGTGAGTTTATTGGCTTTTTACCTCCAAGTTTAAGAATATTTTTTCAATATATACAATCATGACAGACAAAAATAAATCATGGCCCTTATTCCCAGGAGGCTGTAAAGTCACCAACCAAGGCAGTGGTTGGTGGCTAAAGGTGGAGGGTGCTAAGAACCCTCTGATTGCAGACTCAGGCTGCCATTTGATGATGACTTTTTATTTAGGTACTTACAACTGCAGATCACTTTCAAGTGAAGAAAGATTGCAAGAGTTAGAAGAGCTGTCTTATATTAAATGGGACATTATTGGACTTTGTGAAGTTAGAAAAAAAGGTGAAGAAACAATTGATTTAAAAAGTGGACATATACTCTACTAAGCATAAATATTGGAAATACAAGTGGAGTAGGATTCATTATAAATAAAAAAAGGGAAGAATAACATTGTGGAGATTGATGGTGTATCAGACAGAGTGGCAAGATTAGTTTTACTACTTAATAGCAGATACCAAATGCAGATAATTCAGGTTTATGCCCCAACAAGTTCTCATAGTGATGAAGTTATAGAAGATTTTTATATGGATGTACAAAAGGCTTTTGATCAGAGTAAACAACATTTTAAAATTGTTATGGGAGACTTTAGGGCTAGAATTGGTAAACAAATGAAAGATGAAAATGCTGTAGGTAATTTTGGTTATGGTAATAGAAATGAGAGAGGTCATAGACTTGTGGAGTTTGCAGAAAAAGAAAAACTTTATATTATGAATTCTTTTTTTGAAAAAAATGTTAAAAAGAAATGGGCATGGAAGCATCCAAATGAAGGTACAACAGAATTGTATTATATTTTTCCTAACAGAAAATACATATTTCAAGATTGTAATGTTCTTAATAAATTTAACACAGGAAGTGATCATCGATTAGTAAGATGTAAAATACATGTTGATGCAAAACTAGAGAGACAAAAATTATTAAGAAAAACAATATTTACAGTTGATATTCCTAATCTTCAGAAACATTCTAATGAATTTAAATTAGAACTTACAAATCGGTTTCAAGTATTAGTAGATTTTGAACATGATTCAGATTTGAATGACATTAATAGGAAAATAAATGATACACTTTTAAAAACTGCAACAAAGATAGCTAGTAGAAAAAAGCAGCAATTGACCAATAAAATTTCTATTGAGACTAGAGAATTTATGAAGAAAAGAAGGAATATGAGGCTATACAACAATGATGCATTAAAAAAAATTGAATATCTCGAATTTTGTAAAATGGTGCAGAAAAGAGTTGAAAATGATATAAGAAAGTATAATTGTGAACTAGCAAGGAAAGCTGTAGAAGAGAATAAAAGTCTAAAGAGTGTAAAACAACATTTTGGTATTGGTAGGAAATTTATATCTGCAATAAGAAAAAAAGATGACATTATTACTAAAAAGAGAGATGACATCATAAAATGTGTAGAAGACTTCTATCAAGAATTATATAATAATAAAGAACAAGTGCCTCCTATACATATTATATCTTCTGAATTGCCCAGAATTTTGAATGAGGAAGTGAGAGAAGCAATTAAATTTATGAAGAAAGGGAAGGCTCCAGGTAATGATGGAATTGTAATTGATATATTAAAAAAAGCAGGTGAAGAAATAGAAATTTTTTTGTCCAAGTTATATACCAAATGTCTAAATGATAAAGATGTACCAGATGATTGGAAGAATGCAGTATTAATATTAATATTTAAAAAAAGGTGATAAAGAAGATATTAGAAATTACAGACCTATCAGTCTTTTATCAGTTTTATACAAAATTTTTACTAAGATAATTACAACTCATCTACAGAAAACACTGGATTTCCACCAACCAAGAGAACAAGCTGGATTTAAAAGTGGTTTTAGTACAATAGATCATATCCAGGTATTGAGAGAAATTATAGAAAGGATAAATGAATATGAGTTGCTATTATGCTTAGGATTTGTAGACTATGAAAAGGCATTTGATTCTATAAACATTTCTTCAGTGATTAAAGCATTGGATCATCAAGGTGTAGATCCAGGATATTGTCATATTTTGAAGAATATTTATAAAAATGCAACAGCAACAATTAGATTACATAATGATAGTAGGAAAATCAACATTGAAAAGATGTAAGACAGGGTGACTCCATATATCCAAAACTTTTTACATCTGTGTTGCAGGAAGTATTTTGTGGATTAAAATGGGAAGCTAAAGGAGTGAAAGTAAATGGAGATTATTTAAGTCATTTAAATTTTGCAGTTGATGTAGTTGTTTTTGCAAATAATGCTTTAGAGCTACAGGAAATGTTGCAGGAGTTATCAGATGAAAGTAGGAAAGTAGGACTAAAGATAAATGTTAAAAAGACTAAAGTAATGTTTAATAGATTTTCTCAAAATATGAAAATAAAGATTGATTATGCTGAGTTAGAAGAAGTTAACAGTTACAAATACCTTCATCAGATTATTATTACAGATGGAAATTTAATGGTTGAAATTAATCATAGAATTAAACTTGCTTGGAGTGCTTTTGGTAAAAATAACTTGATACTAAAAGGAAATATGCCTATGTGTTTGAAAAGGAAGGTTTTTAATAAATGTGTTTTGCCAGTTCTTACTTATGGATCTGAGACTTGGACACTTAATAGAAGAGCAATACAGAGACTTCAGACCACTCAAACGCAATGTATAGGTAAGAGAACAAACAGGTGTTACTGACCTCATTGAAAAAATTAAAAGACTAAAGTGGAGTTGGGCTGGACATATTCTTAGAAGAGATGATAACAGATGGACAATTGAAATTTTAAAGTGGATTCCAAGAGTTTGTAAAAGACTCAGAAAGAGACCACATATGAGATGGATGGATGAAGTAAGAAAGTGTGCAGGAATGATGTGGAGAAGAGAAGCTAATAATAGGAAATGGTGGATTGAACTTGGAGAGACCTTCATCCTGCAGTGGATTGGTAATGGTTAATGATGATGACCTAGTAAAAATTAAATATATAATTAAATTTCTACATATGTAAATATTTTAATAAATTTAACCAAGCTAACTTCTTATCTAACAACTAAATTATTCTGCAGCTAACATGAAATAAACAATTCTTTTCAATATATATATAAAATGACTTATATGCTATGTTAAAAGCCTTTTAATATTTTTGGACTATTTTTGTGAGAGAATATTTTTGAAGATAAATAGAACATTTATATATAAATAATGATGTTTTTATTGATGGATAGCATAGTTAAAACGTACAGACTTATGGAATAATGTTTTTTAAGAACTTCTATTATAAATTTTTATTAGTATATTAAATTGAACAATTAAAAGTAATTTTTAATCTAATGAATATATTCAAAACAGTCATCTTTACATACACTGTTTTAAAACAAAATTTTTAATTTGGATTTTATATTTTTTAGAATTTTTTTTCAGAAATTATTATGCTTTCAAATAAATATTTTAAAAATTCTATAAAATTTTATTAGAAATAATAGATAGTAATATCAAATTTTATAAAATACTGTTAATAATTTTTTCAATATTTAAAAATTATTGCAGATATTGCCCTTATTTGTAATGGAAATATTAGGTGTAGCTCAAGGAATGCCTGGATTATTTGTCGCTGCAATTTATAGTTCTTCTTTAAGGTAAAATTTATTACTAATAATTTAAAATAAGTAATTTATAATATTAATTTTGAATACTTTATATAGAATTGATATCCTTCAAACTCACACACAAATATGTGTGTATTTAATATAATATGAATCATACTGTTCACTTTTGTAATATAAGCTAACCACTTAAAGTTATCCTGATACATGTATTTCAGTGAAATAAACTTTTTCAAATATGAACCTATTTATTAATCTAAAATTGCTACGTTAACATAGAAAAAAGTTTTCTAAATTCTAGTATACCCAAAAAGTCTGTTCTAAATTCATATACAATGAGAGCTTTATCTATTTATTTAAAATTATGATAATACTGGCTATTGCTAAAAATGTACTATCTATTTATTTCATTCATATATATATATATATATATATATATAATTGCAAGGAAATTAAGTCATATATCATGTGACTTAATTTAATAAGTTTGTATTACACATGTTATATAATGCATGTGCTAATAGCTCCTAATAAGCTTTTCAGAATATCCCTATGTGCAGACTGGTTTCTAGCTCAGGCTTTCATCATTAAGGTACTAGGATTTACAAGCATTAGATTTAAAATACCAGGACAATCCCAGCCCTTTATCTAATGTTTAACTATTAAGTAGAAAATCTGCAATTTTCAGACATCCATATGTCTTTAGATCCAGCCATCTAATTTAAATAGCAATATGGAACTGAACTAAGTTCAGATACACCATATATTAATAGCTTTAGCAATATAAACAATATAAAATCACCAAATCCTTAAGAGCAATAACAATAATTGCAAGGAAATTAAGTCATATATCATGTGACTTAATTTAATAAGCTTGTATTACAAATCTTATATAATGAGCATGCCAATAGCTCTTAAAGCTTTGATGATTTTATATTTCTAAAGCTATTACTATGTGGTATATCAGAACTTATTTCAGTCTGATATGGCTATGTAAGTTAGATGGCTGGATTTGAAGACATATGCATGTCTGAAAAGTTCAGATTTTCTACTTAATAGTTAAACATTAGATAAAGTGCTGGGCTATTTTAAATCTAATGCTTGGACATCTTAGCACCTCACTAACAAAAGTGAGAGCTAGAAACTGGTCTGAGGATAGGAATATTCTGAAAAGCTTGTTAAAAGCTATTGGCACACACTCATTATATATATATATATATATATATATATATATATATATATATATATATATATATATATATATATATATATATATATATATATATATATATATAATCCAGGAGAATGGTGTCTGGGTAGCAATAATGAATTAATATTTACATATCCTATTATCACCTTATAGATCTGTCCACATATTGGAACACTAATTGTAATGATCTAGAAGAAATATATGCTTTAAGGAATGGAGTTATAGAAATGTTCAGCAGTTATTTTTAACTAAAGGAAATAAAAGAAAAGAGACAGTATGTCATCATCAGAAGCAAATATAATTAAGAAGCATAAATTAATAACAAGCACAGCATTAACATCACATAATTGTCAATGGCCATTATTTAGGGTTGGATTTTAAAAAGGCATACTATAAAATCTTAGATTAATTGTCATCAAACTAATGTCAATCATAAGACCAATTATTAAAAAAGAGTAATGAACAAGATTTCTTGCTGCATTCACATGCTTAAATGTTAAATAAACTAAGCATAATGCTATAAAATGTTCTAGAATCATTAAGTATTGCAGTCACTAAGAGCCATCTGAAATCAGTACCCTAGTCAAACATAAACTAGTAATCATCATTATAAAGTATCTAGATTTCAAAGGGAACCTTCAATTCCTTAATATCATGTAAATATTCTAAAAAGAATTATATTGTTATTCATACAATATCCCAAATTCCATTATAACTGAGCTAGCATTTGAAATAACAATTAAGATATATATAATATTTAATTTAATGTTTAATTAACTTCAATGTAATAATTTAAAATAATAGTTAATAAATTTATTAATCAATATAATTAAATTAAAGTTGATAAATATTCTACAACACAAACAAACTACATCTGATTTCAGATTACACATATATATTAAATACTCCATATATTGGAAATAAAACAATAAATACTTTATTATTTAAATTGTACTTTTCAAGGATATAAAATGTAACTAGTTACAAAGATTATATATATATATATATAAACATACAAGCGAATTTATAAGACTAAATAATTCAATAATATATAAGCAATAAATAAATTTATATTCATGCACACATTATGTATGCTAGGGATCCTATTAACCAAGTTCAACTTTTATCCACATATTATTTTTAATGACTAAATCATTCTTCTAATACTGACAATTCTTTTTCTACTCCATTTTAATAATTAATGTCTTATTAATTTCAATACTCTGCTATCAAATTTTCTATTTTTGTCATAAAACCTTAAAAAATCAACAGAAAAATCTCTATCTCTTTTATTTCCTTTATGTTTATGTTTCTTCCAATGTCCATTCAATTTATTCTGATTTTTTTCAACATGCAAGGTTTCAGAAATAAATGTTTAAGATTCTCTCTTCCACCTTTGCATAAATCATAATTATACTGTAAATTCACATCCTCGTAACAAATAACAATAAAGCTCTCTCTACTGGTTTTATACATCCATTCATATTTAATATATTTTTTATCTTTATATAACTCTAAATTATTTTAATTTATATTCATTTTCCACAAATCTATTTATTCTTTTCTAGCCTATATTTTATTCTCTTTTTCTATCTCTCATAATTATGCACTTGTAATATATTTTTTATACACTTATCCAATTTCATATACAAATATATAAAAAATAAATTCTCTATCTATTAATCTTGCATATAATATCTTTCTAATGATTGTTTATATCCCCATATAATCCAATTAGAATATTATTTTACTAATTAATTTTTATTCATATATTGTAGCTTTACAAAATATTTAATTTAGAATGTTCATTAATTACTCCAGTTTACAACTGATGGCTTTGAAGTAAAGGGTTGACAATAGTTCTTATAATTAGAAAATATTTAATTTATTTTGTTAAAAAAGAAATTCATTTATTTTGTCTTAAATAACTTCATTTTCTGTCCACATTTCTCTAAATGCACATCTCTTTTTTCATTTTTAATTTTATCTTTATATTTCTTTTCATCAGTATAAACTGCATCATTTCAAAATGCTAAAGCAAGTATTAACTTTTTTTTCAAATGCACTCTATATATATTTGTTACATGAAAAAACATTACAGACTTTTAAAAATCTCACTTTACCTTTTGTCTCCACTCTAATTCTCAATAGTCCTTTTTACACCTCCCCATTTAATAGAATACCTAAATATCTATAACTTTTCCAATTTTTTAAGATAAATCTTACATTTTTCCATCCATTTCATTAATAATCAATATATTAGATTTTTTTAATCATTGAATTAAATTTTATTTCTTTCTATTACAGTATACTAAGCTAATAACACCACTATACATTTCATACTACCTGCAAAATGTGCTAATAATCTGCAAAAATGAGAACCATTACATTATATATTGTACTACGGGATTACAATCTCCATTTTTAATCTTTGAATCTTAACTTTAAATTATCTTAAAAACAATATAAGTAATAAAGGTGGCAGTACTTATAATTAGGCTTTCTAATTTCTTTATTCATTAAGATTTAATTTAAGAATCACTATATAGTATTAGGATTATTATTTTGCAATATTTATGGTATATCTAGGTCTTATTTCATAATTTCTAAGACATCTTGTATAAGGTTGACTGTATTATTTATATTAACTCATTCAGAGTTATTTTTTTATTTTCCTCCATTTAATTAGTCATAACATGACAAAGTAAGGATTGACCAAACTACATTGATCTTATTCAATGTTTCAGATCATACCATCTGCATAACTAATAGATCATACCATCTGCACAAACAATAATATTTTTTAGATATGAACATGAATATATTTAAAAAATATTATTGGTTATGCAGTTAGTATTATCTGACAGAATACATTTTTACCCTGATGAAGATCAATGCAGTTTAGGAAGTCTTTATTTTGTCATGTTATTGCTAATTAATTGTAGGAAAATAAAAAGTGACTTTGAATGAGTTAATATAAACAAAACATTAAGCCCAATAATAATTTTTAAATACAAATATAACCTGCCATGATTTATTGTAGTGATAGAGTTATTTAAACATAGGCTAATATACAAATATTACCATTTTTTCTAACATCAGTAAATGAATGTTTAAAATCACCATAAACTTAAAGAATGGATAATCCATTCTATTGTTGTTTATACATAGTTTTTTTGGAATTAAAATTTAGTGAAAGTTTGTGTGGTTTTCTGTTCTTATTTTATCTTGTATCTATGAATAATTAGATATTCATTTATCAATAAATATTAAATGGTTAGCTGAGTAATATTATGGTCTGGTTGTCTAAAAAAAAGCATAAGCTTGTTGAAAATTTTTTCAAGTTTCACTTATATTAAATTTGAACTCATGTCATAGGCATGCAGTTGAATGAACTACTTTTACCTCATAAGAGCCTATGTATATATACATAAACATGTAACATAAACATTGAAAACATTATTGATATAATATTAATCATTGATTAGTTGGTTTTATTGAGTAAATACTCATACACATATATATATTTTCATAAATAAAAAGTATATATATATTCATGATCAGATTTAAATATAATTTTTATATATTTAAATAATAGTTCATATATATTATCTACTTTTAGTTGCATCTTGATTGACCAATTTTCTCCTTTTTTTTTGTAGTGCCATGTCATCTGGTTTAAATTCTATGGCTGCAGTTATTTTAAATGATATAATCAAGCCAGTTTTGGAATTTTATAATAAAAATAATTATAAAAGCATCCGGCTTTCAAATACTTCGGAAGCCATAATCTGTAAAGTGATAGGCGAGTATATTAATGTCTCTACAATTCATATTATAGACAGATAAGTAAACAATAATATTGTTCTTGGATGCAAATTAATATTAATATTTATAGTATTTATATTATAGATAATTACTTGAATGAATGGACAAATCAAAGAGTCAGATATAAACAAAGTTGTCCTGCAGAAATTTTTAATTAATAAATCATATAAACTGCAGGTGTAATAAATAAATTCTTAATGCACTATTAAATGATAAAAGAGCAAGAAGCTAAATAAATTATGATAAAACATATGATTACTAGGGCAAAATCAAAAAACTCAAGTGAGGGAAAAAACCCTGAGAGGATACAAATGAAAGAGGAGATAGAAACTTCAGAATCAATAATATTAGCAAATAACATCTGAGAAATGCAAGCCAAAGAGAGACCAGAATTTCCAGTATCAAAAGATAGTAAACAATTTACAATGGTGATGAAAGTATTTGAGATAATGATGAAATGAACAACAAAATGAACAAAATGTGTAAAATATCTAAAAATCAAAAGACAATCAAAACAAATTGCTTAAAAAATTAGACAAATATACATAAAAATACAAAGTATAAAAGAAGTACATTAGAAAGATGTTGAAACCAAAAAATCCAAAAATGGAGGAAGAGATAATAAACATTATAAGGATATTATCATGTGTAAAAAAATATAGTCAGTATAGGACAATCCAAATATAACTGCTACAAATATACATGTTTCTGGAGCCACAGCATATAAGGTGGGAAAGAAAGACTTTAAAAGATAATCACATTTGGTAGATATTTGTAAAAATATTGAATGGAAAAATTGTTACTCTAAGTGTTGAGCAAATATGAACATAGAAAAAGTCAAAGCTCACATTTAGGAGAAAAAATTACTTCTAGATAGACATATTAGAGTATAATATCCACAAGAATCTTCACTTAATATTATATGGCAGAAGTAGAGTACAGTTTAATAAAAATGAAGTCATTAATTCAATAAATATCCAAATCAAAAAGTCTAAAATTAATGTCCAAGACTAGAAGTTAAAGCAGAAGAAGGCTACAAACATTAATCCATTTACAGGATTTGAGTGGAAACAAAAATTTGGTATGAAAAGAAGAATAAAAGGTATGAGACATGAAAGACTAAAAAAGAAGTCTAAAGATTAAAAAATGTGGAGTATTTGTAGTAATCACTTTGTATATGGCAGTGTAAAATATGTTTTTAATTGAATATCATATGCAAGAAAAAAAGTTTAATTAGAGAAAGGCTCAAGATATAACATATAAAATTTTTCTTGTAGATGGATGTATTAAGAAATGGACCATAAATTTGGACTATGGTCATGAGTTAGAAGAAGGATGAGAAAAGAGTGGTGAAAACATTTTGTTGTTTATCATGCTGAAAGAAGTGCAGGTGAGTGCTTGATGAGATCCTAAAGATCATTGGGGAAACAAATATTGTGTCATGTAAGTAGATATCTCTGTGGAATTTACTCATTAAAGGTTGTAGACTGTAATATATAAGCAGATCATATTGCACTTTAATAATGTACATCAAACCATAAGTAAATAGCAGACTTCTTGAAAGATAGAGGATCATTAAAAAAAACTCTAGACTTATTTTACTTTTCAAGTTAGATAATCCTGGGTTTACAATATGAAAAAAAAAAATTGTTAGTGATATTAGTCAAATCTTTCTAACATATTTTGAACTTTCCTAATGTAAGTGTCCTTGAATAATGAGAGATCATGAATTAATATTGTGCCATTGACTTACAGTTTAAGATTCAAACAAATTGGCATAAACCAATGATCATAAAGATTGATATAATCATTCAGATTTTTTCTGTTTAAAAAAAGTCATTCAAGAGAAATTTTTTTGATGAATTAAAAGAATGATTTGCTAAATATTAAAAAAACTAATTTTTATATTTTTATATATTGAATACAAATATATGATGTAAAAAGTATAGCAGTGAAATTCATGGGTCAATATCACTTCATTATTAAATATTGTAACAGTCGAAATGAGTGGACAACAGCAAAATCACCACTAGAATAATTTATACCACTACAACTCATTCCAATTTACAGACTACTTCATTTTTAATTAGGGCTCAGTTATCAGGGAGAGGGAAACTCTTAGAATTAAATTATAACTACATAACTTCCCGGTGGCAAACAAGACACTCATTGCAATATATGTGAAAATACAAACACTTTATTAGATAAAATTCTAAACAAAAGAAATGACTATTGCTTAATTTATTGCTAGACTCATAAGAGATGGGACTACATGACATTTAGTTCATGATTACATGTGTAGAAAGTTTTATTGCATATCATATATATATAAATAAGGGACCTAAGATGATGCATCTATTTGATATTTGATGCATATATTCCTCAAGCAGGTATGTGATTCTAAGTAAAACAGTTTTAAATGAGAGAGTTAATTCTCTAATAAATATGATTAAAATAGATGATCACCTAATTTTCGTGATCATGATCCACCAATGCCTAAATGCCAGGTTTTAACTTACACAAAGAAGGAAGGCATTACTGGATTGCTACAATGATAAACAATCCAATAATGAGGTAGACTGGAATATGCTCACCTCCACAAGGCCATACCCAAGTCTCAATGAAATAAAGAAATCATTGTAGGAAAGAATGAGCATCTCCCATAATCGTTGATAAATTTAAGAAGCAATTCACTGCCAATTAGTAATATAAAACGAAGGTCCACTGGATCTGAAATAGAAAGGAATATTCCAGAATTTCTATGGACTATTTCTCCAAAGCATGAAGGTATGTCTGCTGGAGGAACAACATACAGTAAAACATGAAGCTAGAAAACTCGGTAATACCAATTTATATAAAATAACAAAGAATTAGTTTTAAATTTATATATATATTATACTGGCCACTCAATCTATTCTGACACAGAGGGCGCCACCAGATAACTATGTATCTGGATCACATCACATCACATGAAAAATTTATTTACTGTGATCAGAATAGATGATGATGGTTTGCACCGACTAGACTCAGGGAGAAACAAGAGATCTTTAAAATTGTTTAGACAATTGAGACACCAAAGCCCTAAGACAAACATCAGCCAAATCAAGTTTAAACATATTTAAAAAGTTTTATTTATAAAAAGAAATAAATTGTGAAGTATAAGTTTAAGACACAATAAATAGGGTTAACTCAGGCATGTACCAGAAAGACTAAATGCAAAGCTATGGCAGACCGACTGATCTTCTAATAACCAAATTATAAAGGGAGGAAGCAAATTTCATTCAGCAGAGGATTCACCCAAACATTGGTTTTCACTTTCAGATATTTAAACAATATGTTCTTGAAACAAATCAATGAAAACAGCACCGACGAGCTTTTCGAGGTCCAAAAAATGTGTCGGGCCCACAAATGTCATTATGGTGGTAAAATCTGCACCTATTATTACATTTAAAATAAAGGTGATTGATCCACTCCAAGAACAAACAAAAAATATGATTGAAAATGAAAGGAAAACAATTGAAACTGGCGAATCCCAACCAAATGATTGGCGAAAACTAATAATAATTAAAGGTCTCAATAGGAGACAAGTAAATCATTAGAAAACCAGTTACATCTGCCCTAGCAATTAAAGAAAATGAATTGCAAACAAATTCTGAGTACACGCTCTGATAAATTTAAAGCACACATAATAAATACAAAAATAAATCTATCGGAGAGTGCGCATGAGTACAAAAATATTAAAATTTTTAAATACTTTAGCAGAACGAAAGTCCCACTCACCTGCAATTTAAAAAGGGATAAATATTATCTTCCTGCTGATGACTTATAAAATTACAAAAAAAAAAAAAAATTCTAATTTCCGCTTTCAGAGATATAAGAAATGAAATCTCCACCTGCAGAAAATTAGACAATAAAGTCACCAGCCAAAAGATTTCTGGAGGTTTGCAAAAGTGCACACACAGGTGTTTAAAATTAATTATTGAATAATAAAATAATTACAGGTAAGCATTTAAAATACACACGATTGCTAAAGCATTTATAAAAAGTGAAGCATATCACTCTCCAATAAACAAAAATTGAAAGCAACTTGGAATCTTAAAACTAAGATTCCAAGACACACTGCAAAATATTAGAAATCACAACAAATATTAAATATGAGTCTATATTGTTTAGGAATACATATTTATAATTAGATTGAGTGGAGATTTAATGAAAAGAAATTTACCCTGGGAAGAATAAAGGCAAAGAATTACCTTTCAGTAAAAACAACATTCATGTAGAGTGCACACTATTATTTTAGTTCATTTTCAGGTCCTTTGACAGTGGCATGGTAGAGGTAAAGAGGTTCCAGCTTCTTCTAGATGTTTAAGGCATTACTGGAGCAAATATGGAAGTTAGGGATCTGTGCTTTGTTAAGTTAGCAAGGCATTCTGGAGGTGATAACACGTACAATATTTGTCATCTTGTTGCAAGCAAAAGGATTTAACAATAGTGAATTTCCTTGAAGAATTTAAATGTCTGAACTGATATAAACTTTCACTTGAGAAACAGCTTGTGTAGTTAAGAATAATTAATAACTAACTCTCCAAATTTTTGGGGCTATTTATACCTTGCTCCATTTCCCGCGAAACACTTTCCTTGTTGTTGAATTGTACACCTAAGGCAGGGCAAATATTAATCTCTAGCTCAATCTAATCTAAGAATTCTACCCAGGGAGTATTAAAAAAAAACACAATTAAATCTCCGCTTTTGGAATGAATTAATTAAAATAATTAATATAAAAGCTACAGGAATGTAATTAGCAAGCTTGCCTGTTTTTTTTTTTTAAGCAAATTGATTTAAAGTAAAAACAAGCAGTATAAGAAAACTATTTTAAAACAATTTTATAAACATTAAAACGATCTATAAATGAGTAGGTGTTTTAATACATGTACTCTTTTTTAATAATTAAATTTTTTTTTTTTTTTTTTTTTAACTTTAGCAACTTAACGAAATTAAAAGTTTTTAATTTTGGCAGTAAAACCTTTGAATCAGATGTCAATCCGGTTCAATATATATGAATAAAATAAAAAAGGTCATAAGGTTACACTATGTGAATATCTATTATCAGGTTAAATCAGAGCCTATGCAGTTATTATATATTTAAAAAAATCTGGAAAAGAAAATTACTCCCTACTAAATTGGAGATCCGTCCCATAGGTCTTACATATATAAGGAAATATTGATACGATAGCTTACAATGATAATAGTTTAAACTGTATTTTTATAGAATTAAACTACAGTATTGTATCTACATTATACATATATATTTGTCCCTTTTAAAACAGAAAATAAAGTTTTAACTTTTAAACTTTGTAAAATTAAATTTTATTTTAAAACTGAAAATTGTTTATAAATCACATGTACACAGTATATATATAATTGTCCCTTCCCAAAGAAAATAAAGTTTTAACTTTTGTTGTGTTAAACTTAGTTTTATTTTTAAAAAAATGTTTATGAACCATTCATAATTGTGTTAATGGCTCAGATTATGTATTTGAAATAACAGATTTTGAATAGACAAGTTTAAATAGCAAATAATAATATATAAAAAAAAAAACAAATTAGGATCAGTGAAAGGAAAGATTTAAATGTCTTGACTTGTCAGAATTTTCTGGACTGTTCAATATTTAGTCACTGTAATATATTTATTAATTTACATTCTTCATCTGATTCTTAAATAATAAGTCTAGCAGATTGAAGAAAGATAGAGTATATTACAAAAGTAGATCTTCTTTAATAATGAATTAATTAAGCCTATGCCAAAAATACACTATGAAAGACATATTTTAATAATACAATAAGAATATTTTATATAGTACTAAAAAAAACACACTTTAAAGAATGGTTAATAAGTAAATTGTATAAGCAAAGAAAGTAGAATATTAAAGGGGTTTTAATTGTTTACCTGTAAATTGAAATTTATAGTTAGAATAAATCACTATTTTAACAGACCTTCAAAGGATTTTGGTAGATAGTAAAACACTATGCTGAACTTCATAATGTAGTTCATTGGTCCTATGAGGTAGTGCTTTTGAATATTGGCTAGCTAGTCACTCAGTGACATTATATACTTGGGGGGGGGTATCCTTCTGATGGTGATGGCATAGCATGTCAGCAACTTGGATCATCAATTGTAGGCAGAGACTTTAGCGGCTTTATATTTTATAGTACCAGAGCACTCCATACTGAATATAGTTGTTAGAGTGGTTGTGGGAATTAGCTAGAAAAATTTTTGATTTTTTAATTGAGGGATCACATGATATGTTTTTTAATTTCAAATGTAGTATATCTAATTTTTTAACAAGACTAGTAGGGGAATAACTTTTTGAAGTAAAATGTCTAATTATTGAATATACTATATTAATAAAAAATAGATAGGCATCTACTGGGTTTAGATATAGTATTTCTATTTTTTTAAAATAAATATGGATTGCTGAGAGGACTGCTTCAGGTGCAGTGGTTTTTAATAGAAGACAGGTTGTATCATTTAGGGAAGAATTGTTTGATGTTGCATGTGTATTATGACTTTTGCATTAAGTGCTAAATGATCAGAGAAGGTGACAGGACAGAGGAATGGGTTTATTATAAAATGTAAATCTGGAGAATAGAAAAGAAAGTCTATTAGAGAAGAGTGTTTGTTTATGATAGAAGAAAATGGAGTTAAATAGAAAAAAGCCTTTAGCACTCGTAAGATTCTTATTAATTAAATGTCACTCATAATTACTGTAGGATAAGAATTTGTTGCTAATATTAAATTTATTTTATTTATTAAAATCTTAGACCATCCTAATAAAGATATAAAATAATAGAATACCATAATGTGGCTCAGAAGCAAATATTTGAAAAACACCTTCACTCTCTTAATGGAAAGATTATTTGTTATATAGATATTGATAGAGCACTTAATCTCAGTGGAAAAATTAGGAATTGCCATGTAGATTCTAAAGCTCAAGATCTGCAGAACTTGTTAAAGAGCTATGGAACTGTGGCCAATTTTAAATGTGTTGGAGAAAAGAGTGCCATTATTAAATTTAAAAATCCGAAAAAATGTTTCTTCTTTTCTTTAAAAAATATAGTCCATTAAAAATATAGTCCATAAAAACCAATATTTATCAAATATAGATTCACCAACCAATTTTCTTTAAAAAACTTGTTCTTTATTTAACTATATAAAATTTACATTCAATAAGCAACGTTTCGACTATTTCTATCCTTATAGTCTTTTTCAAGCCACTATGAAAAAATACAAACAATATTATCAATAAATAATAAATAAATAAATAAAAACACAAATAAAACGAAAAAAAATTAAAAATACAAATACAAAATAAAATAGAATAAAAAATTAAAAAAGAATAAAATAAAATAAAATAAAAATAAAACAAAATATAAATATATATAAAAATATATACAATATTACCTTCTCCAAAAATTAAAAAATCTAACAAAAAATCTCAAAAAAATAAAAAACCTTTTTATTTATAACTAACAATCAAATTATTTAAATGGATCCATTTAAATAATTTGATTGTTAGTTATAAATAAAAAGGTTTTTTATTTTTTTGAGATTTTTTGTTAGATTTTTTAATTTTGAGATTTTTTGTTAGATTTTTTAATTTTTGGAGAAGGTAATATTGTATATATTTTTATATTTTGTTTTATTTTTATTTTATTTTATTTTATTCTTTTTTAATTTTTTATTCTATTTTATTTTGTATTTGTATTTTTAATTTTTTTTCGTTTTATTTGTGTTTTTATTTATTTATTTATTATTTATTGATAATATTGTTTGTATTTTTTCATAGTGGCTTGAAAAAGACTATAAGGATAGAAATAGTTGAAACGTTGCTTATTGAATGTAAATTTTATATAGTTAAATAAAGAACAAGTTTTTTAAAGAAAATTGGTTGGTGAATCTATATTTGATAAATATTGGTTTTTATGGACTATATTTGCCATTATTAACAAATATTGCAATTTTTACTATGATATTAAACAAGAATATTCAAGCAACAGACATTCCAACACTGCATACATCAGAAACATCTCCATTGATAATCACATTTAGAGGCATTCCACCTTAGTGCTTTTATTGTAAAGCTAGAAACCATCTTGTTAAGGAATGTCCTAATAACTTTTGTAAGATGTGTGAACTCAAAAAAAAAAATCAGAATAGATCAGTAAAGTAATAAACCTATAACAATCAATGATGATATACATATTCAAATTAACCTAGTGGGAAAAAACAAAAGTAGATATTTTCACTACTAATGAGCAAAATAATAGCATACCTTTACGGAAAACCATAGCCTTCACAATTTCACTCCAGTTGGTAAATCCATAATAGGATTAAATAACCAATCTAATATTTCCCTAGCAAAATCAAAAACAGTCTATATGAGTAATACCTACCATTCCCTTATTCTGATGATGAATTCCAATTAGTGAAAGTGAAGACCAAGTCACAAATACCTAAGTGTGAGAAATCTAATGCGGTTTGAGAACTTACACAAGCTAATGTACCTGATAAATATAATGAACTGAAGCCAAAAAAAAAGTTATAAACTCAACAACACTGGCATCTTCTTATGCTTATCTAAGTATAAAATTTTAAAAGTGGAAAAAGGAGACCTATGATGAATAAGTACACCTATTTCAGCAGCAGCAATATTAGATGTTGAAAATGTACAGTACCCAAATTTACTTAGGTATTGCTCTGGATTAAATGTAGAATGCACAGAGTATTTTGTTTCTGTAAATAAAAGGATATGAGAAGAAAATTGGCTTATCTAATTGCTAAGTGCAAAAATATGCTGGGTAGAGTTAATATCTTTTACAATAACTGCATTAATGGAAAGACTTATATTACTATTTAAAAGGATGGACGATCGATTATAGTTTAATATTTAATGTAGGAAATAAATAAAATTAGTAAAAATAAAACAATAATATGTTATATAGGAATGGAAAATAACAGAAAAACACCACTGTGAAATTAGTGGAACTACCTTGGTAAATAATACTTTTTTGACTTTGTTCTGCATTCTTCTGATTATGAATAGGATGAACATTTTAATACTTTGACAATAATTACTTATCCACATTTAATTGCTCATGAGTTTGTTTTTCACACAATTCAATTTGAGTGTTCATACTATATGGTGATTTAGTGTCTGATTCTGTATTTTGATTGATTGTGGATGTTATATTATCCTTGGTTTTATTCATTCTTCTGTGGATATCAACTCCTGCTAATGGAAGAGTTATTCTTGTGTCAATGGATTAGTACTTTGACTTTGTCTAATCCAGTGAAAGGTTAATTAAGAAGACAGATAATCTGTTTCACATATTTTACCTGAAAGTTTAGTTTTTTTTAGATGCCGGTGTTGTTGAGTTTATAACTTTTTTTTTTGGCTTCAGTTCATTATATTTATCAGGTACATTAGCTTGTGTAAGTTCTCAAACCACATTAGATTTCTCACCCTTAGATATTTGTGACTTGGTCTTCACTTTCACTAATTGGAATTCATCATCAGAGTAAGGGAATGGTAGGTATTACTCATATAGACTGTTTCTGATTTTGCTAGGGAAATATTAGATTGGTTATTTAATCCTATTATGGATTTACCAACTGGAGTGAAATTGTGAAGGCTATGGTTTTCCATAAAGGTATGCTATTATTTTGCTCATTAGTAGTGAAAATATCTACTTTTGTTTTTTCCCACTAGGTTAATTTGAATATGTATATCATCATTGATTGTTATAGGTTTATTACTGCACTGATCTATTCTGCTTTTTTTTGAGTTCACACATCTTACAAAAGTGATTAGGACATTCCTTAACAAGATGATTTCTAGCTTTACAATAAAAGCACTAAGGTGGAATGCCTCTAAATGTGATTTATCAATGGAGATGTTTCTGATGTATGCAGTGTTGGAATGTCTGTTGTTGAATATTCTTGTTTAATAACATAGTAAAAATTGCAATATTTGTTAATAATGGCACTGTGGCTCTTTTCTCCAACACATTTAAAATTGGCCACAGTTCCATAGCTCTTTAACAAGTTCTGCAGATCTTGAGCTTTAGAATCTACATGGCAATTCCTAATTTTTCCACTGAGATTAAGTGCTCTATCAATATCTATATAACAAATAATCTTTCCATTAAGAGAGTGAAGGTGTTTTTCAAATATTTGCTTCTGAGCAACATTATGGTATTCTATTATTTTATATCTTTATTAGGATGGTCTAAGATTTTGTAATTATTGACCATAGCTTTTTTTCAGGTAAATAAGCATAGAACTCATCAGTAGGGAAATTCATAATTGAAGAATTAGTAACTTAGTTATAATAGAGGTTTTAATACTTTTAAATTTTTGAAAAGATTTAAGCACAGTTGTAGGAATTGTGAACATAAATTTTTCACATGTACTTAAATATTCTGTAATAATTATAGACAATAAATTTGCATTTTTCTGTTACATTTGATTTTCATTTTCAAAATTAAAAATTTCTGATAAAATTTTCTTGTGTTATTTTGTTGATATCTCATTCAGATTTTTGTTTAAAATATTAGCATAAGTTGGTTTAACATGTCAAACATTGTTAGCTGAGAGGTCAGTGCAGCCAGCTTGCAAGCAAGCAGTTGTTTGCAGACAGTTGTTGCTGGTTTGCCTCTCACCTGATGCTATGACATATGGAAAAAAGAGTTGGTTTAACATTCATAGCTATTTCAATAAAATCAGATAAGGCCTCATGCATACTGGTATGTTTAAAATTTTTAATTATTGGAACAGAATCAGATAAGGCTTCAGATATATTGGATTGTTTATATTTTTTAGTTATTTTTAAAAAAACAGATAAGGTTTCTGACATAGTGTAGCGGTCCCCAACCTTTTTGCACTTAAGAGCACATTTTATAATACCGGCCAGGTGGCAGGCACCATTTATTTTTTCAATGTTAATTTATAGTTGGATATTGTTAATAATAGACTGTTTTATATTGTAAAATATCTTAAAAATTAAATTTATTTGTATCAGATAAATAATTTTTTATCATGTTCGGATAATGGCGGGCACACATAAAATGGTCTTTGGTTGCCATGTTGCCCATGGGCATAGGGTTGGAGACCCCTGGTATAGCCAGTTTTAAATTTAATAAACAAGCTATTGTTCTCTTCCACTGCTTCTGTAATAGATCTTGATAAGAAATTTCCTTATTTAAGCTAACATTAGCAATTTTAACATGAGAATTAAAAATATTTGCCATTTTAAAATCCACTATTTTCTTTCAAAATAATAACTATTTAAGCCATGAACAGAACTTATCTTTAAAAATAAAATTTTCTCTTTCTTTTGGTATACTTTTCACTACCAATCTCCAAAGAAAACCAATGAAAATAAAGTCATAAGCAGGCGATAATATTAATCAACTTTCTCTGAAAAGCACCACCTAGTGACTACAATACTACTACTATTATCATCATTTTATTATTACATACATTTAAATTTCTTAATGTAATCATCATCAACAATTAGGATTGTATTGTCTTAATATTTTTATATAAATTATTTAATATATATATTTTTTGAATTTAAAATACATAATTCCAAGATAAAAAATCTACTGTATCATGAAGTAGATACTTTATTTTATTATACAAGTGATCTTGTATGCTTTCAACATATTTATGCTATAATCATAGTTAAATAGTATATATATATATGATAAGCAAAACAAGTTATAAATTTCATAACTTGCTTTAAGCTTGCATTTTATGATCACTAGATGGAGCTTTACTAATAGCTCCTAACAAGCTTTTGTTTACATAAATGCCAAGAGAGATAGAATTCAATCTCTCTTTTGTTGTCTCCACCTTCAGACCAGCTGGTTTCAAGCTAGTTGGCTCACGTCAGTGAAGGGTAAGGACTAGAAACTAGATCTAAATAGTAACTCTGAAATCAGCATTTATGAAACATGAGTCTATCAGTTTGAAAGCATGAATTTTTCAGATATGTAAATATCTTCAAATCCAGCTAAACAAACTAGACAGCTATATGGGGCTAAAATCAGTTCAGTTTCACCATATAGTAAAATCCTCTGCAATATATATCATCGCAAAAACCTTCAAGGGTACATTTATGATAAACAAAACAAGTTGTAAATTTTGTAACTTGCTTTAAGCTTGCATTTTATGATCACTAGATGGAGCTTTACCAATAGCTCCTAACAAGCTTTTGTTTACATAAATGCCGAGAGAGATATAATTCAATATCTCTTTCATTGTCTCCACCTTCAGACCAGCTGGATTTGAAGATATTTGCGTATCTGAAAAATTCATGCTTTCAAACTGATAGAAACATGTTTCATAAATGATGATTTTAGAATTAGTATTTAGATCTAGTTTTTAGTACCTATCCTTCACTGATGTGAGCCAACTAGCTTGAAACCAGCTGGTCTGAAGGTGGAGACAACAAAAGAGATATTGAATTCTATCTCTCTCAGCATTTATGTAAACAAAAGCTTGTTAGGAGCTATTGGTAAAGCTCCATCTAATGATCATATATATATACACCTTTACCCCACTTAGCAATGGCAATTGGTCCTCCAAAACTCATCGTTAAGCAAGAATATCATATACAGAATATGTATTTATAATGGGGGTCTATGAAAAAAAAATTTGTCGTTTCCAATCGATGTAAAATATCCACATTGGTTTTCAAGCTCAAAGATTTTCTTGATTTTTTCATGGCAATGATGACTAAATACAGTATCTAAAAAGAAGAGTTTTGTATTACTAGAAAAAAATGCATATTTTCACTGTTTAAAAAGTACAGTACAGCAAAAAGAAAGAGAAAGTGAAACTAAATTTGAATTTAAGAGTTTTTATATTTTTCCGCAGAAGGTTTTTATTGTAATGAAAAAAAAATCCATATTGAAGTGCATTTTTTAAAACTTGTATTACAGCACATATTACTGTACATTTATGTTTATTACTTATGTAAAATTATTCAAATTAAAAAACAATGTTTAATTATAAATTATTTAATTAAACATAAAGACTTATTACTGTACTCCAGAGTAACAAAAGGCTTAATGCGTATGTAAATCAGTCAACTTTAGAAAAATAAATAAATCAACTTATTTTAAAAGAAAAAAAAATCTGTTCTAATTTTTTAAAACATACACTAAGTTTATTTTTCTTACTGTATATTTTTAGTAATATAATAGTGCCTCCCCCTCCCCGTTTATGTAGAAAGATTATTTATTAACACTTATTTTAAATGCAGTCTGTTTTTTTTAAAAATGTTTTTCTTTTGATTTGAAACAACTTGAATGTACGTAATTAAGGAACACACACATGCAATTTAATATTAGTATTTAGTGTTTTCCAGAAAGTTTGTGATGATGGTATTTCAGGTGTACTGTTTTCATCATCTAATATAAGTGTTGAATGTGTAGAAAAATTAAACTTTATTTAAATAATCCAAATACTGTACATTATATTTAAATAAAGTTTAATTTTTCTATAACATTTATATGTATACAGTATTATAGATTCTGTAATTATATATATTTTAAGTTTATACATTCTATATTCATAATACTGAATGCAGCATTAACATTATGTTTTATGAATAAAATATTGTATGTGCTATACAGTAATACACTTTTGCTTTTGGGTAAAATGAATTTAAAATACCTATTCTATGATGTCATCAGTGATGCAAAATTCAAGATGGCTGGCAAAAATTTTTTTTTTTTTAAATTTTCCCGATCGTTATAGTGAATAATCGATTGTAAATTGATGATGATCACTATTGTGAAATATCACTAAGTAGCCAATCGCTAAGCAGGGTAAAGGTGTATATAAAAAATTAAAATTAAATATATAAATATCTCACTATCTATTGTTAAATTTTCCAGCAGCACTATTTATCTGTTACAAAGTTAAGTATTAAGAATATGGAAAATAAACCTTTTTTTATTTGCTTAATATAATATGCAGACACTACTAGAGAGTTTAATTGTATGTGGTGTGATATTTATATATAGTGGAATAGTTAATGCAAATGATTATTTTGTATTGGCATAGACATATAAAAAATATAGAAAAGATGAATGTTGAAAAGTTTATTAACAATAATTGATAGATAAAAAGTGGAAATTATATATAATATTAAAAAAATAGTATAATTAATTATATCACACACACACACTTATATATATATATATTAAAGCAAGTATTTTTATGGATGAAAAAAAATGTTAATAGACATGTCAGATTTATCAATATATAGATTTGCTTGTTAATATTAACATTGCCTGCATAAAGGAAATATGAAACAATGACAACAAAATTATTCTTTAATGAATATGAAATATGTATTTCTTCACACATTTGTAAATATATAATATAAAAACATATAAACTACATGCAATAAATAGGAAATAAAAAACATCCAGGACAATACTATTTGTTCTATCTTAAGTAATTATTCAGAATAAGTATTAATAAAATACAAAACGAATAACATAAATAATAATAATGCTATAGCTAACTTTCTTTATTTATATCATATTAAGTAGTCACTTAAGGTGATAAAAATATCAAGAGTTACTTGAAGTATTATTATAATTTAATTTGTCATTCAATTAGTAGAACTAGAATTGATCCATGGGCCTTAAACTGCAGAATTTGATCCCCTATCACTGCACTAAACCATGAACAAGTTTATTTTTATTTTATTAGTATTTAATTTGGATGACTCCGATTTTTATTTGCTATACACACATATATTACTATTGATTAACTTGTAATATTTATTAATGAATAATATTTAAATCAAATATTTTTTTAAAAAATTTTTAGTCGGCACATTTGGATTATTAACCATCGGAATGGCATTTCTTGTTCCATACTTAGGTAACACATTATATCAAGTAAGTTTTCCTAATAAAAATTAGAAAATTTCATCATAATGTACAGATAAAAAACTTTAGAATGAGTTACAGTATATTACATTCAATAAATACAAATAATGTGACTTTTTTCCTGAAAGATTGGTGTTTTGCCTATTACTTCTAAAATTAAATATAATTATAAATTTCCATTTTCACTACATATATTTTAATCCCATGAATATGTGGTGAACTAAGAGAGTTATAAATATATTTGATATATAATACACGGGGGAGGGGGATGAAATAGAGTTGAATGAATTATTTCATGTGATTAAGTTTAAACATCTTACTCTTTAATTAAAGTTTAAAGTAACATCTGGATTAGAAATAATTAAATGATCTTGGTAAAGATTTTGTTTTATCATAAAACAACTTTCATGTATAAGTAACTTTAGGACAAAGACAATTTTTCAAAAAAAAACAACCTTTTTTTACTATTATTTATTTTTGCATGGGTGTTCAGAATTTCTTATGAGAAGTAAAGCTATTTGATTATTTTATAATAATTTTCTTTTTAGATAAGATGATTTCTAAGTTTTATTGTGTTGTTTATTTATGTTTTTAGGCTGCAATTTCTGTGATGGGATTGGCAGCTGGAAGTTTGTTGGGAATTTTTACTCTTGGAATGTTTATTCCATTTGCCAATTCATATGTAAGTAGTAGTTATTATGCCAACAATAATATGTTTTCATATATGACATTAACATATATTCATTATGCATATGGATATATATAGTGTGATATACACATATCTTCATTTGTTATTTTCCTATAGTTTAAAAGTGACTAAATAAAGAAAACAATTCAAGGTTAAATGTTTAATAAAAATATTTTTGTTTTTGTTTTAGATAAATCTGGAATAAATGAATCATTTATTTATTAAAATTTAAATATATATATATTAATTTAAATTATTGCTGAATGATAACAATGCCTTATTAGAATTTCAGAAAAAAGAGAGTCATGTGATCAGAAACTGATGTTTTTTTTAAAAAAACTGTTTTGGGTTGCTATAGCCACAGAAATGATTTCAGCAATAATACACATACTTTTTTTTACTTAAAATGTTATGTTTATTTATATATTGGGAACATATAGCAAAGAAATATGGACTGTGAAACAACTTAGAGAGAAGGGACAATGGTTCCCTACTTTTATTTGATATCTTTATGATTAAAACAAAACAATATCACAAATAATATGCTGACTGCCATAGTTAAGATAATTGAATTTACCTTGAATTGCAGTATCAAAAGGAATAACATTTGGATGTCATCTAATGATTAAAATTGCTTGCAAATCCCTATGTTTATTTTTTTGCTAGCAAAAAGGTACCAAAGGAAATATCATTGAATAATGAAACTTAAGTTGGAGTCATATATTGAAACAGTAAGGTCTGCTTTGCAGATCTTCGTTTCATCTTTTCTCACCTACTTCCTACCCTCATACCTTAGTTTGAACCCCAATCTATCGTAGTGTGTCTGCAATACACTTATATACCGAAAATCCCGCCTAATTTTAAACCACAAGCACAATGCTCGTATTATATATATAACTTATTCCCAAATAAAATAAAATATTATGAATTATGTATTTGTTCACATAATTTACATTTATTAAAAAGTAAGTTATATAAGTCGTAATTGCGCACACACTATGATATCCATTTTAAAACATATCAAAATTATAAATTGTTAGTTATTTTGTTTGGATCTATTTACAAATATATTACCATCGTAATATATTTTGATTTAAAATAAAATTCATTTAGTAAATATTCGTTTAATAGATAGATTCAAATATTACAATTTAAAATAAAATAATTTTCGTTTTATTTAATAAAAATCATCCCAAATATTTCTGTTAAAATAAATGAGGGACAATAGTTTAATTATATAAGTTTATCTAAAAACAGCAGCTGTCCACTTAAGTTTTCTTTAATTAGTAGCAGTAATTTTAATTAAATCTAGTTTGTAATTCGAATGTCGACGGGGAAGTTAACAAAAGAAATTAATTAATGTTGAATTCCTTTAGACATACGGATAGATTTAATTACAGCAGATAAGTCCAATAATTTTGTACGCTCCAGGACAAATCTATTGTTAAATTTTACTATAAAAAGGATGTTTTTCTTTTGTTCTGCATTCTAAGCTTCTAAAGAATTCTGAGTTGTCTAAAGGTTTCTGAGTTGTTCTAAAATTCTAATAATTTGCTAACCTTGACATGTCCGAGTAGAGGCGTTTAAGATGGCTATGTCCCCTCGGAATAGCCAGCCGCTGCTCCATAACATCAGAAATTATCACACGGATCCCGGAACTGCTGCTGCCGCTGCCAAAATATGAACATTCCAGATTTTGCTGCTGAATTATAAAACCTGCCAAACATCTACCTGCAAATGCTTCTCCAGAGGTAACCTAAATTAACCCAAGAGCTCTTGCGATCACTAACTAACATGCTATAGCTATTTAACATTGTTTTCTTATATTTCACAACTTCATTATGTATTTCTTTCATGTATTTAAATATACTCAACATTTTGCTCTCTATCCTTGGGTTAATATTTTCTATTTATAAAGCTTTCTTTTATTTTATTATGATAATGTGTCAGAATCGTCTTTGACCGAGTGAACTATTCCCTCTGTTGAAAGTAAGACGCCGCTATTAAGGCATATTTTAAATTTATAATTTTCAAATTTTACTATCTTGCAAATCACTCGTTCGAGGGTGATTCTTTTCTTTAATGTAATATAATCACATAGTTTAAAATCTACATGCTATTGATTTTAATCTAATATAAGAGTATGTGCGAAGTCAATGATTTAAATGTGTCCCCAAATGCATGATTGCGTATATAAATTTATACTTACTTTTCAAACCCGCAAGCATGCATTTTTCTATTTTAATTACCGTGTTCTACTTTCATTATAAAGTTCATCATTGACGTCGAGAATGTGCGGATCTCTTAAATGAATTTCGGGGAATTTGATTGGGCATTTCTCTTAATCCGAGTAAAACCCATTTAGTATGTTTTTATATACACTAGTCTTGTATTGCTGGTACATGAATTGGTTGTTGAGACCGCTTTGTTTTATTTTCCAAGGATTCTTTACACGGCTAAGGCCGTTCTCTCCATGCTTGCGGTTTTCCAGGCAGAGGGTGTCCCAAATGACACCCCTGGGAATTAAACGCAATCGTCACACAGTTGCTAAGTTTCGGCTGTTCGTCAAAATACTTTCCTACGGGTTAGCGGCGAGATGCCCTCCGTAATTATTCCGGATCTTCAATATTATTTCATTTTATATTTATTTTACAAAGCATCCATGACTTAAACGAGTCACACCCTCCAACTTTATAAATTCACTATCAGCAATACTGACCTCCCAATACAAATCTATTATTATTATTCTCAAATAAATGCTTTGATCCCATTCCCACATTTGCTTAGTAAGCTTTAGTCCGTACTATTCTCGAAATCAATAAATATTTTGGAACATTTAATTTCAAATATTGTCTTAAACTTGTCTATTTACTCAAAGCACCTCGCACATGTTCCTATCTTGTCAAGCACATTATCGTAACGCTATTAGCCCGAGGAATAGAATATATTCTGTTTTAAAACCTTTTGTCATTACTGAAATATAAATGCCAACAATTATTTAATACGCGTCCCTGTCTCATATAAGCAGACAGTGGCGTTATATATATATGTGTTTATATAAATAAATTGTGTGAAATTATTTAAAACTAAATTTTATCTCTTATTTTATTTGATTTCTATCACTGCCTCGGTCTATATATATATTTTCTGCATTTCTTTTATAAATCCATAGACGTTAATTAGCCACCCAAACTTATCTTAGTATAGAGTCTTTTGTTTCTCCCTGACCACCAGGCACCGGTAAAAGGTTATACTAGTTGTAGCATCAGATGCGTTATCACGTAGGTGGCGCTGTGAAATTTGGACTTTAGATTCGAACTTAGTATATCTAGAAGGCAACCCCTCCTAGAATGTTCAGTTTAGTGTCTGGGGTTTGAATTATGCAGTGTGTTAGCGAGATAGACGATTCTGACCGTTACAATATATATATGCAAAACTTTGGTAACAGATGCTATTAAAAACTTTAACAGTCAGAAAAATTTCATTTATAAGAAAATGATTTAAAAGAAAGAAAAGTATAATGACAAGTTTTATGGTAAACATTCATTAAAGTTTTGTTATTAATAATTTCCATTAATATAATCTACTTGGCATTCATTATCATTTAAACAATATGAGAAAAATATTTAAAAAAAGAAAAAAAGTAACAAATATTAAAATTTTTTTTTATTGCTTTGTTTAAAGAGTTTATACTTAAACCTTTTATGACTAAACAAATTAAACTAGGCAGGCCTTTATATATCTGCTCCTCTTTGCAAGGACCCTTTGTTGACAAAATGAGGAACAGTATGACATGGCTGCTCAACACTTTAGACTTGGATATTGATTATTTTGAACCTTGTATATCACATCTATCAATTGCAATCATAAAAAGAAAAGAGGAGGGAAGATGTCTTATAAAATATATGATAGGATACTAGATTGCAGTTGGTAAATTATAATTATAATTTTTATTTTACCGCCTCAATGAGTTAATGATTATCTCAATAAATTTATATTATTATTATTATTAACTTAGGTATTTTTATTTGTCTATTGCATCAATCATTATAAATTGTTTTATTACATAATTTATTTTACAAATAAGATAATTCATTGTGCACCCTATTTTATACTTTATTATCACACAAGTCATCATTTATTGAATTATATCTTCTTTTCAAGGAAAGATATTCATTATTTGGACCATTGATGCTCTTTACAAATTTATGAGTCCATTATAAATATAAATTTAAACTGCCATAGAACCATTTGTGAATCAACATATGTATTTATCTATTTTAGTTACATAAGTATAACATGTCCTGCAGTATATTTAGATTGCCTAAATATTTAGTAAATAAATGGAGAACACCTCTTGGTTCAAGATTGCAGGTCAATTAGCCATGCTCAGTTATATTTTATTGTATTCATGATTACCTAAATCTGCAAGCTATTCAATGAATGGCACTTATTTCAAATAAATTTCAGCAGTCTTTATTAGTTTTCCTTTTACATTTAGTTCATCCAACTTCCATAAAAGAAAATATTGTTGTTCATGAAATAATGTTGTTGCCTTGTTCTTATATATATTATAGAGATTAATTTCCTTTACATTTGTTGTTCAGATTTGTGGTTCATGATATTAATATAATTTCTTTTACATTTTTTTAATAATAATAATTTATTATTATACATTAATATATAATATATATATATTAATATATAATATATATTATATTATATTGAAATAGTAACCTTCCCAATCCCTTACCGTTTCATCATCAATCTAATAACCTACTCATATGGGCTAGTTTTGAACATATTTAATGTATTTAAAATCTCATAAATTATGTTTTAAAATCTTCTATCATGAATGTCTAAACAGCATTATTTCTTTGCATATGAAAGAATGCTATAATTAGTTAGGATTAGTAAAATTATAGCGATTAATGTCACATAATATTTATAAAAATGTTTATTATATGATTAATGTTAGAAGTTAAATGATTAATTTTGTTGTTACTATTGTAAATTCATATGTAGATAGATAATCTAACCCACATTATAATGTATATAGGGGAGGAATGATTAAAATTTGTTAAGAGTTTTCTTTGAAAATCTGTTAACAGGTTTTCTTATTTTATATAATTAAAAATAAAGTTTTCTTTAAAATATGTAAAAAAAAAACCTAGAAGGTTTCTTTTTTTTTTTTTTATAAAAAAAAAAGTTTTCTTTTTTAAAAAAAAAAAAATGTTAAAAGATTATTTTATATATATTTGAAAATAAAAGTTTTGGTTCTTAATTAAAACAAGATTTTTAGTTGTAAACAAGAATGTAATTAATGGCTGCACCTGGATTAGGCCAAAATAAAAGTTATTTTAAAATCTTGCTAATTGAAATTGCATTAGATAAGATTAAAAGTGATTTTAAAATATTGCTAATAGAAATTGTTTACAATGGGAAATCTTACAATTAAGCCATTGGACTGTTACTATGTAATAGTCTAATGAAAGATTCTAACATTCCAGAAATTTATCTGTAGATTTCAAATCTAAATCATATAATTTTGTAATATTTAATTAAGTCTTAGATTTAATGAGTCCTGAGGTGAAGCAAATTCCAAAAGGTGTTAATAGTTTGTAAGGGAAACATATAAATAGCTATGTTTTAAGCCTGAAAAAAAAAGACTCCATTTTTTCAATAGCATTTGCCATCAAAGTCCACACAGGTTTGAACTTGAAAATGTCATGCTAGAAGGCAATTTTTACTGCTTTCTCCATGGGGGAGAATGAGGAGCTTAAGTTCCATTTGATGCTGTAACAACCAGGTCATCGCCAAAGAAGAGCCAAAGCCTAACTAAATAAATGAAGAAGATGATGTTGTAGCCACCAGGAAAGCTCACCAAAATCTGTAGCTCACACCCTTAAGTTCTAGCTAAATTAAAAAGATATCACAGCCACTCAGGAAGAACCTATGTTCCAGCTACACAATAACCGGTAAACAATCTAAAAATCTGCAGAGCTCTGTGTAACTTCTATTTAAATTCTCAAATCATAACTCTAGCTAGCTAAAAGTAATTCAACTATTTAACTGTATGTAATTAAAGGTCAAATCTGTTCCTAATGTTAAATAATAATGAATCCAATTTTCTTTAAATTAATGTTTTTAAAATCTATAAATAATCTTATCTGCTCAGTGTGTAATTTCTTCTCTATCAAGAAATATCTTTCAAAATTAACCTAATTTAAATTATATCACTGCGGTATGCCTACATTTCTATTTTGATTATTTAATTTAAATATTTATTTTATTACATGCCAAATGCTTCAAAACAGCGAGCTCTTAATTTTAATACAATTTAATTAAAGAAGATAATATTTTAATATCTTTGCCTAAATTATTTTCTAGCATTTTTCTGCATGCTGTTTCAAAATCCTATTTATCAATAATAACAATTCGCTCTGTGCTCATTATTACTATTATTAATTATTGAATGATTCAATTTTATAATATGGCTTGTGTTAATCAAAATTTTTCATAATTTTAAATTTATTATGTACTAATAATTAGACTAGCCTTGAAAACATTTAGAAGTATATTTGCTAGTTAACTTCTTAAATCCATTCAAATATACTTTCCCTCCTTAAAATATTAATTATTAATTATGTTGTCAATAGTGTCAATAGATGGAACAGGGCAAAGTAAAGACATTGTAATTATTTCCACTTGTAGCACATATTTTATAAGGTACAAAATATTTGTTTTCTATTGGTGAAGCTAATAAAGCTATAGCTCTCGTACTTATAATACTAAAATTTATAATACTCTTTTGCTTGGCAGATGAGATCTATTTCTTTAATTAAATATTTCCATGTTTTGCTGCCAATTTTATTTGTATTAAGATGGAGCGAGCCTCCATTAAGACAGCACATTTTCTTTTTTATAGGGTAGTGCAGTAGCAAAGCCTGAGTTTAAGGCCAGGTTAGCACATAAGTCTCCTGCCATTCTGAACTAAATGTTTCTTCCTTTTGTCAGCATGACATTGGTCCCAGGATACCAGCATTCAGCACAAGAAACCTTGATTCATCAATCCATCTGCAGAGCAATCTTTTATTATTATTATTTGTCTGTGCCATATCACATTGGTAAATCAAGAGCAGCCAACTCTACCTCCTTATAACACATTCAGCATTAGTCTGAAATAGGCTTGAAAGTCATGTTCAATCTAAGTTATTTAACCAAATTTATAAGCTCACATGTTAAAGATAAATTTGTTCATAAATATAAAGGTATTATTGATTGTTAATCAAGGCTTAGTAGAATTATGCATATGTAACAACCGCAAGTCTAAAATAGAAATTGGCATATCCTTATAGACATACATAGCGATTATTCATATACATCCTATTGTATTTAATCCATCGGATGAGAATCAGTTAAACTTATCTCATGGTAAAGCTTTTATTTGTTAATTGTATATGTATCTCTGCGATAGATTTGTTATGGGAGAATACTAAAACTCTTGTTATTATTCTAAATGTCTGTGTGCATTCTACACTAAAGTTGTGTATTTATTATTTCTTTATTCTGTTTACTCAAATAAATGTATAATTTAATATATTCCATTCTCAGTCTTATTATTAATCCAATTCAGTTCAGTTTTAATTTGAAAAGCTATGCATTAATGATCACATTTCAATGAATTATTTAATATAATTAGTCAAGTTAAGAACCTTTCTTTTATTTATTTGAATCTTATTGCTTCTCCCTGATATATGTAGGCTGTGAATAAAAAGATATATGGATGTACTTTCAAGTGTGTCATCCATAGGGTATTGATTCTTGGAACATGAGTGAATGATTTGAGGTGCAGTCAGTCTTGAGATCTTACCATCTCATACTGATCAGCTGTGATTTCTTTGCCTGGATTCTAGATTCTGTTATGCAAATGTACAAACTTGACCATTACAATATATATAATAATGAGTATCTTGCCTGGCAAAGAAGATCTAATTCAACAAATGATGATTTACATGATGAGGAAGTGTAGTATAAGATGCATAATGAATTATCTTAGCTGTAAAATAGATTATATAATAAAATAATTTTATAATGATTGATGCATCACATTCAAATAACAGCCTTTCAAGCTAATTGTGCATGCACTTTTTTTGCAAGTGTTAGTAATAAATGAATACTTTCCTTTCCAACACGAGTTATAGTATTTATGAAGAAATAAAATGAATCCACTTATTCCTTCAACTCAAATGCTTATATATGAGCAAATCTGAAGTACTGGGAAGAAAAGCATGAGGATAGACCACTCACTTTAAATTACTATTTACGATGTCTGAATGAATGATGTCAGTGAAATTGTCTAGAATTTACTAAACGTCACTCTAACTGAAACTTAATCATATGTAAATAAGCATTTATTTTTATATAGTGCTATGTTTACAATTGTATTACATTCAAATATCAGCCTTTCAAGCATACTATATCTCGTATTGGAAAGGAAAGTATTCATTTATTATTAACACTCACAAAAAAAGCACATGCACAATTAGCTTGAAAGGCTGATATTTGAATGTAATACAATTGTAAACATAGTGCTATATAAAAATAAATGCTTATTTACAAATGATTGATGCAGTAAAAAATCAAAGTATGTCAGTTAATGATAATAATATAAATTTATTAAGATAATCATTAACTCATTGAGATGGGTAAATAAAGATTATAATTATATAATAAAGAAATTAAATATATAGTGTGTGTGATATATATATATATATATATATATATATATATATATATATATATATATATATATATATATATATATATATATATAGATGAAAACCAGTCCTCTGGTTGAAATATTATATTATTTATTGGATTTATAAGTCTTTATTTTTTTGTTTTTATATGTATTTCCTTTGGTTAGTTTGTTATATATTAATATTTTGATATATATATATATATATATAGTTGAAAGGAAAAATAGAAATAAACACAAACAAAATTTTTTGTAGATATTTTCTATATTACACTGGAATAACAGTTAGAAATTAAATAATTTTGAATTAATTTTTTTTTTATTATACATTATAACATTTAAAAAAATCTAATTAATATTTTAGTAATTCTGATTTTGAACTTAAAATAAGCATGTTTTTATGTTACAATAGATATACTGGTAATTATAAAATTCCAGAAAGTTGTTTTTCAAAGGATTAGTTGAATTGAAAAAAAGTCATTAACTTTTTTCAATCAAGGATAAGAAAAACTAATTTTAATTACTGTATCCCTCCTCTGACTATAAAATGGTTAAAAAAGATTAGTAGTGGAGTTTTACAGTTTGACAGTTATAGAGAGACTCATGAAGAGATAACTGAAGGCAGGACAGTGGCTGCTATTAGTTCACTATGGTAAAGTTTGGATTCACATATAGAAAAGATCCAACTTCCAGTGATAGCTTAAATATATACTAAAATGGCTGACTTATCTGAAGTCTATCCAATTCTAGACTAAATGGAGCTGATTGAATGCCATAAGTTACTGGATTATATTTTTCCTGATGTCAATAAGCCAGTCTACTGTTTAGAAGGAACCCATTTATCCAAAGTTCATCAGCTTGCTGAAGAATGTTATATGTATGCTGATTTATCTATATGTAGAGAAATAGAGATTAACATACTGCATTGTATATATATATAAACATTACAAGCATAAAGCTAAACTAGTCAATATAAAATCAAAACTACCCCAAATCTAAAATTAAACCAGACCAGCATAAAAATAATATTAAAACACAACCTAAGGTTTCACTGCTACAAGCAGACTTCTCAAGTGTAAAGAACTACAAAAAAAACACACATTATATATACTATTAAAAACTACCCACAAATCCATTCACTTCCCATCCACCCTTAATATTAAAAGAACTCTTAAATAAGTTAATTGCTTCAGAATAATAAATTTTCAATAATAAAGACTCTTTAATTCTTCTTTTGATTTCATTTCTCTCAAAGAAGACAACCTTAGCTTCATCAAAATCAATAGTGTGGCCTGTATCTTTTTCATGGACATACAAAGCAGAACTAAGATATCTATTTTTAACTCTACTTTTATGAACCTTTATTCTTTCATTTAAACTCAAACTACTCTGACCTATGTAAACCTTACAAAATAAACAAGGAATAAAATATACCACACCAGGAATAGTCTTTCTATCAAAAACTTCTTTTGTATTATTTAATAAATTATTCAATGTAACACCCCTTTTCCAAGCAATTTTCTTATTTCCAAACAATTTACTATTTCTACACACAATTTTATAAGAAGACAATTTAAATGGCAAAGAAATAAAATCATATTTTTCTTTAACCTTTACATCCTTACAAATATTACTATTAAATAAAATACTTTTAACAAATTTATCAGAGTATCCAACACTCAAATAATCTTTATAAAATTGATATTTCTGAAACAAAGCTACCCCACTAGAATTATTTAATTTAATATTCCTATGACAATAATTCCTTAAAGCAGCTACTTTATGAGATACAGACTGATAGCTATCAGGTTTAATTATAGATCTTAATTCTTTACTTTTAACTAAATGACTGCACAATAAACAATTAGTTTCTATATTTCTAATCACCAAAAGATCTAAAAATTTTAACTAACCAAAATCTAACCCCCCTCCTTCTAACACAAATTTTATAGAAGGATCAAAACAATTAAACTCATTTACAAATTCCTTCAATTTATCATTCTCAACTACAAATAAACAATCATCAACATATCTGACAAATAATTTTACATATAAACAATTCCTTGATCAAAACAATTAAACTCATTTACAAATTCCTTCAATTTATCATTCTCAACTACAAATAAACAATCATCAACATATCTGACAAATAATTTTACATATTGGTAAGTTAAAATTTTTAGATCTTTTGGTGATTAGAAATATAGAAACTAATTGTTTATTGTGCAGTCATTTAGTTAAAAGTAAAGAATTAAGATCTATAATTAAACCTGATAGCTATCAGTCTGTATCTTATAAAGTAGCTGCTTTAAGGAATTATTGTCATAGGAATATTAAATTAAATAATTCTAGTGGGGTAGCTTTGTTTCAGAAATATCAATTTTATAAAGATTATTTGAGTGTTGGATACTCTGATAAATTTGTTAAAAGTATTTTATTTAATAGTAATATTTGTAAGGATGTAAAGGTTAAAGAAAAATATGATTTTATTTCTTTGCCATTTAAATTGTCTTCTTATAAAATTGTGTGTAGAAATAGTAAATTGTTTGGAAATAAGAAAATTGCTTGGAAAAGGGGTGTTACATTGAATAATTTATTAAATAATACAAAAGAAGTTTTTGATAGAAAGACTATTCCTGGTGTGGTATATTTTATTCCTTGTTTATTTTGTAAGAAGGTTTACATAGGTCAGAGTAGTTTGAGTTTAAATGAAAGAATAAAGGTTCATAAAAGTAGAGTTAAAAATAGATATCTTAGTTCTGCTTTGTATGTCCATGAAAAAGATACAGGCCACACTATTGATTTTGATGAAGCTAAGGTTGTCTTCTTTGAGAGAAATGAAATCAAAAGAAGAATTAAAGAGTCTTTATTATTGAAAATTTATTATTCTGAAGCAATTAACTTATTTAAGAGTTCTTTTAATATTAAGGGTGGATGGGAAGTGAATGGATTTGTGGGTAGTTTTTAATAGTATATATAATGTGTGTTTTTTTTGTAGTTCTTTACACTTGAGAAGTCTGCTTGTAGCAGTGAAACCTTAGGTTGTGTTTTAATATTATTTTTATGCCGGTCTGGTTTAATTTTAGATTTGGGGTAGTTTTGATGATATATATATATATATAGAGAAAGAGAGAGTACAGCTGGTGAGTTATATATAGAATGATATTATTTAAAATAATTTATTTAAAAAAAGGACATTTAAAGTAAAACAAGTAAATAATATTGTGGATAGATAAATCAACCACTTTTGAGAGATGACGTTATTGTGGCATTTTATATTAAAACGGTATATTACTTGAGTTGGAATGTGTGTGAATAGGAATTTAATTGATTTGTAGGCCTCAGAATATAAAGCAATATAGAGAAAATAAGATGTTCACTTCATTGGTATGAGATATTGAATTGAGAAGGAAAGTCATGTTCTTTTTTTCTAAAAGAAATTCATAAATACAAATCTGATATAAATTATGGAAAATGAGAAAAAGTTTGATATATCAGAACAGAAAGAGAATGTAATAAAGTCTCTGTCACATCAATGAGTGATCAAAATGAATTTTTAATGGCAATGTTGCAGAGCTTAATGATTAAGATCAATGAAAGTCAGGGAAAATTATCAAGAGATCTAATAGTAAGATTGATGAAAATCAAGAAAAATGTGACAAAAATCAAGAAATATCTAAGCAAGGAATGAAACAAAATCAAGAAGTATTTAAACAAAAAATGAAGCAAAGCCAAGAAATGTCAATAATAAAGATAGAAGTGAGGCAATATGAGTTAGGGAATAGGTTAAAACTGGAAATCAAGCATGTGCATGCAAACTTAGTTCATAAAATAAGAATGAGACACAAGCAAGTAAATGATTTGAAAATTAAGTCTAATGGACTAGTGCAGTGGTCTTCAACCTTTTCACACCTGCAGACTGCTAAAAATAAGGGTAAGGTTTTGCGGACCGGCAGAAGTCTATAGATAAATTTTCTTAAAGATGTAAACAGCTTAGCCTTAGATGAAGTTATATATATATATATATATATATATATATATGGAGTTTGTATAATAAAAAAACTTTTTTTTTTAATTTTGAATTTTTTTAGAAAAGTAATAAAAAATTTAATTCTACCTCCCCCCCATAAACATCTGTGATAACTAGAAAAACAAATTAATTTATGTATGATTGATTAGATTTTGTTCTGTTTTATTTTTTTAATCAGGTAAAAGTGCGATGAAAAAATAAATAAAAATTGTTTATATTAATTACAAGTTAAAAATCTTATTATTTTGTTATTACAAACTTTTTTTGCCAGTCTAGCATGGACCAGCAAAAAACTTCTGTGGCCCGGTGGTTGAAGACCAATGGACTAGAGAGTTATATAAAATGAACTCAAAATCAAGTGCAAATAAAGATTAATAAGTTAGAAGTTAATATGGAAAAAAGACAAAATTGGACTCAAGAACTAAAAACCAAAATTAACAAGTCACTGGATAAACAGGAGCAGCAAATCAAAAGTTTAGAAGCTCAGATGGAATAAAGTCATTGAAAGTATGGCATTGATTTAGATAGGATATAATCTGAGATAAATGGTTTGACAATCCACTCACTATCTATAATTGCTTCAGTTGAGTTTAATAAAACAATTGAGAATATAACTTCCATAGAAGAAAAATTGGAAGAATTAAGGTAAAATAAAGAAAAGAGGATAGAAATAATAAAAAGGGATTTGGAAGAAAGATTGACAGACCAAGATTATGAATTTTATTACAGATATGAAAACTCAGTTTCAAAATGAGGTTAATAAACCAGGATATAGTACAATAAAATCTTAAGATGAGAGCACAGGTGTTCTACATAACCCTATATTTCCACACCCACTATAATTGCTTCATCAAATGAAAGAAAAATATTAAACAATGAGTGCAAAGTTACTAATGTCAATGCTCAGGGTCAATTTAAAAGTGAGCAGCCTGTAGAAAGTTACAATATTAAATATAAATTTATTTAGCCGGTAATCTTCAAGGGCAACATCACAGAGAACCTTATAGAGCATTTCATGACATTACAAGAATTGTTTTTATTTTATAAGTTAAGTAAATTGGAGAAAGTTGCTATAGAAAGCAACCACTTGTATGGGTTTGCTAAGAATTGGCAGAAGTCCTTGTTTATAAGGCCAACCACTTTTGGAGATTATCATCAATTTTTATTGAGAAACTTTTCAAGTGAAGAGAGACATTATAATTAGTTACTAGAAGAATTTGATTCAGTCTGTCCTGAATATTGGCCAATCAGTGATATGAATTTAATATTCATTTTATTAACCACAAAAAAATAATTTAATGGGAGATACAATATACATAATGGATCTACCCCAAATTACCTTAACTAATATTATCAGAGTGAATAAACCTATGACCAAGGTCTCAGATAACTGTGACAATTCACTATATTTTCCCTGATAAAATAACTCTCTTAAGATAGATATATTTAATTGTCCCTGGTGTATTTATGAGCATCAACTTATTGATCTTAAGCACCAATCTACTGAATACAGCAAGAATTATACTGCTAACCTTTACACATTGATTCCTCATATGTTCATATGAAATATTCACCCAACCTGTTCTAACTCAGAATCTCAGGGGGTGGGTGGTGATGGGACCACTGAAGGACATAGATCATTCATAAGTAAGAAGGTATGAGAATTTCATTTCAGTAATTTATATAATACATATAAAGTCTCTTATCCATACATTTCTGTAAAATAAGCTAATAAGATCTAATTCTAAATTTATTAGAATTCATAATTTCATCAATCTAAAAGAATAATTTATTTTATAAACCATCTATATTACTGGTTGTATAATTTTGGCTAAAATCAGCACACATATGCATAATACAAGTATTGAATGTGTTTATCATCTGAGGTCACCTATTTATATATCTGTTCTACATAAAAACTTTGATATATGTGCTCACTAATTCATTTAATTTCCATTATCTTATGAGTCTAGCAACCTAGTTAAGTAGTAGTCATTTCTTTTGTTTATTTGTTTGTAATTTTAATACTAATAAAGTGTTTGTATTTTATACATGCATTGCATTGGGTGTCTTGTTTTGCCACAGGAAAGTCATATAATTGTAATCTAATTTTAAGTGTCTTTACCTTTACCTGATCATTGAGCCTAAAAAATGAGTGAAGTATTATGTAGGTTGGAATGAGTTGTGGTGGTTTAAATCACCCTGGCAGTGATTTTGTGGATATCAGTACATCCTGACCATTACAATAGCAAGATTTTAGCTCACAAATGTAAAATGAATCATTTTCATTTATATTTTGAACCATTTAAAAATAATGAATCTAAAAGAAATATTATTTTTATAAGATTAATAGTATACTCATTAAAAAAACAATGATAGTTAATTTAATTAGTAGTAGTTTTAGTAATAATTATTAGAGAAATAAGTAAATAATAAATGTCATTCATCTTTCTTTTAATCATATATATTGTGCCATTACAATTTAGTCAGTAGCTAAATTGGTAGTAATGTGCATGAAAGAAAATGTGGAACAAAAATCATCATCACATTTTTTATATAGAAAGGGAAGCTGTAGGGCACCCAAGTTTAAACCATCAAGTTCTAAAAACCTAAGAGAGAAAGAGAGTGAGGGCAACAGTTATGTTCTTTAGATTGTGTGTTGATAAAACTCAGAGGAGTAGTACACACCTTCTTATTCAATAGTTAATTTTTTATAGGGTTATAACACATATATAGGCAATGTGTGTGACAAGCTAGTTAGTTATTTTATATTTTAAATATTAACTTTCTTCAAAACTAGTCTAAATTTACTAGATTCTAATGTTTTTTGTTTTTATTTTATTTTTATCTGTCTATTTTTGTTTTTCTATGATTATAATTTGGGGTTTGAAAGTTGTACGGATTTAATTTTAGATATTAAAATTGTAATTTCTAAAAAGCATTCAGATTATTTTATAGGCCAGTTTTTATAAATGATTTGGATGATAAAGTGTGTGTGTACATTGCATAAAGAAATCTACATTTATTACATATTGAAAAAGAAAAAGAAGAAAATTGTTAAATTATATATATATTTTTTACTCAACAATTTTGTGTTATAAAGATTGGTTGTTTTTCTGTTAAAGCTGAGACGATGTGAGAACTCTAATTTTAGGACTCTTCTCATTCTAGATCAAAAAGAAAAGTTTCAAGGGCTAAAGTTGTGACAGATATGTGAAGAAAAAGGATTAAAACAATGTTACTTCAAAAAAAGATTAATCTGAAAAATCAGGGGTGATTTTTCATATGTTTCTAGAGAAAGTCACACTAGGAATATAATTAAAGGATTTGCTGAAAATAGAAAAAGAAATAAAGTATAAAACCAGTCTGAAAGAAATGAGTTAAAAAAAAAGAGATTTTTAAAATATCGAAACTAGGAAAGACAAGTATTTTAATTCTGCCAGATATCCATTTAAAATCATTTTTTTTTAATATAAAGTTTTTGAAGATTGAAAATCTAAGAATGGTGGGCTAGAAATCTATATGTATCTCATCTGGGGAAAATCCCATAACCCACCTTAGAGCCATCTTATCATATGGGAAAGAAAAAAAAATGTCTTGTCTGAAATTAAAAATATTCTACACCTTATGACTGAGTGGGAAAAATGCGATATTTTAAGTAAAAGAAAACATTCACCTGCATTTGAAGGCTGAATGAAAATAATTAATCTACTAATAATTATTGAATCAGCTAGTCCAGTTATTCCAGTGACTGAATTTAAACCCAAGAAAAATTACAAATGGGAGAACAACTGATATACTCCATTTATTAGAAGAATTATGCTTAAGCCTCAGGAAAAGAGACAGTTCCAGTGAACTGTGGAAATTGTTTGCTGCAAAAGTATAGACATTTAACAAGCTAAGTTTGAACTCTTGGAAATCTCCACAAAATAAAAGAGACTGGTAATATAAATTTTCATTATATATTTTCTTTTATGATATTAGAGACTATTGGTAAAATTTGAGCAGTAAAGTTTTATATTTTTTTCTCAGAACTTTAAAACAACCAAAATCGATTGAAAACAAAAATTTCTTTAATAATAATAGCTATAACCTTGAGTAATAATTTTATGTATGCTAAAACTATTATACTCCGCTTATTAATGAAGTTTATTTTCTAAAGGGTATTATTGTATATTAATCTAAAATTATGAAATGTTTGTTAATATGTAAAAGATTTTTTTTGTATTATTATTTTGTTTTTAAATAATGTTTAGTTATAATGGGAATAAACACACACACACACAGTAATATATTAACTGGTTACATGTATATAATGGTGTGTGAATGTGAGAATAATAGACATATATAGCATTAAAAATATTAGGTTATTTTTGTTTTGATTTAAGGAGTAGCAATCTCAGTAGATTACAGAGTGAGGGGGAGAACTAATTTAAAAACTTGTTTCTGGAAAATCTTTTTTTTTCTTCTTTTGATTCCACTAACATTTTTCTCATTAATCATTCTAATTTATATGTTAAGTTTAGATGTATAAAGATCTAAAGTATGTGTGCATAAAGAGTGTATATTTTTTTTTTGTATGAAATATTTTTCTTGTGGGTGGAAAATCTTAGCAATTTGTTATCCATGTGTTGATACACAGTATATTATAAACATCAGACAGTATATCTTTAACGGGAAAGGAGAAGATCCCTCATTAATAATATTTATTTACAATGGTCTCAGGTACATTTTGGTAGCATTATATTTTTTATCATCATTTAATTTATGTTACAATATATATATGTCACATATCAATTTTTTTGTGATTTCATGCTATCATATATAGATGAATCTAGGTGCAGTATTGAGAAGAGATTGAAGGAGCATGAATTGTTATATAAGCATGTAAAAAATAAAAATAATGGTCATTTAATGTCTCCTTTAGTTTTCTTTGATCATGAAAAATCATGTAAATATAAATTTAAATTTGATTTTGAAAATGTGAAAATTCTTCATGAAGAGAGGAACCATAGTAAAAGAAAAATTAAAGAGGCAATTTTTATAAACAGGAATAAAATGCATTTAATAAATTGACAAGCTGCTAACATTAAAATACAAGATTCGTGGGATTTAATTAATGGCAGTTGAGGCAGGTTTAAGAAATTAACCAAAAGTACTTCTGCAGATTTAAGGATTGTTTGTAATAGTTTGTAAACTGTTAAATTTATTATTTCAATTATAATTACAATTTTGATTTTAATTAATGGACGTTTTATTTATTTTTCATATATATATATTACTGTTGTGTAATCATCTATGGATCTGAATGCCAACAATTATCACAAACTTATTGATTACAAGAAACATCATTGATAAAGATTAAAGTATATTTATTTACAATTATTTATACATATTTTATACACATAGTTAATCAGTTTAACTGAGTACTGGTTCCAGCATTGCTTCATTTACAAACATAATAAATATAGTTTTTGATTTTAAATTCTAACCCCTTCAATGCTACTATCACCACAGACTAAACTGACACTTCCACTAGACTGGTGGTTGACCTAAATGAATAACTAAAGTTTATACTCAGTCACATTAAACACAATCCTATCCGGGATCTCTCAGGTGTATGCAAATAATAAAAGACCAGTGTGGTCTGTTAAATTTTCCTATCCAGCTGTTTTTTATCTTCAGAGGCATGGACTCTGGGAAACATTCTCTTGATGCAGAAAAAGTTGATATACTTTTCCCTCAGCTTTTTCTTTCTCTAGGTTAATCCACAACACAGCAACCACAGCAGCATTATGATGAGTAAGGAAAAGCTGACACAAGATGACTTGCTTTTTTAAATGCATACTATTTATACTCCCCTCCCCCACAGGTTTTTCTGGAATTTTTTTACACCATCATCCCCCCCCCCCCCAAATAACTATTACTTGATTTGGAAGAATCTTTCCAAGTGCCCCTTTGAACCAAGTTCTACTTATCACATCATAAAAGTATAATGTGGCTTCGATTCTGAAACTAGCATTGACCTTATTTGCCTTTGGTCACTCAGTTTCTCTTTTCTTTTTATGTCCAAAATCATCAATTGGCTTTACTTGTCATAAGCTTTGATTTTCCAACTGGTATGCTTGACATTTTATTCACAGCATTCACATTGATGGTTATTTCTAACTTATGAAACCAGTCCCGCCCCTATTAATGGACTGATTTTATCCTTCACTATGTATGATGGTAATTTTTTATTCTTGTTTCTGTGCTTTGCAGCACTATGGCATAGCTTAGCATTCCCAATTTCTTTCCACTGACATCTACAGATCTTATAGTTGTCTGTCTAATTGGTATATTTTTGCATTTTTTTAAATCTGTTTCCGTAGCTTTTTCTGAGATAAGTGAAATACAATTTCCATTTCAATCTTTCTACTACAAATTTCTAACTGTAGCATATATTTATTTTTCACTCTTACTCCCATATATACTAATGGTATTATTTGTTACAATTTTATTAGATTTTATATTATTCTGCCACTGTTGGCTGGCTTTTAATCTACACACTTTTTAAAATGCCCTTTTAGATACACTTATGGCATCTTTCATCTAGAAATTTACACTGGCTTTTTATGTGTCCCTTTTGTCCATACCAAAAACACATAATTCTTTTGTTTGTGTTAAAGGTTTTGTCCCATTCTTTTCGGTCAGTTTTTCCAACTGCAATTCATTTTCAATTTTATTTTTAAAACAGGCTTGCTCTTTTAAAACACACTATTTATAGGTTTTTTCCCTTTCAGCTTAATATTCATAAATATATTTATTAACATTCCATTAGTTTAATATTCATTAATATAATTATTGACATTCCATAGGGCATGGTAAAATCCATTAGACAAAACATGGTAGCAATCATTAGAATAATGCATCTTTACAACGATTATCAGCTCATGTTTAATTTGCGTATTCACACTCCTTTCCATTGTAATTAGAGCTTTAGATATATATTCCTTTGTTTGCCTTTTTAAAATGGCTTAATATTTAAATTTGAACAGTAACTGTTTTTCCTGTATTTTACAAAATCCATTAAGCTATCTGGGATTATACTTCACAACTCAGTTTATATCTCAGCAATCTTTTGTACATTTCTTTTAACCTGCAGTCTTTATCTAATTATAAGTTTATTTTATCTACATGCAATCTTTCTTCATTGCTTTTAAACTTTAAATAATCTATCTAAAATAAAGTTTCCTTTATTTTCCAGCAATATTTTTTTCATTGCTTTTAAAACTTTAATATTTTTTTTAGTTTCCTTTTAACTATTAATGATCTTTTTTATTGCTTATAAAACATATGATTATCTATCTATTTTTAATTTTCCATTACTATTTTTCTCTGGAGTACAAACTAGCTTTATAGCTTATATCCGTTCGGTTGCTAAAACAATATATATATTTTGTACAAAATATAACAAATGTAAAATTAGTAGTAGTTTTAATAATAATTATTAGAGAATTAAGTAGATGATAAATGTCATTCATCTTTCTTTTCATCATCATCAACCATTATCAATCCACTGCAGGATGAAGGTTTCTCCAAGTTCAATCCATTTTTCCGATCTTTAGCTTCTCTTCTCCACATCACCCCTGCACATTTTATTATTTCATCCATCCATCTCACATGTGGTCTCTTTTCTGGGTCTTTTACAATCTCTTGAAATCCAGTTTAAGATTTCAATTGTCCATCTATTATCATCTCTTCTAGCAATATATGTTCAGCCCAACTCCACTTCAGTCCTTTAATTTTTTCAATGAGGTCAGGAACACCTGTTTGTTCCCTTACCCATATATTGGGTTTTCAATATCTTCTTGTTACTCCCAACATGCATCGTTCCATACACCTTTGAGTGGTCTGAAGTCTCTGTATTGCTCTTTTAGTTATATATATATATGATTTCAAAATTAAATAGATTTTTATTTCAATAAAATAAAGTATGGCATTTAAAAATAATAATGTTAAAAAAAAGAAAGAATAAAAGAAAAAAATGAACGCTCATGATTCAAGACAATTTATTTGTTTTTTCCCTTTGCATTTGCTTCACTATTTCTACTTTGTATTCATAATCAATAAATTTACTTTTATCTATTATTTACTGATATCTATTATATGTATAAATATTTTATATTATTATAGGCTTAAATATTAATTTATTCAAATCTTATTATAATATAAAGTTATAGTTATCAGAGCATATTTTATAACTAACAGCTATAAAATATTTTTCCAGAGGAGTATCAAAATATTTCAAACTATTTGAAAACTGCTTTACTCACTACGAAACAAACAAACAAACAAAAACAACAACGGAATATTTGTATGTCAATCATCATTATATTTTTCTGGGTGGAGAAAGGAGTTAAATATTATTGGTAATAACCTTTTTTAAAAAAAAGAAATGTGCAAGGTTTAAATAAATTTTATTTTTCAACAATCTAATCTATTGTGAAGATTATGAAGTTCATTACAATCCTTAAACACAGACATCATTGCATAACCAAATATATGTAATTATTAAAAGAATACCCACGCACATGTATAAAATTTTTATCACAGTGTGGCGATTGATTTAGAAAAGTTTTTCTACTTTTTTTTTCTTTTTTTTCCTTATGTGCCATAGCATCAGCCGGGAAGCGAACCCGCTAACCCGGGGCAACTACTTGTGAAGCTGCTGTCGCTGACCTCTCCACCACTAATGCTTGACAAAGTTTTTCTACTTGTGTATCAAATACTGAATTATGCAAATTATGACATTTTTCATTATGAGGTTTTCAATGTATTGAGATTGGATAGTAATACTTTTACTTCAGACAAATGCTATCAATAATATATTCTTTATTTGCCTAGCGTATTAAACCATAGTTTTATTTAAATTCTGAAATATATATAAAGAATTCATTTATCTCTTTTATACATGTAAAACTTTTTTGATTTCATCGGATTGTAGAGTTAACGAACTTTAAATGATTAAGTTGCATTTCTGATTTTATTCCTTTTGTTTAAAAAGATAAATAACATTAAACCTTGTAGATGGGATTGCTTTTTTTTATAATATTGTAGAATATGAAAATATATAAATGCGAATTCTAGAATTACAATTGTAGCCAAACTATAGATAAAATTACATAATTCCGTGAATGATCCATTATCACAGTATTTCCTCCATGTTTATATTTTATTAATTTTTCTCGGTAATAATTATATCTATATAATAAACTTGTTTCAACTAGACGAAATTTACAGTCATTCTTATTTTAATGAAAGTTATATAATGATTTTATTAATATTTTTACAGATTAGCATTAATAAAATATAAAACTAGAATTTTACAACATATAAATATTTAAAATGTTTATATATTTGTAATACAGTGTAATTTGCTTTAATTTTAAGCTGAGTATCCTTATTAAAAGTTGCTGTAGCAAAGAAAATTACCTGAATCAACTAAAATAATAACAAACAAGTTGTTGATGTGTGAATATTGTAAATAAATACCATTAAAGTATTTATTCATATAATAGTAAATTTTTCATTATTTTTAAAAATATCGTTAGTTTTATATCTTCTATGTGTGTGTTAAACTATTTTCTGAAAAGTAAATACTTAATTGTAAAAAAACTAATGAAACTATCATCATTGTTAATTTGCCATTGTTTTTATACTAATCTTTAATCAATTATTATAACTATTGTGTGTTTATATTATTATAAAACAATTTCCTTATACTAAGAGATTTGTATTTTCATAAAATTATTTTTTTAGGGAGCTACAATAGCTGGTGCTTCAGGAACTTTTATAACTATATGGATGTTTATTGGTAGTATTTTTTATGGAAAAGCTATACCACCTTCAAGAACTCTCAGGACAGATGGATGTTTATTAAGTAATGAAACATTATTACAATTGAACAACTTTTCATTACCTAATATATCTACAACTGCAGTTTTAAATAGTTCTAGGTAAGTTTATTTAAAAATCAAAAATGAAAAAAGTACAAATTATTTTAAATAAGGATATGTTAACTTCATCAAAGTTGATAGTCATAAGCGCTTGAGAAGTTTGCAGTCTCTCAGTTTAATTTCAATACCATCTGCGCTTTATAAAATAAATATTATTTACATACATTGCTGCAAGTTATAACATCGAAAAACTACTGCATAGTAAATCAAAAGATTTCACGCTGTACATTTGTAATTTGAACTCAGTGAGTTGAGTGTGAAGATATTTAAGATTCACGCTTTCAGATCTAAGTATTTTAGACTGGCTTGGATATATAGAAAGACAAGTAAAGAAGAGGGTGGAACCACCCTTTTCTTGTTAAATTCTCTGTCTCAGTGTAATGATTTGATTGGCTGTTGATAGTCATAAGCACTTGAGAAGTTTGCAGTCTCTCAGTTTAATTTCAATACCGTCTGGGCTTTATAAAATAAATATTATTTACAAAGTGTATAGTCAGAATCAAAATATTTATCTTTTAACAAATCATTCAATAAAATAATTGTGTAGTATTTTTATATTAAATATGAAGTCTTGAAAAAAATTGATAAAGCTAATTATAAAAGGATTGGCAGAAAATATTTTTAAAGTATATTATTTAATAATAATAAAAAAGATTAAAAAAATATTTTTAAGAAATTATTTAATTGATATAATGTTTCATTGAATACAAGTATAATTTATATACTTGGAGTTTAAATATAAATTATAAGGGATTTGAACACAGACTTTCAAGCTCCCTTCAGTTAGTCACACTATCTCATACAACTGATACACAAACCACATACATGTGAAAAAGATGAATAATCTCCAATATACAAATCACATATAATTTAATTGATATAAATAAAAGATTAACTGCTTTAAATAATACATTGCAGAGCAAAGGTCTCTCTAGTTGTCACTCTCTATCTTTAGAGAAATAGTGAAAAACAAAATCTATCAAGCTTGCCATCTAGCAAGTGATGAAAATTTTAGTGATTTTCATTTCATATTTTTCCTTCTATCAAAAAATTGCTAGATAATATTTACTGGCCATTTTGGGACATCTAAATGAAGCTAGCTATAATCTGGCAAGTAAAAATAAAAACTTTTAAGTCTGTTTTCTACTTTTACCCAGCCTGAATTCAAATTACAAATCATAGACATGGCTAACAGATATGTTATCTACTACACAAGAGAAATTATTTAATATATTGTGAATATATATATATCTTGGTGTTCTGCCATTGTTAATACTAGTATAAAGTGCCAAAAGTGGAGTTTAAATATGTGTACATTTTTTAATAGAATTGAGCGAATATACTTTCAATGCTTTTGCATCATATATTTAAATTCTGATTTTGGCACTTGATATTAATATATATGTAGATACTGATAGCTTCAATTTAAAAAATTAGTGGAGATAAATAATTACATATATTGTAATCTTCATATCTAAGTTTACAGGCATTGCTTTTATGCAAATATTTTTTTGTTATTATGTATAACAAAATATTAAAGTCATGTATATAGAATAAATTTTATATATGTTTTAAAATATTAAAAAGAAAAATATGTGTAAAGATAAAATGCATTATTACTATATTCTTTTAAGAATAAAAAATATTTTTCTTTTAAAATAATTGTGAAAAGCTAAAGAAAAAACTCAATCATTATTTGAAACAATGATCATGAGTTTTCTTCTATAGCTGTTTCATTTAAAAAAACAATTGTTTTAAATGAAAACTGTCAAACAATTTGAAATAGAAAACTTAATTACTGATTTATTATACATACATAATTATGTACACATACTAAATATGATATATACTTTAAGAGTATATATATTAACTTACTGTAGAAATATCTAATGACCTATATACATTTTATATGTAATATTAATTTAAAGTAAAATCATATGTATTAAGTGAAGGTCATATACAATATATACCCATGTATTATTATGGACACATACTAAATATAATATATACATAAGGGGTATACATTTTAACTCATAGCAGAAATATCTAGTGATATATATCAACTATTAAGTGTCTAGTCAATTTAAAGTGCAATATAGTTTTACATTTTTATTTATTATGTCAATACTAAAAACTTAAAATAGAGATACAATTTTTATATATATTAAATGCTTTTATGATAGTGCACTAAAAATATAAGTGTTTCTTCAATCACAATTGGATTTTAGGGATGACTTAATTAACTTTTGGACTCCCCATGCATTTATTTTAAGTTAAATCTAAAAATGTTAAGTGTGGTTGAATAAACAATTATTTTATTTCTTTTTAATGCACAGTTATAAAAGTATTTAATATAATTTTTTTATTAATTATTTTTAAATTAAAAACTAAAAACTAAATAAAACAATTTGAATGAATACCTCCAACTCTAATGTTTACAATTGCCTTTCAAAAAAAAACCATTTTAAATAATATGATCAATGAAGAATACAAAGTTTATTTTTAAATTAACTTTGAACAGTTAAAGAATAAACTAGTATTTATTGTAACATGTGGCAGTGGGGGAGGGAATGTTTCCTTTTATCTTTTAGTTGCTGTGGTATTTTTTTGAAATATTTACAAATCTAAATGTTAGGTATGTAAAATACATTGAATCTTAAATTTATTGAATAATTGTCCCAAAATTATTTGGTGACATAAATGCAGTGTTTTAAAGAAACAAAGAGAAAATGAAATATAAATTGTGAGTAGATTGGCAGCCAATAACCAATTGTAAATTTAGAATGTGTATAGATATTTTTATTTATTTATAATTATTTGTTTTGAAAATTCATAAATATTCGAATGTATGTATATAGAAACAAATCATTAAAACATTTTCATATCAGCATTTTTTTGAATTTTTTTTTTTAAAATTAAGTACCGGGTACATTTTTTATTTAAAAACTTAATAATTATTAAATAAAATACATAAATTGTTGTTTTTAGAATGCCTTAACATTTTCATCATTAACACTTTGAAATAAAACAAAGAAATTAATAAGAAAACAATATTATCACTTGATTCTTCAATAATTCAAATGTGAAGTGCACAGTTAGAAATAATTGTTTAAACAATTCTATCAAGTTTGATCTTTTCTTTTCTTCAGGCCTAGGGTAATCCAATATAAAAATGCCTGATGGTATTATTTCGTTATTAAAATAAATTGATTATTTGGATTATTTTATCCATATATTTCATTCTGAGTTTCTTTAATAGAATCATAATTAAGTGAATTATAAAAAATGTGTGTGAGAGAGAGAGAGCAAGAGAGTGAGCTAGTGAAAGAGAATATGAGAGATTGCAAGAGAAAAAGAGTGGCAGCATGAGAGAAAGTGAGAGAGGGATAGTGAGAAGGAAAGAGAGCAAGAGAAAATGTGCGAGAAAGAGAGAGGGCGCAAGAGAATGTAGGAGAATGAGAGGAGAAAGAATGAAAGAGAAAGTGATAGAGCAAAAAAGAGTAAGAGAGAGTGAAAAAGAGAGGGGGTTGAGGGGGAGAGACAGACTTAAATTCTTTACTTTATTAAATTATTAATCCAGATCTTTGGAAATTTGATTGAGGAGAGAAATAAATCTTTTTTCTCTTTCTTTTCTTTGCTTCATTTTATTCATAAGTTTAAAAATAATAAATAATTTCAGGACCTTGTTTTCTAAAAGGAGACAAACTTTTCCATGATAATATCATGTAGATGAAAAGCTTAGATTGTTTTTTTTATATATTTCCTCACCCTCATTATCTGTTTGATGTTCCTGCATTACAATATTGCATTCTTTAAACCAGGGGTCAGCAATCTGCAGAATGATTATCAATGGCACTCTGATTGAATTGAAATAATAAAAAAATGTATTTTAATTACAGCAGGCGTTTTGCATATGCGACTCACATGTAAATGGAAACCATGATTCAGTTTAATTTACTAATTATTTTATACAATAAATCCATATTCGATCTAAGTGGGATGGCAATTTTTTGACTCCCAGGAAGGATTAATTTTGCTTGGATTTTTTTTTTTTTTTGAGGGTATACTTTGGTATGCACTGCAAGTTTAGAGTAAATTTATTTTCAGACAGAATGTTATATCAATTAATTCAATCGAAAAACTTATATTCGTAATTATATAATAATACACTTTAAGTTTCGGTGCGTTTTCTTGAAAAAAAAAAAAAAAGTTTATAATTAGTGAAAGTCAGGTTAAAGCGTGAATAAAATCTGAAAATACATGAGATTTGATAATATCGTTCGGATCTCAAAGAAGTTAAAAATAATTTTTTTTTTTTTTAATGTCTACTGTGTAATTAAAACAAATTTCTCACAGAGAAAAATTCCAAATGTCCAGTTTTAAGGAATAGAAGAATATATGAAAAACTTCTAAGTTGATTTTTTATATCACAAAAATGAGTTTCTTTGAAACATTTTTTGTTAGAATTCATTAATCAACTTTTTTTTTTTTTAAAAAAAGCTAATTGCGCTTTGCCTATTCTGAATTACTGTACCTTAATCGGCAATATTGTAAACAATGCACATTTTTTAAAGTGCCAATAAGATTAATTTTCTACATGCCAAAGGAAATTTTAAGCATGTTGATGGAATGCAATATAATTTAACACAACATACTTTTCGAATATGATCCTATCCATTTTATAATACTGAAAGACCAATAATATAAAATCTGGTTATAATGGGCTTCAAAAGTATAATTTTGAAGACTATTATAACCGACCAATTTTGATACTATATTCAATAAGATTGGTAGAATCATATCGGTACGCGACGCGGAATAACATTGTAACGTAGATTCGATATGACATAACTAAAAGATTGCCGGCCCCTGCTTTAAACTAATTAAAATAAACAAAAATAAAAATAATTACATTTTATACATTAACATTTTTCTTTTAAAATAATAATAATAATAAATCACAATAATTTGTTTTTATTTATTTATCTATTGCAAAGAATAATCATTAATAATGTATGAAAAATATAAAAAAATAAAAAACGGTTTAACTGAAATAGAGCAGAAATGTAAAAGATAAAGAAGTTTAAAAGGTAAAATTAAGAATTAAATGTTAGAATTAATTAAGATTATTAATATAATAAAAAATAAAATAAATAGGAATTAAACATGTTTTTCTGTTTATAATAATTTCAGAATAGTTTATGTAATAGATTTTAAATTATAAAATATGATAAAAAGTTTAAAGGTTAAGTTTTAGAAATATGAGATATATATAGGGATATACAAAGTAAAAATAAAAAATTTAAGAGGATATAAAATAAAAAAATGGAGTAAGTAAGAATAGGTATATAAATAAATATGATAATGTTAACATATAAAAGTAATAATTAAATATAAATTATGGAAATAGAAGATAAAGTTATAAAGATAAGTTAATATAAAAATAATTGAAATAAATATATTTGAAAAATATAAAATAATAGCATGAAAATATAATAAAAAAAAAAAATATATATGAAGAAAAAAAATAAATAAATAAATAAGTATATTAAATATATATAATAAAAAAAGATTAAAATTAAGGTGTTAAAAGATTTCAATTATTTTATTAATGTTCATGTATTTGAGGGGATATACAGGTGATAAATATTTTTGTATATTTTTATGAATATATATATATATATGGATTTTATAGGATTTATATAATTTGTATATAATTTATATATAGTTGTGTAATTTATATTTATATATATGTGTATATATTTATAGTTCTGAAGAAGATTGCAGGGGCAATCGAAACTGTCGATGTTGATGAATGTTAAGCATTGTACAAAAAATTAAAGATTTTATAAGAAAGGATTGATTAATTAATTAAGGCAATGCAATAAAGAAACAAATTAAAATTAAATAATTCATTGAAGAAGATAAGAAGTTACTACTTTTTAGATATAGAAAGAATAATATACATATATATGTGCGGATTGTATATGTCATAGGATACATGGAAAATATAAAGAATATTAAAAATTTGTTGGATTATATAAGGGATAAAGAAGATGAACAAGTAAAGAACTATTTGAATAGAAGATGGAAATTGGTGTTAAAATTGAATAATATTAATAATGATATAAGTTTTTAAAAAAAATGTAAAATGATGGACATAATTCCTAGGTTTATCAGAATTAATAATCATAGAAAATTGTTATTAAAGAAGAAAAAATCTGTAGAAATCATTGAAAAGCAATTATTAAACATATATATTGATAACTGCTATGGGAATAAAAGAAGGTTATATGAAGATATAAAGAAAATGGAAAAGGAATTAACAAAAAAAGTAACTAGAGAAGAAGAAGAAAAATTCAGAAGATTATGTGATAGAAAGAAGAATATTATTAATATTAATACAAAATTAAGACATGATAAAAAAATTTTAAGTTTAAAGAATGAAAAAGAGAGTGGAAGATATAAGGAAAGAGTGAATAAAAATGAAAATGCAATTTTTAATATGACGTCTATAGAGTTAACAGATGAAGAAAAAAATATAATAAACAAAGGAATTAAATATGTACCATATGGGTATAATAAAAATAATGACATTATAGAATTGAAAGCAATTAAAGAAAAAATAGCAAAAAAAATTTTTAGAGGAAAAGTATAATATATATTATTATCAAAATGTGGAAATTAATAAAATTGTTAAAAATAAAGATAAAATATGGATGGAAGAATTTAATAATGAAGTAAATAATATGATTTATAAAATAAGAAATAATAATAATAAAAGAAATAATAAACTAGATAAGAAAAATATAATAAAAGTGAGAGAAGTAAAAGAGATAAAAAATAAATATAAAGAAAAAATTATATTTATAAAATCGGATAAAGGGAATAAATTAGTAATGATGAATAGAAAAAATTATATAGAGAAGATGGATATTATGTTAAAAGATAACATATTTGAAAAGATAATTAAAGATGATACTAAATTATTAAATGAAAAAGTTTACGGGTTGATAAGACAATTATATAAAGAAAAAATAATTGATTATAATACATGTGATTTTTTAGGAGTAAAAGATTGTAATGTGGCTAAAATTTATGGGGCACCCAAAATATTAAAAGAAGGTATACCATTGAGACCAGTTATAAATGGTAAAGGGTCATATTTTAATAAGGTTTCTAAATGGATGGCAAATAAAGTATTGAAAAAGTATATAAATAAAGAGAGCAGTTCATTTATAAAAAATAATAAGATTTTAATAAATGATATAAAAAAGGTTGTAGATAAATATAATAGGTATAGGTTAACTTTTGTTAAGATGGATGTAATATCTATGTATACGAACATTAACGTAAAAAAAGCAATAAAAATATTAACTGATAGATATGAAAGAGATAATAATAAGAGTGTGGAAATACCAATAGAAAAATTAAAACAAATTATAGAAATATGTTGTAAGGAAATAACATTTAATTATAAAAAAGAATTTTATAAGCAGAAGAAAGGTTTGTTAATAGGGGGAGCCTTAAGTGGGGTTTTAAGTACAATTTATATGGAAGAATTAGAAAAGATAATGTTGAGAAGTGGTAATGCACCAATATTTATTAGAAGATACGTTGATGATTACTTATTAATATTTAACAAGTCACAGAGGCAAATAGATTTATTTATTGAAGAAGTCAATAAAATAGATGAAGGAATTAAATTTACTGTGGAAAAGGAAAAAAATAATAGAATAGTATATTTAGATATAGAATTAAAGAAATATTATAAGGAAGGAAATTGTAAGGTGGAGACATCAATATATAAGAAGAATAATAAATATAATATTGCTAATTGGTTTTCAAATATAGATATAAAATATAAAAGAAGTACAATATATTCTAGAATTTATAGAGCAATAAATTATTGTTCAGATGAAGATGAATATAATAA